>OY856186.1:173614459-173626959 GCA_963693315.1 Diogma glabrata
ATATATATATAAATATATATATATATATATATTTATATATATATATATATATAATATATATATATATATATATATAAATATATATATATATATATATATATTATATATATATATATATATATATATATATATATAATATATATATATATATATATATATATATATATAATATATATATATATATATTATATATATATATATATATATATATATATATAATATATAATATATATATATATATAAATATATATATATATAAATATATATATATATATATATATATACACTCAGTTCTGTTTTTGCACGAATTTATTATACACGAATTTGAAATAACACGAGTTGGAGGAAAAAAATTAATTTTGTTTATGAACGAAATTTTTTGAAATAACACGAATCGACTAAACCTTTAAATTTAAATTTTTTCGTCCGTTTATCCGATTTTTCAAAGAAAATCGGATAAACGGACGAAAAAAAATTTCTTTTGTTGTACCATATATATTTTTAAAAGCCGGCTCATATTACAATACATTTGCACAAAAAAATAAAATTAAAATGTGGAGTAGAAATACAGTAAGTACATATTTACATTTTTACTCTCTATTCATTATTGTACGATCCATGATACGAATCAGAATCAGAAAAGGAAGAAAGTTTTATAAATTGTTATCTAAAAATAGCACGGTTTCCACTAATTATATTTCTCTGTTTTGAGGGGATGGGAATGGGGAAGGGTGAAAAAATCTTGTGTGACTTAAACTGGCTGTCATTTGAACGACTTGCACTTGCTTTAAAAAAATATAGCAACTTTTACATAATTGTGAAGTGCACAGTTTTGAGTTATTGTCATTTATTATATTTTAATCGAACTACGAACCATATTCGAATCGAACTAATCGAACTACTTTAATGAACTACGATTTAACAATCGGACCCTGAAAAGTTTTAAACCTTAGGACAAGGTGATCTCCTGAAATTCACAAACCAAATCAATAGCTACACACTGATATAGTGGCATCACAAGAACTAAGATGACTAGGCAGTAAAATCTATGAAACAGCCAAAGGATACATTTTTAACTATTGCAGTCATCAAATGAAGGGAATTTTGGAGTTGGTTTTCGCAGTCATCAATAACATTCATCAGCACGTTATAAAAATCGTGTAGGTTCAATACTCAAAATGGTAGAAGTGCAGAACTTAAAACACATATCGGCCCTAACATCTGAACTGGCTATGATGTATGATCTAGTTATTTCAAACACTTTCTACCCTCACAAGAAAATCTACAAGACAACGTGATAATCATATGACGGAAGAACGGAAAATCAAATCGATTAAGTGTTCTCAAAGAGACACTTTACAAGTGTAACTACTGCCGTTTTATTATACAGAGGTGCTGATATGGACACCGATCATTATCTATGCGCCAAGAAATCCTCAGCAAAACTTCTACGGAAAAGAAACGCGAACATATGAAGAGTTGTATCGAAAACAACAACCAACAGGCAGCTAATGGAAATTCGTAAAAGTGTTTTGCCAATGCGCAAAATCTGACAAAAGATTCCACCAGAGTCATAAAAAATGGAAACAACGAACTTACAACAAATGAAGGTGATGTGCTTGCAGTATATCGCTCCCACTTTCCAAGCCTACTGAATAGGACGAATGAAATTGACCCTGTTCGAGCAATTGCTCCGTCAAGAGACGAGATTTTTGTCACTTAATCAGCAATAGAAGAAGTGGAAGCTGCCATTAAAAATAAAAAAAGGCATATCACCAGGTATCGATGGATCTGCACAGAACCATTTAAAGTATACGATTACAAAGTATACGATAGTATACTAAAATATACGATCTAGTTTTTGTGATCTGGGATAAAGAAGAACTACCTGCTGAATGGAAAACAGCTCTCATTGTTCGCTACTTAAGATAGGTAACCGTCTAAAATGTGCGAATTATCGTGACATCACATTGCTGCTCACTGCATATAAAATATTAGCGAATTTCATGCTTGTTCGACCCATCCCGTTCGCCAAATCGATTATCGGTGACTATCGGTGTGGTTTTCATTCCAACTGTTTCAACCGTAGATCAATGTTTTACTTTAAGGAAGGATGATTCTGGAAAAAATGTTGGTAGTACAACATCAGCATCCACCAGCTCTACGTTGATTTCAAGCAAGCATACGAGAGTATCATCCACGACAACAACAGTTTTTGGTCCTTTCGATATAACATCAGGTGTTCGACAAGGTGATGCACTTGCGCTTGGGAACGCGATAAGAAAAAGCAGAAGCAAATTCTGGCTACGCAGATGATATTGCGCTTCTCGGACGTAGAACAATGGATATTAAGGATCAGCTCACCGCTTAAAAGAAATGATAAACGTTTTAGATCATGCATCAACACTGGCAAAACTAAACTTCTAACAACTTCTAATCTAGGAACATAACTCCCGGCCGGAAATCTGGATTCAAATATCTTTGGTCTGTACAAACATTGTCAAATGACATGCATGGCATGTATCAAAGCCCTTGTCACTGCCGCATAGAGAGTTTTCTACGCATACTTAAAACTTCTGCGATTAAAATGTCTTTCGCGTTCGCACTTTACAAAGCATTAATTCGACCTGTGCCTACCTTCAGAAGTGAAAGCTGGATACTGAACTGCACCGACTGTAGAATTCTTTTAACATTCGAGAGGAAGGTCATGTGAAAAATTTTATGGTCCATGCAAAGTAGCTGAAAATTAGTAAAGAATCCGAATATGAATCACGAAAGACAGCTCCTTTGTAGCTGCGATGTAATTGGATTCATTAAATCCAACCTGATTAGATGATTTGGTCATGTAGAAAGAGCTCCACTAGATAGAATGATAAAACAAGCATCTCAACAACAACCAGCTGGTGTTTGTTGGAGAGGTAGAGCCAGACAACGTTGACGTGATGACATCATACAAGACCTTCGTGATACAGGATGTCCAAACTGGGGTTAACTAGTCATGGAACGAAATAAATGGAAGCTGATTGCACAGACGGTAAAATCGTTTAACGCTTAAGAGGAAATATACATTTTGTATGTTTTTATAATTTGCTAATAGAAAGACTACATACAACACAACTTTGTTAGTTATTTTTGATACAATGTTCTTTTACGTTTACGGAACCCTCGGTGAGCGAATTTTATTCGCACTTGACCGACTTTTTGAATTTTATTTTCGTTTTGCGCCTGAATACTGAAATTGGATCAGCAGCCAAATTATGTAATTGTGAAGCGGTGAAGTGTTAAAAACTCACAATAATTCTGCATTCTAATTTTTGGCTTGCGACTTTCGATAAAATTATTGAAGTTCTACTTTTATTTAACAAATTTTTCTGAAGTTATAACTAATTTATGGCAACAGCTAGCCATCAATTGAAAAATATATATTTTTTTTACACGTCTTTCTCTGGAACCAATCTGTCGTGTAAAAACAGAATTAGGTGTATATATATATATATATATTTACCACTGATATATATATATATATATATATATATATATATATATATATATATATATATATATATATATATACCACTGATATATATATATATATATATATATATATATATATATATATATATATATATATATATATATATATATATATATATATATATATATATATATATCAGTGGCGGATTAAGAGTTCAGGGGGCCCTGGTGCGGGTAAATTTTTGGGGGCCCTTTATCCTCATTTTCCAAAATTGATTACTAAATAAAACGGTCATCAGCTTCGAAAAAAACCCTAGTAAGTTAAAGTATTTTCAAAAATTCATTTTTGATGGCTAAAAAACAGAACTGATTTTTTGATGATTCAAAACTGCAGGTCTGAAATCAGAACTCTGAAAAACGATAACAATTACACCCTTAAAAAATCTCTGAAATAGAGTATATACAATGTGGATCATGAATTGATTCTCTAGTTCAAACGATACTCTTGCAGCAGTTTTTAACTATGGGTTCCATTGTTTTCTCAGATTCTCAAATAAATAATTCCAAATAAAATTTTCGATTTCTCTATTTTGCAATCTAAAAGCAATAATCTATTCGAATATTTTAAATAAAGATATATAATTTATAAATAAAATAAATAAAAAACAAAAGTTTTAATTCCGAACTTCCGAGAGTGATGAAACTCTGGGCTCGAATCACAATGGCAACTTTCTTGGAGCTCTTGAACTTTTGGCTAAATTTGATCCTTTCTTAAAAGAGCGTAGTGATAAATTTGGCAACAAAGTAAAAGGTATACGACATCTGAAGCAAACTTAATGAAATGATAAAAGTGATTGTTATTGGGATATTTTTATGAAGAACGTCGTACCGCTCAAGCACAATAAGTGACGAATTTATTACCACCATGGGGCAAGAAATCAAAAATCGTATTGCAGCCGACGTCATTGACGCAGTTTATTATTCGATTAGTGTTGACTCCACTCTGGATGTAAGTCATTCGGATTAATTGGCTTTTTGCATTCGATATGTAAAAGATGGTAAAATCAATGAACGATTCCAATTGACGGTCAAACATAAGAGTATCTTTTTGGCATCGTTTAAAAATTCCTCGAAGAAAACAAAATTGACATACAAAATTGCAGAGACAGTCATATGAAAACGCAAACAATATGGCCGGAATTAGTGGCGGTTTTCAAGCGTTGATTCGATTGTTGTAAGGATTGTTGTAAAGATTGTTTGTAAAGATTGTTGATTATTTTTTTTATTTCTAGGAAATTAGGCTCGATGTCAATACTGTTACCGTTACCGTTCCCAGCTGAACGATAACTTTTCAAAATGAAAGTAATCAAAACATATTTACATCGAGAGTAGCACTTCCAAAATTTCCGTTTTGCCAATACTGACAAAGTTTCTCATGTTACCGGTGTAATACCGATACTCTATAAAATAGAATAACTGAAACACTTGTTTTAGAAAAGTTATTGAAATAAATATAAACAAAATATTTAAATTAGACTTTAGTCAGATTTATTTTATTTCAATTATTATTATTTTCAGTAAAAAAATACACAAACAATTTTATAAAGATTAGTGTTGCAATAAACTTTTAATAGAATTTCAATAAATTTTCAATAAATATTCTTCTATCTATCTTCTTCTATCTTCTATCTTCTTCTATATAAATAAAAATGTAAATGTTCGTAAAATAGGTAATCTCCTTAAGTACTGGATGGATTCCTTTGAAATTTGGACGATTAGTTGCATTTCTATAAAGGCGGGGTTTTACATGATTTTTTTTAGCTGTATATGTTTCATAACATAGGCTGTCAACAAGTACAAGTTTCTCACCTGTTGTATTCTCAATTAACTCAATGTTATGGTCGAGTTTCACTTCATGCTTAATTTGATCGATTAGTTTTGTATAGTGATCAGCCCATAGATTATTTTGTATAATATTTTCGGTAGGACTATCCTCCTTTGGAGCAAGAAGGTCCCCCGTCCTCATTTACTATAAAGGTGTCCTCTTGATTCGTTTTATTTATTTTATTAATGAATTTTATTTTTAAATTAAAACATGCTTTTCTGTCGGAAGAGTAAAACGTCGTATTGCTTTCATGTTTAATGAATTTTATTTTCTCACAAATTTGCAATGCACATTGCTCGCGCGCATTGTAAACTTTTGATCGAAAATAAACTAGTTCATTAAACATCTCAACAATAAAGTACTATTATACAGTTAGTTTCTTAGGTGCCTTTGTGTGTCAAAACATAGATGCAATGAAAAATGCTGGAAAATATGATCGAAAATTCACTGAGTTTCATTTTTATAGAAAACTCACAAATGCAACAAAAATTAAACGAGATTGGCTAATGACTAATCTATTCACCGTCAGCCAAAGCAGTTTTTTGTTTTGCATTTTCATTAAAAAGATTCAATTTGGAATAATTCATCACATTTCGAAGCATTAAGAGTCTAAGTATCACATGACCAATAATTTTACATATAAAATGCGTATCAAAAATGAACTGACTTTCGAGAAATCTTTTAATAATACAACTAAAGTTGCATCACGAGGACTTGCTTTTCGTGGTCACGATGAAATTTTAGGATCAAAACACAATGGAAACTTTCTTGGATCTCTTGAATTTTATTGGCTAAATTTGATCCCTTTTTACAAGAACATATTTCTCGTTTTGGCAATAAAGGAAAAGGTACACTCTTTTCATGTAACATTGACAAATGATTTTTTTTTATTATTCGGAATATTTTTAGGAAAAGCATCGTATCTTTCAAGCACAATTTGTGTAGAATTCATCTCTATCATGGCAAAACATGTTAAAAATCACATTGTTTCGGAAATTATAGAGTCTCGATATTATTCGTTTACTGTCGATTCCACTCAGGATGTGAGCCATACAGACCAGTTGTCTTTTTGTGTTCGATATATTAAAAGTAGTACCATTTGTGAACGATTTATCTCATTTATTGAAATCGAAGGTCATACATCGAATTATCTTTTTGGCATCATTATGAAATTCCACATTGAAAACGAAATAAACATTGATAATTGTAGAGGCCAGTCATATGACAACGCTTACAATATGGCAGGTATTTATAATGGCCTACAAAGATTGGTTCGTCAAACAAATGAAACAGCAATTTTTGTCCCTTGCTCTGCTCATTCATTAAATTTAGTCTGTAAAAATAGTGTTTCTGGTAATATTGCTGCAGCTAAGTTTTTTGATATGGTTGAAAAACTTTATGGATTTTTTGTATATTCCCCTTTTCGATGGAATCGATTACAAGAACAATTAACCGAAAATAGCGAATACATGTTAAAGAGAGCAACGAGAACGAGATGGTCAGCTAGATACGAATCAGTTCACGTTTTACATTCTTGTTATTTAAAAGTGTTGCATGTTTTAAAATCTTTCCTACATAAGGAAAGCTTCAGTGATGATAACAAAGCGGTGATAACAGGTTTGATAAAAAAACTATGTCAATTCAAAAATATTTTGATGCTTGTCCTCTGGAAAAGTGTACTAACCAAGTTTAATTTTGTGAATCGAGCATTACAAAAATCTAATTTAACTGTCTCGGTGACAAAAAACTGCGTTTGATTTAATAGTTACAGATTTGGAAAATAAAGATTACAGCAAAATTTTTGATGATGCCGTCAGCTTTTAAACTCTGTTTCATCTAATATTCAAACCGCAAATAATATTCAAACTCAACGTCACAAACTCTTTGTAAAGAGGAACAAAAAGACCACCTTGAAAAAATCGTTGTTCAAGCCAATTATAAAGGCTTTTCTTTTCAATCTGCTAAAGATTATGAAGATCTAGATAGTAATCGTTTTTGGTACAACTAAATTTAATGAGTGATGAAGAGATTGCTAATTCTTGCAGAACAATAACCGCAAAATACCCAAAAGATCTCAATGCAAATCAATTGATTGACGAATGTCGATTTGCCAAAAATTAGTTCACATCTGATAATTTAAATTATAAATCGATGTACAAAACAATGTTCAATAATAATCTTTCCACCACTTTTCCGAATATCGATATTTTATTACGAATGTTTTTATGCATGTTTGTCGATTATGTTATAGGCGAACGATCATTTTCAAAACTGAAGTTAATCAAAAGTTATTTGCGTTATACTATGAGTAATGAAATTTTGAACGATTTATCCATTCTTTCTATTGCAAATGAAATTTTGGACGAAATTAAATTCGATGAAATTATAGACACTTAAATACAGAAAAAATGTAATTTTAATGCCTGAAAATTAATATACTTCAAACTTGTCTGGTTTTAGTTTCTTTTTTGCTTATGCTTGGGGCCCCTGAATAGCGGGGCCCTGGTGCGGTTGCCTAAAAACTTGTATGATAATCCGCCACTGATATATAATATATATATATATATATATATATATATATATATATATATATATATATATATATATATATATATATATATATATATATATATATATATATATATATGTATATATATATATATATATATATATATATATATTGTAACGACTCTTCGTTGGTTCTTTTAGATTATTGAGCAAACACGACAGTAAAAAAAACGGATCTTTGGTAACAGAATCTCAAACTTTATTTGTCAACAAATTACAGCAGCTTCCGTTTTTCCTTACAATAAATTCCAGGATCTCCAATTTATGTACGATAAACTTCACCGCTTTTCCACAATTTGAATCAATAATATTCGGAATCGTAAAATCTGTATTTACTATTCCACTAAATTCAGATTCTTTCACTATTAGTACCCAGGCTCAAGTACCACCGATTATTCCTTAAACTTGCGAATATTTATAAACACTTTTAATTGCAAAAGTAAAACTGACTATCTGATATTCTTGTTCGCTTATTTATATCGAAAAATAAATAAATCGAAACTTCTATAATCCACTAGAAATCAATACTACGTAATCCGTACATCTTCAATAGGCCACACCTGTTTTCATTCATACTTGCATTTGTATTAGCGAACTCAAATTTAATTTATGCAAAATGTATTTGTTAAAGGGAGTTAACTTTTGTTTCATCTTTGCTATAGAATGTAGAAAACATTTAGGCGGAACGTATTGGTTATTTATGATTAAATTAAATTAACCCATTCTGGACGAAGTTTATTACACTGCCCTCCATTTAGTTTTGTTCGTCCCGAACAATATCAGCTATCGCATTGGTGCTGTTACCTTGGTACGGTGCCAACCTTTGCAGATGTATCACTTTCATCTTGGTACGGGGTCCCTTTTGTATGCGGTAGATAACATCATTAATTCGTTTGATTATTTTATATGGGCCTTCCCAATCTGGCTGCAGCTTGAGTGATCTTCCCTTAGTTCTTCTGGGGTTGTATAGCCATACCAATTCTCCTTCTTGAAAACCGCCACTATTTGCATTTATGTCGTACCTGGTTTTCATTTTGTCACTGGCAATCTTAATGTGGTCTCGAACCTGCTGATGGATTTTATTCATCTTCTCCCTTAGTTGTCCCACATAATCTGTTTTCGTGGATACCAGACCTCCAGGGATGCCAAACTCGATGTCACTAGGAAGATGTAGTTCTCTTCCGAACATGATATTCGCTGGCGTTTCACTTCGTATCGTGCACTGCGCTACGATAGGCCATCAAGAATAACGGAAGATCCTTGTCCCAATTTCTTTGGTTGGCTTCTACTACCTTTGACAAATGTTCTTCCATGGTTCGGTTGAATCGTTCTACCATGCCATCCGACTGCGGGTTCATAGGTGTAGTTCGTGTTTTTCTAATGTCGAGTGTTCTGCACAGCTCTTCCATCAATTGAGATTCGAAATTCCTTCCTGGTCCGTATGCAACTCGAGCGGTGTTCCATATCTGCAAATCCATTCATTGACTAATGTTTCAGCGACCGTAACTGCTTCCTGGTTCGGTATTGCATAAGCTTCCGGCCATTTTGTAAAGTAATCAATGACCACCATGATGTATTTGTTACCTTTTGTAGTTTCCGGAAATGGCCCCGCGATGTCTATAGCAATTCTCTCCATTGGGGCGCCCACATTGTACTGTTGCATCTCTCCTCGAGTTCTAGTCTTTGGTCCTTTGCTCGCCGCACAAGTATCACATCGCCGACACCATTGCTCTACGTCGGTTCGATACCTTAGTCTTACCCAATAAAACCTCTCCCTTACTTTAGCCAGGGTTTTATTGACTCCCAGGTGTCCTCCAGAGATACCACCATGCAGCTTTCCCAGTACCTCTTCTACTCGACTTGATGGCAACACCAGTTGCTCCAACACCTTCTTTCCATCAGCGTACTCCCATTTTCTTTTTAGCATCCCGTTGTCCATAAATAGTGAGTCCCATTGCGCCCAGTAGCATTTCACCTCCGTACTTAAAGGTGCTACCTCTTTCCACTCCGGTTGCCTTCCCTCGGTTTTCCACTTCAATATTGGAGCCATAGCTGGATCCTTTAGCTGCTCTCTTTTCATTGCCTCGGTACACCAATCGTCAGGAGTTTGGAACGTAATTTGCTTCACTGTCATTGCCTCTTTTCTCTCAGTCCTGCTACATGACTTGCGCTCCTCAACACAGGGTCTTCTTGGAAGATCTTCAGCGTTACAATGTATCCTTCTCTTCCGGTGTTCAACGCGGCAATCTCCTTCCTTTTTGACATCCACTTGCTTGTTTGAAAGGTTCATCAACCGGCCTGGAACTACTCCTTCTTTTGCTGCTACTCGTGTTTTGCATTCTTGTCTGATGTGCCCTAACTGCCCACAATTCCAGCATCTTACTCTGCTGGGTCTTCTTCGTTGATTTTGTTCAGGCTTATCTTCCAACTTTTTGACATGCATGATCACTTCATCAAGCGCTGCTTTTAGTGGCTCTTCAGAAACTTCCATCTTACGTACTCTATCTAAGGCAAGCGCTCTTTTTCCAGCTTCCATTTGCAGGGCCAATGCTAAGACTTCCGTAGGTAGTTTCTTCCCGCTTAGATAAAGCTGATTCCTCATTTGTACATCTCGAAGGGCATTGATAAATGTATCAGCTGCCAATTCGTCTCGGTGTTCAGCGTTATAGTTCGGATATGACAGATTTACCAGTCTCACAATGTCAGCTTCTAATTCTTGCAAAGTTTCGCTGACTCCTTGTTTCCGTGTTTTGAGCTGCATGCGATGGAGAGCTTGCATATGACTTTCCCCATATCTTACTTCTAAGGCCTCCATTATCTTGCTGTAATCACGCTCTGTCGCTGATAGTGTTTGCAAAATTTCAGCAGCAGGTCCCTTCAATGCCAATATAAGCGCATTTGCTTTTTGCTGGTGATCAACCCCAGTTGTTGCTATCTCAAATTGCATCTTAAATATCTGATACGATGTAGATCCATCAAATGCGGGTGTTTTCACTCTAGCTGGGGTTGAAGTAGTTGATGGATTAATCATGTTACCTGACTTCCCTTGTGCTATTTCTTGGCGTAATTCACTCGAAAGTTTGCGTAATTTCTCTTGTTCTTCGGTAACTGTCCGCAGCTCCCTTTCCATGTTGTTGATTTTAACCTCCGCACTGGATATACGTGACTCGATTACTTCACGTAGTTGTTGTTGATCTAATTTTTGTTCCGCTGCCAGTTTCTCTTGTCGGGCTTTTTGTTCTGCTGCCAGTTTCTCTTGTCGGGCCATCATATCAGCAAGTTGTTGTTGTTGGCTGTTTCCTTGTTTGGCCATCATATCAGCAAATTGTTGTTGTTGCTCTACTTTTTGTTCTGCTGCCTGTTTCTCTTGTCGGGCCATCAGATCAGCAAGTTGTTGTTGTTGCTCTAATTTTTGTTCTGCCGCCAGTTTCTTTTGTCGGGCCATCATTTCTTTTATCAACACCATCATCGGATCAATTGCTGGGGCGTTCTGAGTCGGAACTTTCTCCGGCTCTATTTCTATGACCTCTGTATTTTGGCCTGCTTCTTCTAAAACTTTACGCAGCCGGAATGCAAGTTCTGCCTTCGTTCCATGGATTGGAGCATTCCTTTTCTTCAACTCATCTTTCAGCTGGGTCTGGCTGAGATCACTAATATTTACTGTCTTGACCATTGTTTCAATAATCCCACTTTTGACACCACTGTAACGACTCTTCGTTGGTTCTTTTAGATTATTGAGCAAACACGACAGTAAAAAGACGGATCTTTGGTTAACAGAATCTCAAACTTTATTTGTCAACAAATTACAGCAGCTTCCGTTTTTCCTTACAATAAATTCCAGGGTCTCCAATTTATGTACGATAAACTTCACCGCTTTTCCACAATTTGAATCAATAATATTCGGAATCGTAAAATCTGTATTTACTATTCCACTAAGTTCAGATTCTTTCACTATTAGTACCCAGGCTCAAGTACCACCGATTATTCCTTAAACTTGCGAATATTTATAAACACTTTTAATTGCAAAAGTAAAACTGACTATCTGATATTCTTGTTCGCTTATTTATATCGAAAAATAAATAAATCGAAACTTCTATAATCCACTAGAAATCAATACTACGTAATCCGTACATCTTCAATAGGCCACACCTGTTTTCATTCATACTTGCATTTGTATTAGCGAACTCAAATTTAATTTATGCAAAATGTATTTGTTAAAGGGAGTTAACTTTTGTTTCATCTTTGCTATAGAATGTAGAAAACATTTAGGCGGAACGTATTGGTTATTTATGATTAAATTAAATTAACCCATTCTGGACGAAGTTTATTACAATATATATATATATATATATATATATATATATATATATATATATATATATATATATATATATATATATATATATATATATATATATATATATATATATATATATATATATATATATACAGTAGCTAGCGAATTCGTTCACATGTTATTAAAAAAACATAAAAGTTTATTTTAAATTTAAATATATTATTCCAGCTTAACTTCAAATTTTTATTTATATTTCATGGTACTATTTACACTAAA
>OY856186.1:173631959-173750784 GCA_963693315.1 Diogma glabrata
CCTCGCGGTCGCCCACTCCCTGGGGTACTAACGTACATTTTTCTAATCATTCCAGACGTGAATCGGCTCATAGAATGCAATCCTATTAGAACGGATACAACCTATTATATCAGGATCCTCAAGAAGGTCTCTCATCTCAGGGTTCTGTACTCTCCATCGTCTGTCTTAAGTAGACCAAAAATGTAGCGTAGGGATCTTACGCTCAAATACAGATAAGCCAAATACAGTCCTCAAATGCAGTCCATTTTTGTGACTCATACATTACAACCGGTCTAATCAATGTCTTGGATAACTTGAGCTTGGTGTTAGTTGATACATACGATGATCTATGCGGCCCAAGTATCTAAAATATTTTTAAGATCTACTTGTATCTCCCCATCTTCGTTTTGAATAGCAGTCGATCTAGTTTGAGGGCCCTTCCTTAAGGTTTTAACCTGTTGAAAGAAGTTAAGCGATATATGTTCCTTATTGAAGCTTTCCATCTCCTCACGCTTTCTCTTCCACCATTTTCTCTTAGTTCGTCTACATTATTGTTTTGTAATGGCTTGTTTTGCCAGTTTATATGACCTTCGAGGACCTGGTGTTGCGTCATTGTAGACATTTCACATAGCAATTTCTTTTGTATTGGATAGCGTCAAGACATGCTTGATCCATCCATGGCTTCTGAAAGTGGTTGCTTAAAACAGCATCTTTGAGCAAATACCATGACTTATCGACGTCTCTATTAATGGTTTCTGATTTCTCCAATGTTTCGGCAATATGGTTTTGATATCTCTCTTCCGTTTCAGCATTCTTTAGTGATGAGAAGTTAAAACGTTTCCATTGATTGAATTTTGGAATGCCTGGATTTGGAAAGTGAAACCTTATCGTAGCACATATAATGGAAGTGATCACTTCCAATATATGCATCTCTAAAGGATCGCACATCCAGAACGCTCGAAAAGAAACGTGCTGTTACTAGCACGTGATCAATTTGATTTCGAGTGTTTCTATTCGGCGAGACAAAAAATCTGCTTATGAATCGATCGATGCGGAAAGAAAGTACTGGCAATTCTCAGATTATTTGATAATACAAACACAGTCATTCTCTCACCATTATCATTCGAATTCAAATGCAGACTTTTGGGACCCACCACATTTCCATAAGTGGTATGTCTTCTAACCTACCCATTAAAGTCGCCAAAAACCATAATGAAGTCGCGTGTTGGTGTTTGTTTCATATCCTCTTCCAGTGCTATGTAGAAAGTATCCTTCTCGTTGGTGGTCTTAGCTTCAGTAGGTGCATGCACGGCCATAAGACAAATATTGTTATATGTACCGCGTACACGTAGGTAACAGATCCTCTCATTGACCGAGATGAATTTCATCACGGTTTCTTGTATGCGTGCACCATTAAGAAAACCAGTTCCAAATTCTCTTCCAGAAGGATGACCACTACAGTATAAAGAGTGGCTATCTAGATCTTATTTTTCCTTTTTTTGGATGTCTAATTTCTTGCAGAGCTATGATATCCATCCTATACCACTCAGCCACTGTTTTTAGACATATTTGAGCATCAGGTGCGCCCAGACTGCGCACGTTCCACATTCCGATGCGGTAGTTTGGTCCTTTTACCTGGACGTGGTAAAATTTTGTTGTTTTGTCCGGGTCTGATATTCTCTTTCCGATTTCCAAATTTAACAAAGTAGTTTTTTCCCGGGGTTAGGGTGTTAACCCAACCCAAATTGTCGTGAATGGGTTCGTTCTGCATCTTAAAGCTAACAGAAGCAATCTTTTTACACGTTTATATAGCGAGCCGCTTGATTCAAGACAGACGCCCGATCCAAGCCGCCCCTGACATAGAGAACAGACGCTTGAGTCGCATTGGTTTTAAGGCTCCAATTCGCCGTTATGTAGCGTCATTGACTAAGCAGTTTTTACTCTGCTTGTCTCCAATACACCAACCTACTTCCTTAAGCATTACCCAGGCAGCACGGCGTGGACGTCGAATTTCGGATTTCGCTAATTGTTATCCTATATGTATTCTTATTAGACAACATTGAGGCAATTTAAATTTATTAGGGATTTTTGAGAACAATTAAACTCAAGTTAGTATAATTGGAATTTTTTCAATCCAAAGGTATGGTTGGATATTTCGAAATGTTTTTGCAAAAAAGTCAGTATTCTAAGTTTCAGATATTAAAGATTTGGTGGGATTGTAGATTAATGGCATCGATCAAACTACGCTTTTGGTACTAGTCATTTTCGACAGCTTCTACTGCGGTGGCCACAATTTATAATTTATTTATCAATCTTACAATTTTAAAACTACAAAATGAAATAATTAGGTTTATATTAAGTTAATATATTCTAACGTTGAAGGAAACTAGTTATAAACTTTATTATAGTTTTTTTATTCATTTTGATTCCTTTATATCCGTTACGGTCATTAAATATTTAATAAAGTTTATAATTTCTTGAAAGAATTTAACGAATTTTGTTTTTCAATTTGTTGTTTTGTTCTCACGAAATTATGTTGCCATTGTTGTTTGATGCGGTCGGGTTGTTGTTTAAATGTGTAAACATGCAATTGTAATATGCGGTGTTATCCCTATCTAAATGATAAACATGTTTACGTTTTGTTTTTGTGACAAAAATATGTAAAACGATATCCAAAACGCTATTTGATGTACCGTGGATTTACTCTAGTTATTCCACACAAGTAAATTTATAATATTTCAAATTAGGTAATAAAACAGCTTTAGGTGCTTTACTCCATTATTTCAGGGTGAGTAACTTAACCGCTCTTTTACGATTAAATATAACATTCTCAAAAACAGAAGTGAAAATAAAAAACAACACTTTTACTCCTAAATTGAAACAAATCTTTTATCCACGACTACTAAAGAATATATACTTTCCATGCGTATATCTTTCATTGTAATTGTATTCATTCCAATTTATGTATAAAATTCTCTTTTATTTATTTCATTCCACTTTATTTATAAAAAATTCCTCTAAAAAATTAAAAACTTGATTTGTTGGTATAATAATATAAACAAGTTTAAACAAGAACAATACATATATAAATCTAAAATAAACAACAAACGTTTTGTTTTTCTTGTTTTCTATGATAAATTAATTTCATTATGGCGATATAAAGTTTTAAATGAAAACTTTATAATATTTCAAATACTTTTAAAGTCATGGATAAAATAGCATCTTGTATTCGCTTAGGATGAAGGCAATTCTTCACTCGGATGAGGATGAAACTTCATCCTCGTGAAGAATTGCCTTCATTCTAAACTCATACAAGAATCTACTATTCTTTAAACTACTCGCACACTTAATTTTTGTTTTAAGTTTAATGATATCAAAAGTGTGAAAATAAAAATAATATTATTTAATCAATTAGTGTTTAATGAGATAGTTTATTCGCAAGCAAAAATTTAAAATTCAAGCGAGGCACGAAAAGAAAAAAAAGAAAAGCGTTTGTGATTGAATTGTAATAGTTATTTACATATCGAGGGCTAAAGTAGATGATTACATCTGCGGTTCATATTGAAGGCCGACGAAACGAGGGCTTTTATTAAACCAAGGGCGTAATCTTCCTTTCAGCCTGAGTGTATGTACATCGTTTTACGCACAAATGCAAAACTTTATTGTAGAAAAAAAATTTTTTGAGTTTTTTAAACTCGCAAGACATTCTGAAAATTCGAAAAAACTGTACATGCCATGATTTTCACTATAAACTTCATACAATAATTTATTTGTTTGTTTTAATTTTATGATTATTTTAACTATTTTATGGGCGATTATTTTACGGACAGTAAACTAGAAAAATATTACGAAAAATATTATTAAAAAAGATTAAATATTTTCATTTTACGGGCGTAAAGATCAACTTTCCGCCACGATAACTAGGATGTGAAACGTGTTTTACGATTTATTTGTGCGTAAAAAATAATATTTAATACAATCAAAACAATTTGATCAACACAAGCATAAAGCATCGTATAATGAATGATCACTCTATATAGGAAAATTTTAATAATACATTAGGTTAAGTTCATTATTCGCTAAGTTAGAAAACAATACAATAATGGATACTAGTGATATGGAAAAACATACAAATAAATTTGTTATTAATAGTTGGAGAAGGATAATAGTAGTTTATGTAACAAGTACGCAAAATATGGTTTTAGCGGACGAATCGTAATGTTTCCGGACGAGGCGCTAGCCAAATCTGTAATATGAAGATGAGTCTGCTAAAGCCATTTGCGTACGTGTTGCATACAACGTTTTTTAGTATTAGCTCTTACGATTTTTTTCTAACTTATTGCTTAATTTGTATTCTTGCGTATAATGAAAATTTGATTTTTGAACAAAACTTATCAAAGCAATTGTGATTATAATTTGAAAATAATTATAATATAAAATGAAAACAAATTTTGAATCCGCTAAAGTGTTGTCATAACGACTTTAAGTACTAGCCCGCTAAAATACAATTTTGGGGACTCTAAACAGTTCTAAAAGTAATCATTTTTCGGAGCTAATACTAAAATAGTACATTATGATGCTAGGACGTAAAGCTAAAGATTTTGGACGGATGTGGAGTTTGCAAATCGAGGCGCTAGCCGAGATTTGCACCCACATTAAGTCCAAAATAGCTTACGTCCGTGCATCATATACTATTTTTTATTCGCCGCAAGCAAAATATTTTAAAAAAATTTGTTTATTCTAAATTAAAATTATAAATTTTCATAAATTTTAAAATAAAAATATTTGGAACAAGTAACCTTTGACAAAATATTAATTATTTTTTCCCAAATTATTGTGTAGCTATGACAACAAATGATAACAACTATTTTAATTGGATAATGAAATTTTGAATTTAAGGGTTGCTTTGATAAACATTTTTATTTTTCATAGAATTTAAACAAATACAAATGCGTTTTACTTTTTTAGACGTAGCTATGACAACAAAATAAATAGCTGAAAAGTGATACTTTAAGGCCGCAAATCACAGTAATAAAGTAACACTTTAATGTGTAGGCGAATAAAAATTATTTTATCCACGACTACTAAAGAATATAGGCTTTCCATGCGTATGTCTTCCATTGTAATTGTATTCATTCCAAAACTAGTGAATTTGATTGAAATTCTTTAACAGTTCTATAGTTTATTAAATATTCCCCTAATAAATTAAACAACAAACTTGTTTTGTTTTTCGCTATCTTTGATGTATTTATTTCAATATGACGATACAAATTTTTGTATGAAAACTGAAAATTAAACGAAATATTTTACAGTCGTGGATAAAATAGCATCTTGTATTCGCTTAGGATGATGGATATTCTTCACTCGGATGATTCCCTCCGATTCCCTCCGAGAATTGCCTTCATTCTAAGCTCATACAAGAATCTACTTTTTCTGCATATTTTGTCCAATTGAACAATTATTTTTTCGCACGAAGGAACTAGTTTTGATTTGAAAAAAAAATTTAAGTTTTAATATACAGGTGTGACAACCCTGCGTAGAGCAGTTCCTGCTATTAACATACAAGCAAACGTACCACTAATAAATAGCAATAGCAATGAGATCTCACTAAGCAAGTTGATATCTAAAGAGTGCTGGCGGATGAACTGTATTCAGTCAACGGTAGCACCTATAATCGTAGTTATTGAATATTCCATGATAATGGCACGTTTGCCCGAAGAAACGAATTTTTTTTTTTTATGTCTGGGCTTTAATCATTGAGAAAGACAGTGCGAATTACATGATCAAGGAATATGTCACCAGCTAGGTTATTGGGAACCAAACTTTCATTTTGTTACTGCAAACTTTTCTAAGAAATAGTATTTTTTTTACAAGAGAGGAAAACATTGTTTTTAAACGTTTTTATCGCGCGTAAGAAATGCAATTTTTTCTATGGCAGTATATATATAGAGCAATTCCACGTCATCGCAACAGCATTTGTTCTAGCATGTGACCTGACCCCTCTGATTTCGATAAAATTTCATATACAGATAGCCATTGAAAAAATAAAAATAACATTTCTTTCAAAAAATTAAATTTCGCTCTAGGGATGACGCAGGGTGGCGGCAAAATTTTAGGGGTTTGCGAAACATGAGTATCTTTGAATATCGATTGCTAACGATTGACTAAACCGATTTAAGTCATTTATAGCTCATTGCAAAGGTAATTAATAGGACTTATAAAAAATATTAGTTTTTTAATAAAATTTTAATAATTTTTTAAAACTGTGTTAAACTTAAAAAAAAATTTCAAAGATGGCGCTGTTGAGGGTGAAAAATGAAAATTTTGTAAAAATTTTATTTTTAAAACGAGAAATTATATACCTGGGAAACTTTCGTTTTAGATTACGAACTAATTAAACATTTTTTTCTGGAAAAAAAGTGGTAAAAGTGAGGGACTTTTACCACTTTTTTTCCAGAAAAAAATGTTTAATTAGTTCGTAATCTAAAACGAAAGTTTCCCAGGTATATAATTTCTCGTTTTAAAAATAAAATTTTTACAAAATTTTCATTTCTGTTTTTTTTTCAATTTTTGTTTTAACCAATGCAGTGAATCGTCTATTTAAGTCAACACACCGGAATTCTTGTTTTATAATAATTTAATGACCAGTTAACTATTTTAAGGATACAAACTAAGTATTTGAGGTAGTGAATGCTTTTTACATAATTTATCTTTTCATCCATTTATACCTGTCCGAAATTAATTTTAAAGGCATGGAAAAATCAAGTACCGTACTTTGTTACCTGTTAATGATAATACCTGTCATAAAATGAGAGCACAGTATTGAAAATAATAGTCTTTAGAGATATTTTGAGCGTATAGCATCATTACTAAATTCAGTTGTCAATTTTGTTAAAAAAATATTTGTGTTGTGTAAGCAAAGGAGCTTCAAAGTGTTTTGATAGTTAAAATAAGTTTTTTTAAAACATGAGTAAATATCACTGTTTAAAACCATTTGGTCTCGGCAACTAATTATACGCGCTAATTTTACGCATTCATCAGGGCGAAGAATTTCAAATTTTGAAAATACTACTTTTAATTCTGGAAACTTGCTCTTAAACTCAACGTATGCTTCATTTAACGTGCATAGCAGTAACCGTTTTTGGAGAAATATTCGTTCATAATAGCAACCACAAATTGTTATTCTTTTTACACTAGTGGAAAAAGAACCCATTTTCACATGGCATTAAGCGTGATGAAAATAGACTTTTCATATGCTATCATAGAAAAATTATCTCTTTTCCTACAGATCAGCTATACTGTGACGAAATTTGAACTTTTATAGCAATTTAGAAACTATTGATTTTATGCCGGATAGCTCAAAACTTCTATGAAAACTGAATACTGAATTTAGCACAAACAAATACACTGGGAAATCTCTTATATCACATAAAAATACCTATTAATTTACTAACATACAAAATAATTTATCAAAAAAAAACTGATCAAAATTATGTAAATTAAAATTTAAGCTTACATTATTTATCTTGATTTAAGCTTACATTATTTATCTTGAATTATTAAATTACGAACATTTATTTAAATTTTTACTAACTAATTCGATTTTAGAAATTATACTAATCGAATTGATTAAAACAATTCGTACTTTTATATCATACCATAGACTTTCTGTTTCCCTTTCCATAAAACAATTCCCCTTTATCAAAACTTGTATTTAATTTAAATTAAAAAAACAGTGGTATAGAAAAACGTCTATTTTTAGAGCAATTGGAGAAAATTAACAAAATTATTATTGAATCTGAAAATTATTATTTTTAGAGCAAAATTGCAACAGTCCGGCGTAACACTACTTCCGCTCATTGGGAAGTATCTATAGTAAATAGTTCTGATCTTTTGGCTTGGTGGTTACCGTTTTTTTCAGCAGTTAAGTGAGATCTCAGTTGATTTGAGAAATAAAAGTGTTTATCCACGACTACTAAAGAATATATGCTTTCCATGCGTATGTCTTCCATTGTAATTGTATTCATTCCACAACTAGTGAATTTGATTAAAATTCTTTAACAGCTGTATAGTTTATTAAATATTCCCCTAACAAATTAAACAACAAACTTGTTTTGTTGTGTTTACAGCGTGGATAAAATAGCATCTTGTATTCGCTTAGGATGATGGCAATTCTTCACTCGGATGATTCCCTCCACTCGCTACGCGCGTTTCGAAACTTCATCATCGTGAAGAATTGCCTTCATTCTAAGCTCATACAAGAATCTACAATTAATTTTTCACTTAGAATTTATATTCACCATAACGAAACGTCAAAACTTGTTATAATTTTTTAGAGGCTTTGTGCGAACTTGCAAATGTTTGACAGAACAATGTTTTTGGTGAAGGTGAAATTCGTAAAAACAAAATTTTGACATAAGGTGAAAAACTATTTAATTGTATATTTGCTGTTAATAAATATATATAATACATATATTAATATGTATAAATGTTACTTTGGCACTTAAAAAAACTTCTGTAATAAATTGTTGTTCCGTCTGAAATAATTTGGTATGCCTACTGTCACAATTGGATGATGCTAAAAAGCTATGCCAAATTTTGACGTTTCGTTATGGTGAATATAAATTCCAAAAGACAAAATTTTGACAATTAATAGTTGTCATCGTCATTATTTGGTCAATTCGCACAGAACCAGAGCCAATAAATTATGACAGAAGGCATACCAAATTATGGCAGAAGGACCAACAATTTATGACAGAAGTTCTTTTAAGTGGCCAAGTAATATTTATAAAAATATATGTTGTATATACATATTTATTAAAAGCAAACATCAATATAATTAACACTGTTTGCCGTTGGAACTTGGCGTAAGTTTTCAAATAACATAATGTCAATCTTTTGTTTTTTACGCAAATAACTTAATAAGTTTAATAAAAAATTAAAGAAAACAAAGTTTTTTATAATTTTACTGTTACTCTATATATATTTTAGCTTGTTAGGCCATCTTCTGGAGTAAATCATTTACTCCAGAAGATGGCCTAACAAGCTGATATATATATATATATATATATATATATATATATATATATATATATATATATATATATATATATATATATATATATATATATATATATATATATATATATATATATATATATATATATATATATATATATATATATATATATATATATATATATATATTTTTTTTTTTTTTTTTTTTTTTTTTTTTTTTTTTTTAACGGCGTTCATGCTCCATGTAGGAGCGTTGCCAGGTTAATCAGCTTTGAATATTCACCACGGTCATTCGCAACAGCGATATAATTACCATGGCAGCCGATTTTTTTAAGGTCGTTTATTACGTCAGTCTCCCATTGTAGTCGTGGTCTACCTCGCGGTCTACCACTCCCTGGGGTACTAACGTACATTTTTCTAATCATTCCAGACTGTGAATCGGCTCGTAGAACATGCCCAAACCAAGCAATCCTATTAGAACGGATACAACCTATTATATCAGGACCCTCAAGAAGGTCTCTGATCTCAAAGTTATACCGGGTTCTATACTCCCCATCGTCTGTCTTAAGTGGACCAAAAATGTAGCGTAGGATCTTACGCTCAAATACAGATAAATGCGATTCGTCATTTTGTGTAAGGGTCCACGTTTGTGACCCATACATCACAACCGGTCTAATCAATGTCTTGTATAACTTGAGCTTGGTGTTAGTTGATACATACGGTGATCCAAGGAGAGGTTTAATTGAGTAGAAAGTTCGATTACCTGCAGCGATTCGAGCTTTAATATCTGTAAGTATGCTGTTGTTTGAGTCAAGCATTGATCCCAAATATTTAAAAGATTCAACTCCCTCAATTCGTTCATCGCCGCACATCAAATCCCTCTTCTCAGCCTCTCTTGAAACATTCATATGTTTGGTTTTATTGTAGTTAATTTGCAGACCAATTTTCCTAGCACCACTCTCAAGCGACTTGAAAGTCTCACTCATAACAGCTTCACTTCGGCCGAGGATGACAACATCATCAGCGTAAGCAATCATCTGTACTGAGTTTATTGACAAGATATTGTTATTAGTCGGTAGTTTCTTTTGACGGCACACATATTCCAAGGCTAGATTAAAAAGTATAGGAGAGATAGCATCACCTTGTCTTAAACCGGAGTCGACTTTAAAAAACTTTGATATTTCGTTCTCTACTCGTACACAGCATTGAGAGTTCTGTACTGTCATTTTGCATAGTGATACCAGTTTACCAGGAATTCCCATTGACACTAGAGCAGACCATAGAGTCTCTCGTTCGAGAGAGTCGTAGGCCTGCCTGAAATCAATGAAAAGTTGGTGCACAGGTATGTTGAACTCTCGACACTTCTCCAAAATCATCCTTATCGAGAAAAGTGCATCGGTGGTACCTCGGCCCCGCCGGAAACCACACTGATATTCTCCAAACAGTTGTTCAGCAAAAGGATTGATTTTGGATAGCAAAATGTAGGAAAAGATCTTATATGCTGTGCAGAGGAGAGCGATTCCTCTGTAGTTTGCACATTGTAGGCGATTACCTTTTTTATGGATTGGTATCAGCATAGCTGTGTTCCAGTCCTGTGGCATGGTTTCAGTCCGCCAGATCATTTGAACAAGTTCAAACAATCTTAAGGATAGAGTTTCGCCACCATGTACAATCATTTCGGATGTTATATCGTCGATACCAGGTGCTTTATTGCATTTTAGTTTTGACAGCGCCGCATCGAATTCCTCTTTGGTGGGTTCGTCTACATGTACCTTTGACGCACGAATAAGCTTTGCTCGTCGTCCGACTTGTTGTTGGTCACTTAAGTTGAGAAGATTCTCAAAATAAGCGGCCCAAGTATCTAAAATATTTTTAAGGTCTACTTGTAGCTCCCCATCTTCATTTTGAATAGCAGTTGATCTAGTTTGAGGGCCCTTCTTTAAGGTTTTAACCTGTTGAAAGAAGTTACGCGATTGATGTTCCTTATTGAAGCTTTCAATCTCCTCACACTGTCTCTTCCACCATTCTCTCTTCGCTCGTCTACATAGCTTTGTAACGGCTTGTCTTGCCAGTTTATAGTTTTCCTTCGTGGACCTGGTGTTGCGTCCTTGTAGACACTTCAGATAGCAATCTCTTTTGTATTGAATAGCGTCAAGGCATGCTTGATCCATCCATGGCTTCTGGGAGTGGTTCTGTGGTCGTCCAAGTATTCCCTCAGCAGCGCTTAAAACAGCATCTTTTAGCAAATACCATGACTTATCGACGTCTCCATTAATGGTTTCCGATTTCTCCAATGTTTCGGCAATATGGATTTGATATCTCTCTTCTGTTTCAGCATTCTTTAATGATGAGATGTTAAAACGTTTCCGTTTATTGAATTTTGGAATGCCTGGATTTGGGAAGTGGAACCTTATCGTTGCACATACAAGGAAGTGATCACTTCCAATGTATGCACCTCTAAAGGATCGCACATCCCGAACGCTCGAAAAGAAACCTGCTGTTACTAGAACGTGATCAATTTGATTTCGAGTGTTTCCATTCGGTGAGACCCAAGTCTGTTTATGAATCGATCGATGCGGAAAGAACGTACTGGCAATTCTCAAATTATTTGATAATGCAAACTCAGTCATTCTCTCACCATTATCATTCGAATTCAAATGCAGGCTGTTGGGACCCACCACATTTCCATAAGAGATATCTCTTCCAACCTGTCCATTAAAGTCACCAAGAACCATAATGAAGTCGCGTGTTGGTGTTTGTTTCATAACCTCTTCCAGTGCTATGTAGAAATTATCCTTCTCGTCGACGGTCTTAGCTTCAGTAGGTGCATGCACGGCAATAAGAGAAATATTGTTGTATGTACCACGTACACGTAGGTAGCAGATCCTCTCACTGACCGGGATGAATTTCATCACGGCTTCTTGTATGCGTGCACCAACAAGAAAGCCAGTACCAAATTCTCTTCGGGAAGGATGACCACTACAATATAGAGAGTGACTATCCAAATCTTGTTTTCCGATTATCGGCTGTCTAATTTCTTTATATTCTAATATATATATATATATATATATATATATATATATATATATATATATATATATATATATATATATATATATATATATATATATATATATATATATATATATATATATATATATATATATATATATATATATATATATATATATATATATATATATATATATATATATATATATATATATATATATATATATATATATATATATATATATATATATATATATATATATATATATATATATATATATATATATATATATATATATATATATATATATATATATATATATATATATATATATATATATATATATATATATATATATATATATATATATATATATATATATATATATATATATATATATATATATATATATATATATATATATATATATATATATATATATATATATATATATATATATATATATATATATATATATATATATATATATATATATATATATATATATATATATATATATATATATATATATATATATATATATATATATATATATATATATATATATATATATATATATATATATATATATATATATTATATATATATATATATATATATATATATATATATATATATATATATATATATATATATATATATATATATATATATATATATATATATATATATATATAATAGAGTAACAGTAAAATTATAAAAAACTTTGTTTTCTTTAATTTTTTATTAAACTTATTAAATAAGTTATTTGCGTAAAGTAACAAGAGATTGACATTATGTTAGCAAACATCAAAATTATAGTAGATTTTTATACAAGTGTTGAGACGTCTCTTTTTGTGTGACTTGTGAATAAATAATGTGACTGTGAATAAATACATCAAAGATAGCGAAAAACAAAACAAGTTTGTTGTTTAATTTGTTAGGGGAATATTTAATAAACTATACAGCTGTTAAAGAATTTTAATCAAATTCACTAGTTGTGAAATGAATACAATTACAATGGAAGACATACGCATGGAAAGCATATATTCTTTAGTAGACGTGGATAAAATAGATTCTATGTATATCAAGTCAACAGAATGTTTGTCATAATCAGCTTAAACAGTCACCGACGAGTTCCAATGCCAATTCCGCTTAACACCCAAAGATATCGCAGAAATGATATGCGAATTTAAATCAAGAATACAAAATTTTTTATATATAATAGAATCTCATTGCTATTATTTCACGCCGCTGTCACTAAATTAAGGGAAAACGCCCGATCGTGGTTTGATTCAGTGGTTTTAGAAATTGCCGATTGGAACTGTTTTCGAAATGGTTTTATCAACGACTTCGACTCATTCCGCTCATTATGGATGTTCATAAGTTATATTATTCAATCGAAAAAAACAAAATTCAGATCCGCGCCCTTTTATAACGAGATCGGCTCATTTGTTTTTTAGTGGTTTCCAAAAAACTGAAAATTATCTCTTGCAAATATTGTTATATGTACAGTTATATGTATAAAATGCAACGTATTGCTTTAAAGCGAACCTCGCCGAATAAGTTATTATGAAATAAGTTCTGGTATAGGGTTAAGGGATAATGAGCTTGTTAATTCTTTAATCGTACAAAATATAACAACGGTATCTGAGTTATTGCTACAACTAAGAAAATATGAAGACATGTCGTTATCCAAAAAAATTGTTTCCAAATTTATTGGTAATAATTTTAAGTCACGAGTTGAACATATGCTATCGCAGCCGAGGTGTCATAAAAATGTCAATCGTGAAACTGTTTAGCATGTGACTGTATCAAAAGGACGTTATGTTCTTTCTGTCATCAAGATCGTAATTATGAGATAAAATATGACGACAAGAAAACATTTACCAATAAAACGACAAACGCTAAAGCTAAAACGATAAGCAGATTTGCAACGTCAACGAATGAAAACTATGAAAATAAATAATAATGATGTAAATGCCCTCGTAGATTTAGGAAGTTTAGTTGAAGAACTTGATCTTGATAAAGAATATACATAATGGCCGAAACATTCGTCTCTACAAAATCACGAATATCGGTGATTTATTTGACTCAGGGGCGCACACGGAAAATGTTTTAGGGAGGGGTCTAAAGAAGTTTTTTTTAATAAAAAGTTTTACGCTATAGAAATTACAATATTTTTTTACAACAATACATAGATACCTTTTAAGACCTAGGTCCCACAGCAACTTTCATTCTGAGGTGTTGGTGGATGCTATTTTAAGCTTGTGTTGGTTGAACGCATCTGAGATTATTGATTCAGGCAAAGCATTCCCGAACGATGTACGAACATAGAAAGTCCTCTGCATTCTGTCACTATGATAGTGAGTGGTCTCAACAGTTTGAATGTTTGCACAAACCGAATGACGTGTAAAACGGAGAAGAATATGGTTGATCCGATTGCATGATGGAACCGATACCATCCGAGAACTGCTGGTGACGAAATTTATAAAAAACAACGAGATCAGCAACAGTGCGACGATGTTGTAGTGAAGCAAAATTTGATGTTAAATTCCGATCACCCATAATTCGCATAGCACGAACATAGTCCAAAAGAGCTGGGATGGAAACAGATGTAGCACTCCAGACTTGACTATAATACTCCAGACAAAAACGAATATAGGACTTAAAAATGTGGAGTAATTGATACGGAGTGAAATAATTTTTTGCCATCGCCATTATATGATCGTTCCACAGTTGGAAATTGTAACTCCCAATAAATGGAAGCTTTCACATTCGTCTAATTTTTCGTTATATATTATGCTATTTGAAATATCATAAGGGAACTCCGTCTTTGATCTGGAAACTATCAATAGCTGTGTTTTAGTAGAATTAAAATTGACCAAATTTGTGTTTCTAGGTCCTCGTTTACATTTATGGCAGCGTCTCTCTGATTATTTTGTTCGTGCATTTAAAACTTTAAAAATACAGTGACGAATGATCTATGCAGTGTAATATCATATGTAGAACTATTTATCGGATTACTGGTGATTTTCAACAGTGCGTTTTTATAAATTAAAAATAGAGTGGGGAATAAAAATGAGCGTTGTGGTACGCCAGCGTTATAATTAATTTCGACTCAAAGGAAAAGCCGGATACCGAAGTGTATCGGTCGGTAAGAAAATTTCGAATCAGCTTTACGACTACGGGTTGAAATCCGTACGCAATGAGCTTGTTGATCAGGTTGGCACGCCAG
Organism: Diogma glabrata; assembly: GCA_963693315.1. NCBI lineage: Eukaryota > Metazoa > Arthropoda > Insecta > Diptera > Cylindrotomidae > Diogma > Diogma glabrata. The sequence continues at coordinate 173,647,208 of OY856186.1, forward strand.
ATTCGATCAAAAGCTTTTAACATGTCTAATACGATAAGGTTTATAACCTTTTTTAAGTGTTCTGTTCCAACGATGCACAGTGGGATTTGTTCATACAATGTTTGGCAAAAAATATAAGGAGTGCTCGTAGAATGTTGAAATTTTGCTCTGAGTCTTTGGTTAGCTCAATTAAGAAAAATATAAAGTTTCATCAAAATTGGCGACGCCCACTACCCCCCGCCCATAGAACCCAAAATGTATTTTTGGCCCAAAGTTTTTGAAATTTGGCACAGAGCCTTTTATTACCTCAATTAAGAATAAAATAAAGTTTCATAAAAATTGGCCACGCCCACTACCCTCCGCCCATAGAACCCAAAATTTTATGATATTATAAATTTTATGATTTTATAAAAGATTATTAATTATTTAAACTTTGATAGTTATTTAAACTTTGATTTTAACATTGATAGTATGGAGTCTTACCTTTCATTTTATTATAGCGGGAGCACCTAGCACGACCGAGCAACCTAATTTTTCTTCCAAAGAAGTTTGCAAGCACGGCACATTATAGAACAAATTTTATTCTATCATATCTTTTAAACCATATGAGCGAACTTTATAATTTTTTTTTAAATACGCAGAAAAGGCTATATTTGAAAATAATTACTATTTCAATTAGAGCAATAAAGTTATCTTACGTACAAACACTATAGAAGTGCGTAAACAGTTTTCAATATTTTGGACCAAAATTTACATGTGACTTTACTTCATTATTTCAAAGCCAAATAAACTTTTTTTTTGGGATACAATTTATGGATTCTTCATACTGAATCAATTTTCTACAAAACTGCATCATTACATTTTTAAATTTTATGTGTCGAAAAAATTACTTATTGCACAAAAAATCCCACTGTGCGATGTGCTACATAGTTTAATAGATCGGTGGTTGATCTTTTGTTTCGAAAACCGTATTGGCTGTCAGATATTAAATAATGCTCGTGTGTATTAGTATAATGCTCGTATATTTTCCGTATAACTAAGAGTAAGGTTATTGATCTATAATTTGGAATATCACATTTTGAAAAATGTTCATTTTTTGGGGACGGACTAGACATTGGCTAACTTCTAGCGTGAAGGGAAAAAACAGATTTATAGTATTAGTAGCAATTTGGGTAAGAGGAGGAGCAAGTGATGATCTTTCATTTTAACTCCTGAAGACTGGATTTGGGGTATTTCTTTAGGAGTTTCCAAAACCGTTGAGTTTAAAACAAAGCGTTCCACGAGCAACGTGGCTTTATTTGCTGCGTCAGTGATGATTAAATCACCGTCAATGACAAGAGGGATAGAAAACTTGGTACCAGACTTTAAAGAACGAATGACACTGTAAAAACTTTTCTCAGAAATGAAAATGGTAGAAAGTTTTCCGCCTTCGCTCTGTCAACTTTTCGTTTTTGATTATCTGGTTCGATATTTTATTGGCCTTTAGATATTGGGAACGATTTAAGAGATTTTTGTCAGGGATCCAAATATTAAATAATTTTTGTTTGTTTTTGAGGACCGAATTGGCTACCTTGGAAAACAAATATTTTTGTTGTGGTTCCTGACATTCTTGACCGAAGTAGTGAATTACTTTATTTTTTCATTGACAAATGATTTTTCGTTGGTACAATTTCGAGTAGAAAACTAATAGATACAGAGAAAAATCTATTTATTACGTTAAAAGCTACTAAATTTGCTGAGCAACCCAGGCTGGTTCACGCAATTTTTATAAAGCCATTAGGAACCTAATTTGTAACCTAAACTAATTCCTGTAGTTTCTAACAAAATGGAGCGGATCATTTTTCGTAAAAATATAATCCGGAAAAAAGTAAGGCATCTAGGCCAGATCCTTTAATTATTCTTAAAATATTTGCTAAGGAATTACCATCAAGCCTCACTAAAATAGTGAGTGCCATATAAGAAGGGTTTTTTTGGAAAATGGGTAGTGTACAGCCAGTTCCAAAAAAGGTGTTAAACGGATCCAACCAATTACAAACCCATATCAATCTTCTCGGTTGTTGCTAAAATATTTTAGAAATACATTACGAGAAATACATTAATATGAAACACAATCCAGCTTCCGTCAAGAATTCTTGCATAGAGTATTGTTCTCACATACGGAGTACAGCGGCCAAATTCTGTAATTGTGAAGCGGTGAAGTGTTAAAAATTTCTTCGTTTCTTTTCATTAAAAAACTTATCACTTCACCGCTTCACAATTACAGAATTTGGCTGCAGCATACGTATAAGTATGTTACAGCATACGTATATTTTGTTTTTGCCATATTTTATAGTTTTAAATTTTCTCATTTTTGATTTGAGTTTTTTATGTTTAATATAGTATACATATTTTTAGAAACAAACTAAAATTTTTAGATTATATTGTCATAAATATAAATTCTTTCATTGATGATGGATATTTATATCCGAAACGCGTCTGAAATTTATATTTTTAATAAAAGTTGTTAGAAAAATAATATTACTTTTAATTATTAAATTTAATAATTGATTAATTATAATAACCAACTTGAAGACCAATTTTTATAATATATATATTTTTACTTTTATGTAAATTATATACTTAACCATGTCTACGTATAAGTAGTGTGAAGTGTCTCGATTCTATACAGGATAGAGCAGTTAAATTGAATGGCGATTCAAATCTTACTAATGAGCTTGATTCCTTGTATGTCGATGATTTGACGGTATTTTACAAATACATTATGGACCAACGGGCGTCTGCTTCGATCATATCAATTGAGCCTGAACCTGCAAACTTTGCACGTTACACCAGCGTTTCAATAACAGTCCATGTTTTACGGTTCGAGTGACAAGATGTAGAACTATCGCTTTTCAAAGTTAATTTTTATAGAATCTGGCATCTCTGGAATGCCTTACAAGTGTAAGTCTGCAACGATAAATGTTATCCTCAAAACTTTAAGGTTATCGTTCAAAAAACCCTCAAAGAAAATTGATCAATACTCACAAACCTTTATTCCCTAGTTAGCATCGTATCTTGTGATATGCATAAACGTTAATCTATAATTTATCATCACTATATACACTATACAATATCTAAGTTTCAATAAAACAAAAATGCTTAAAAATTATCGGTTACGCCCAAAAAAAAATCAATATTTTACATCGACAGAGGTACATCGATTTAACAAAGTTAAAAATTGCATATAAAATTGAGGAAATTGCCCTTAAATTAACAAAAATAAGAAAATGCTGCATTCGAATGTTACTTTTGATTTTGAATTTTAAATCAATATATAAAATACTTGAATTGAATACATTTTTGTTAACTTCAATAATCATATCAAAAGTACTGCAGTTAATTCTAGCTACAAAAAACATCAAAAATGTAAATTTTAGTTCGTGAAAAAGGTGCAGTTTAAATTTTAATAGTCAAAACTATCTGTTCAGTACAAAAAGAAGTGGTATCCTGTGTCAAGTAGAAACGAGTGTAAAACAAAACATTTCCTAATAATTAGGTGTTCTACATGTTTGAAATACTTACTTTGTCTCTCGGATTAGAGATTATAATTAGAAACGACTTCAACTAACTAGGTATTAAAACAAAAGTTTCTAGTAAAAGTAAAAGTAAAAAATAATATTTATTTATTTATTTATATTCGAAAGTAAATATGGAATGCGATATTTATACGATCGACTGAATTGAGAGAAGTGCAGAACCATCACGAAACCTCAGTGATAGCTAAGACTTTTATTTAATGAGAAATATTATATACAAAATGTAAATTCTATAAAAGAAATGCAAGCTAATTTATTAGTTAGTATTTTATACTGCAGACCCTAGTTTGTAGATTAAGAACATGTTATTTGAACAGAATTTCATTAAAGTTATAATCTGTTAGTCCTGAGGTTTCGTGATGGTTCCGCACTTCTCTCGATTCAGTCGATCGTATAAATATCGCATTCCATATTTACTTTCGAATATAAATAAATAAATAAATATTATTTTGTACTTTTACTTTTACTAGAAACTTTTGTTTTAATACCTAGTTAGTTGAAGTTGTTTCTAATTATAATCTCTAATCCGAGAGACAAAGTAAGTATTTCAAACATGTAGAACACCTAATTATTAGGAAATGTTTTGTTTTACACTCGTTTCTACTTGACACAGGATATCACTTCTTTTTGTACTGAACAGATAGTTTTGACTATTAAAATTTAAACTGCACCTTTTTCACGAACTAAAATTTACATTTTTGATGTTTTTTGTAGCTGATATCACGATTTTTTGTAGTAAATAATAAATTTTATGAGCTTGGATTATAATGAAATAAATAATAATATTAATAATAGGTAATTATTTCATTTTGATATAAGCAATTTGAATGTTTGTCATCGATTTATTTGTATACCAACTTTAACGATTGATTGAATTATTTCCAATTTTTCTGCGTTTATAAAAACAACATACCCAATAATCCGCAAGATATGTAATTATAATGTATTTTTATGTCAACATACAAACCAAATACATTCCTTTTTAAAAGATTTGTCTTAGAAAAAATCAGACTAAATTAAAAGATTTTTTGTGGGCTTATATTTACCCTGAATTTTAATAAAATATATGTACAGAACTGAAAAAAATTTATCACGCATTCAAATATAAGAACTGGATCTTTTATTTGAAACTCGAAAGCTCTTCTATTCAAAAATTCGGGGAAGACTGCAGTTACTCTTCCATAGATATTTATTCAATGATGTACCTATTAGATACTAGTGTAAGCTTAGTGTTAATTGATTTACCACATTTAGTGAAAATTAGCATCAATTGGAATGCAGTCTTAACATATATTAGGTAAATATACCGTCTAGATTGATAATATTCAAAAAAATATTAAAACGTTTGTCTTTTTCGAAATAAAAATTTTAAACTTTCGAAACTAAAAAATGTATGAAGCCAAAAATTGTCCATATTTTAGAACACATTGATACCAACACAAAAACATTAAATTTTCTATCAACCGGTTGACATTTGTTCGCAATTTTTTGTTGTAAATTTTTATTATTGTTAAAAAGATAAACAACAAAAGAATTAAATATTTTATTTGTTTATTTATTTATTAATAAATTTAAATTAATTGGACAATGTATGTTCTAATTGAGTAAAATATGTTTTTATAAATTTACAATGGAGTCAAATTCAGATATGTGTATATTAAATGTACAAAACGTTTTCATACGATAACATACGAAAATAAATTTGTTAATAATTGTAATAATTTATGTCAACAACAAAATGTGTTGTGATGAGGCTGATGATGAGGAGATTGATAAATTGGATTTATCTATTGATCCAGGGACCGATAATGTTCAATCGAGTAGATAGCGCTGATGTAATATATAAAGAAGAAATGTAAAATGGTTGGAAAATATGAAATGGGGGATATATTAGAAGGATCTTACGGAAAAGTGAAGGAAGTATTAGACTATGAAACGTTAAGCAGAAGAACTGTGAAGGTAAATCTAAATTGTTTGGTTATGTACGAATTGCTAATATTTTTGTATTATGTCCTTTAGATATTGGCAAAAAAAAAATTGCGTCGGATTCCAAATGTGGAACAAAATGTTAGGAAAGAGATACAGCTACATCGCATATTAAAACATAAAAATGTAATTGAACTTTTGGATGTGTTGTACAATAAAGGAAACAAAAAATGTATTATTCAATGATGTACCTATTAGATACTAGTGTAAGCTTAGTGTTAATTGATTTACCACATTAAGAGTTGGAAAATATGTAATGGGGGATATATTAGAAGTATCTTATGGAAAAGTGAAGGAAGTATTAGACTCTGAAACGTTAAGCAGAAGAGCTGTGAAGGTAAATCTAAATTGTTTGGTTATGTACGAATTGCTAATATTTTTGTATTATGTCCTTTAGATATTGACAAAAAGAAAATTGCGTCGGATTAAAAATGTGGAACAAAATGTAAGGAAAGAGATACAGCTACATCGCATATTAAAACATAAAAATGTAATTGAACTTTTGGATGTGTTGTACAATGAAGAGAAACGAAAAAGGTTAATTGATGGATTAGAATATTTGCTATGTATTTTATATTTCACGGATATAAATAAAATAATTTAGTTTTAATGAGGAATATTTTATTTATTGTAATTTTAAGTAATTTTTAATAAAATGATACATATTTACAAAAGATTAAATTATAATGTTTTTATGTTTAAAAAAAGTGTCTTAGCTATTTACATTTATTTACATTTTAAACTTACAATAGATGGCTTGAATCAAAAAATCACTAGAATGATAAATTTTCGTCTGAATAATCTTGTTGAAATTTCATTTTTCAAAAATCGTATTCGAAATTTTATGTTTTAATTAATTTTGTATAACGTTTATTGTACAAAATCTAATTCAAATTAAAATTTAAAGGTGACTTTATGTTACAAAACTCGTCATAAGTTCATATATGTTAAACAACATTAGATCAAATCATTTTTTTGAGGTTATGTCTACTAGGTTCAGCGTAAATAAAGCAAAAGTGGTGATCGCTATTTTTTTTTCACGAACAGCGATCTACCGCATCGCTTTGATAAAAGAGTAGTATGCTTGATATTCTAGATGTTTATAACAACAGCATTGACTGTCGAAATAACATTAAGTTTATTCATTTGACAGTTAAAGTTTTGTGCTTTTGTACTTTTGTATTAAAAGTAGCGATACAATCGATTTAACTAAATAAAACGTCGGAGCCAAAACAATGTCATTTTATTCGAATTTACCTGCAATTTTGTCGGATCTACCATGATTATTTTTTTGGGTGTAGGAGGTCCGAACCCGAACCCCCTGCCCACCCTTGTGTTCGCCTCTATGTGGTACCCAACGGCGTACTTTGGTATGGAAAAAAATCTTAACGGTTCTGAAAAGAAATTATTGGTTCCCAATAATGCGAAAACAATAAACATTATATAGCATCCTGTAAAGAATGCTTATACAACAAAAAAAAGTATGGTAAAAAGAGTTTTGAGCTGCCTCCACTTGAAAAGCAACCTATACCTAGCAACACTTCGCATATCGATCATCTAGGGCCATTTCCTAAGAATCTGAAAAATTAATTATACATATTTGTTATCATAGATGCTTTCACAAAACATACATTTCTTCATGCTGTGAAAGATACTTCTACGAGACTTCTAATAAAGGCATTGAATGAATCCGTCATTCATTTTAGAATTCCGTCGAGATTATCGAGATTAATAAGAGATAAAGGATTTTGTTTTACATCGAAATGCTTTCAAGAGTATGTAACGATCAAACTGATCGTTGAAATATTTTTTTTGTACCACAGTGTAAATTTAATTATACTCGAGTGGAAACTTGATTTACGAAAAAAACATCATTTATGACTTGGGGAAATAAAGTAATGTTGTGGATATAAGGCCAAAGAAATTGGAAATCGGGACAGTTGATTTTTTGATTTTGTTCTTGTGAGTAGAAAAATAAACGGGGTTAAATGAAAGTGAACATTTTTGTGTTTCGAAATAAATATGTGATAGTTAAATAAATATTTAGTTCTGGAGTTAATTGTTTTTATATTGGTTAATTTAGTTCTTGTATAATTGATTGGTTTTATTGTTCATGTTGAAAAAATAAGTCAAACTTTGACCAACTCAAATGGTGATTTTTAGTTATTGTTAAAGAAATGAAACAAAATTATGTTCAAACTGTTACGTTATTATTATTAAAGGAATGAAACAAGAATTATGTTCAAACAGTTACGGTGAATATTAATACTGCTAAAACTTTGTGATCATGTTATTTATTCCGAATTAATGAATTGTTCTATATATTTGTGCATGTTGGAAAATAACTCAAATTTAAATCCATTTAAATGTTAAATTTTTTTGAAGAACTAAAACAAAAATCATATTAAAATATTTAAAGGTGAACATTGATTTGTAAATGTTGGACTCGGAATAGTTATTAACTCTTAAATAGTGAGTGTTTTATGTTTCTGTTTCTGTGGGAAAATTAAAACTAAAGTTAAGCCAAATTTAAATAGTAAACTTATTTCTTATTTTTTGATAAGGCAAAAGTTGAACACTTTTCTAAAAAGTGCATAAATGTTGTGCAATAGTTGAAACAGGATATAATTTTTTTAAGTAATTCGGCTGGTAGATGTCCAGTTTTTGTGAAAGAAGAAGACTTTATGGAATTTAAGGGTTATTGTGAGTTGTGCCCACACCGGTAATATCTACCGTTTTTGTTTATCATCAATTATATTTTGTAATAAATCGATTAATTTGTACTGACATTAAATGTGGATGATTGATGAAAAGAAGAAATCAATATTCGTTTATAGCATGGAATGTTAAACAAGATTTTTGTACGAGCATTGTTACTTCCGTAATATCTACCGTTTGTGTTTATCATCAATTATATTTTAATGGAATGTTAAACAACAACACCGTTAGTAGCTTCCGGTTTGCTGACCATCAACGTTGCAGTTCACTGATGCAGGTTCTTTATTGTTGTTCATCTGATTCAGTATTGGTTCTATCATTTATCATTACCTATATTATAATAATTATTTTTTTGAATATTCAATGATTTCTTTAGAGATTTTAATTAGAACTAATAAGCTTGGTCATTAGACGATTTAAAGCTACCAATTTCTTTCTTTTAGAAAAGGTGACGTCACTCTATCTCGGCAAGCGCTTGTGGAGGGAGGGAGTACGGCTGAATTGAATTAATTACAACATATGGTAGTAGAGTTAGTGTACCGGCTTATTGGTTGTATACAGCTTTAATGGTAGATGGTAGATTCTGTTTAACCTTAAATTAATTTATTTGTTTTGAAGCTATTTAGTGCCTGAAGCACGTAGGCTAGACCTACTTGTATTATATAAATTTAATCGAATTAACGATAATCTTTTTTTTTTGCTAACTTATTTTCCCTTGAAAGGTTATTTTTTTGCAATCAATGTTTCACCTTAATAAAAACAAAAATAATTATTGTCAATAAATGTTAAAAATTGTCATGACTTAAAAAATTTTTTTTTGGGAGTGATGTGGCGAAGTGGTTTCAGGCAGCGGAAGTGAAGTACAATGTGATCATCTAGGGTTGAGTTAGACCGAATCCATCCCAGGCTGAGCTCAAGCCGGAGCTTAAATAAAAAAAAAAAACACAAAAATTTCTAAAAGAAATTTTAACTTAATGAATCGGTGTGTCATGGGCCATGGAAAATTCCAATTCGTTATAGTTTGGCGCCCAAATAACGGCTTAATAATCCATTAATTTCAATAGTTGTACATGTAACTAACTTTCTTTCTCTTTTTAGGCCAATCTGTCATAATGATCCAATATCCTTGCATTGTCAGGTTGAGTTTGATTCTGGATTTATGTTAAGGTTGGTTTAAAATTCAGTGTTGGTTTTTTTTAGATAATTTCCTTTCAGTTATTTCAACAGATTTTGAATGACGAATCCAATATCTTTGCTTTAGCAGTTAGAATTTGGGTCATAAGTCATGTTAATACTTGTTTAGCCTCACGATGTCTGCAAAAGTGATTTAATATCATTGATTTTGAAGTTTGAATTTATATTGTGCCTTCTTGCAGAGATCGTGGAACTCCTTATTTACAACAACTTTGGATGCCTTCCGTTCTTGAAGTCGCCTCGCTCTATCACTCCCCTCTTCATGTTCTTGAATATATTATTTATTTGAATATTTGTTATATGTTTATAATTTGGTTTCTTTAGCAACATTTGCATCTCACAATTGTTAACATTTAACATTAATTAATAATATTAACTATATTTTTTAGGTAACTATAGTAGTTGGAGGTGTCGGGTGAGTTTTGTATTACTTTTCTTGTTATTTAAGCGGTATTTGGTTCATTTAGATTACTGTATTTATTTTTCTAATTTTTTTTAAGGTATTTGATAAATTTAGTATATGTATATATTAAACCCAGTTGTATAGCTACGTTAATTATTCATCTGCTATCATCTAATTATTGATCATACTTGTATATTCTCAACATTATAGTTCGTTTTCAGAATATTATTAAAAGTCGGGCTTTTGTTACTACCGTAAAGAGTCCATATAAGTAATAGTTTAGGTTGTATGTTTTCCAGTTATCCACAATATTATATCGTTATTTTAATTGGTAAAAAAATAATAATCAATACGGTTATTAAATTTGTTGAATAATATTTGTATCTTTGTTACGATATTGTCTTGATAATTTAAAATTCAACATATCACTGTCAAAATTAGTAATTGTTCACTTTAAAAAGTACGATATATTCCCCATATCATTAAGTTTAACCACTATATTTAACATTGCTTTCTAGTAGAACTCGCGTGGTCAGCACTCAATATTTGCACACTATTGGTAATAGCGATAATTAGCTTCGTTCCCGATTATATAGTTGGTGGTTATAACCATAATTTGCTTTCTTGTCAATTGGTACCATAGACGTTAAACATTTAGAGGAGGAAGAGGTTAGGGTAGAGTGTGAACTCAGACATATTGAGCCTAGTTCAATGGCCCTTTCGCTGTTACAAACAAAACTGGAATGTGAAAATCGATTTCCTATCTTAATTCCCTTAAAACCACATGCTCGGGCTGTGGAAAACTCAGCTCATGAACTCAAACTAATTGCTCTAAAAATTAAACGAATCAAGGCAAAATTAGATTCTGCGAGATTGATCGACGAAGATATAGTGGTAATCCAGTCTCGATTGAATCACATCTTAGCTAGGTTACAAAGGTTGCAACAGATTGGTTATGAAATTGATCAAGTCAAAGAGCTTAGTACATTATCTGTTCAGGCGTTGGAACAAGCGGGAAACGCAAGCTTGCATAACGTTTTTTCTACTACCACATTACCAAAACAATCTCTCAGTTGTTCTGAGCCTGCTGTGGTTCCGCTTGATAAAACAGACTCGTTACAAAGCGATGTGTTGGAGCTTCTAAATCATGATGAAACTGATTTAATCGAAATTCCCGGATCATCAGGTTGTCGAAGAGGGCAGCGTTTAAGTAATCACTCGCAACCAGTTGCTCCAGGCTTTAATACAAACCAAAGTAATCCTTCAAAGTATAGTAAAGATAACACAAGTAGTGGAGAAATTTCGTTAAGAGAACTGTGTACTGCTCTTGGTAGTACGTTAAATGATATAAGAGATAGGCTTGTGGTTCCATCGTCTATTCAACCCACTGTTCGTTCTAATAGTAGGATTAATAATGGCTTGGATGGCTCAATTTCTAGAATTATGGCTTCATGGAATCAAACGTTTAACGGTACAAGTGATAGAATCTCAGTCGATCGATTTATCTTTAGGATAGAACACTCAGCTCGTGCGGCAAACATTACAGAGCACGCCCTCAGCGTTAATTTTGGTACTCTTCTTTCTGGCCTAGCAGCTGACTGGTTTTGGATGTTTTTAGAAAATCACGACCCATCGGTCATGACATGGGAGTACATAAAGTCCGCCATGTTGGATAGATTTAGTTTATTCAGAAGTGACCGCGATATTAAAAAAACATTGTTGGCACGCAAACAAGCCCACAAAGAATCTTTTATTAAATTTCATGACGCTATACAAAAACTGGCATTGCAGTCGCGTGTCCGGATACCCGAAAATGAACTTTTAGAAATTCTAACCGATAACATGAGACCTGGGTTGAAAATACAACTTGCTACTCATCGGTTTAGAACTATAACGGAATTATGTAATGAGTGTCGTATGTTAGAAGATGTGTGGAATGAGTATGGTTATGCTCCAGAAGCGGAGTTTCGATCCAAATATCGCGTTCAAGAAATTAACCATCCCATGGATGTTAGAGAAAGTGATCAATCCTGCGGAGTTACTAGAGCAACAACGATTAAAAGTTTACCCCAAGCGGATTGGGCGGGTCAGAATTTTGCTAATGAAAACCATACTTTAACGTATGGTTGTGTAGCGTCCAAACCTTCGGTTAGTGCTATGGCTAGTTCTTCCGTTATTAATTCATCTATTCCCACTTGTTGGGATTCCCAAGCTTCCGGTCATACATTTCGTCATTGTACGAGACCATCTAACCGAATATTCTGTTATGGCTGTGGTAGAGATAACATTAAGTTTTACGACTGTCTTGACTGTTTCCAAAGAAGAAGACAACGAGATTCGGAAAACCGGCATCCGAAGGAAATGACAGCTCGGGGATCTTTCCTTCCACGACAAATACCCCCGAAACCATCAACAACAGAGGCCGCCAGCAACGTGGACCCAGAATTCTTTCAGTTCGTTCGCAACAACCAAAAGTAAACGCGGATATAAAACCTACCAAGACCTCGTTTCATCGCGCTTGGAAATATTTTAGAGAAAAGAAATTTTGTCGTAAAGCCATTTGTTCCTCCCTAATTACCAATGAGTCTGATGGCCGTCCATATGTTGAAGTAGAAATATTTAACCAAAAAATTCAAGGTTTGCTCGATTCTGGAGCCAACATAAGTGTATTGGGAAAAGACTGCGAACATCTATTATCTATAGTAGGTATAAATTTCAAAAACCTTCCTTCGTTACTAACCACTGCCAATGGAGCTCAAGAACGAATTCTTGGATACGTTAATGTTAAAGTACGATTCAATGGAGTAGTCAGACCTTTAAAATTATATTTGGCTCCTAATCTTTCCCAAAAGTTGTATCTGGGCACTGATTTCTTTTCATTATTTAATTTCAAACTCATAGTTGATGACTCTTCCAAATTTTCTCCAACCATTTCCTCCATTGCGGACAACCCTAATCCAGACAAACATACTCTCAGCTATGCTCAGCAAAGTCACCTTCAATCTATCATTGATAGGTTTCCCTCATCCAGTGAAATTGGGCTAGGTCGTACACATCTATTGGTTCATCGCATCGACACTAAAGATGCTAAACCGGTTAAACAGCGGCATTACAATATCTCTCGTGCGGTTGAGGCTGAATTATTCGCGGAAATTGATTGAATGTTAGAACAAGACGTGATTGAAGAATGCCCGGAAAGCCCATGGAGTTCCCCTGTCACCTTGGTTCGCAAATCTACTGGAAAAATACGGTTGTGCTTAGATGCCCGGCGTGTAAACGAAGTAACTGAAAAGGATGCTTTCCCGTTGCCTCTGATAAACGGTTTACTGGGTCGTTTGGAAAATACCAGTTTCATCTCTAGTTTAGATCTAAAAGATGCGTTCTGGCAGATTCCACTCGACGATGATGCCAAATGCAAAACAGCATTTACCGTTCCAGGAAGGCCTCTTTATCAGTTCAAAGTAATGCCTTTCGGGTTATGTAACGCGCCGCAAACAATGTGCCGTTTGATGTGTAAGGTGGTTCCCCATCAATATCATGACAGGATTTTTGTGTATTTGGATGACCTGTTAATAACATCTAGTACACTGGAGGAACATTTGGAATTGTTACAGCTTGTAGCTCATTGGTTGCGAGAGGCTCACTTAACAATTAATGTAGCGAAGAGCCAATTTGTTTTAAAAAGGGTTAAATATCTCGGACATATTGTAGGAGAAGGTTGCATCCGTGTCGACCCAGATAAAACTTTAGCCATATCCAATTTTCCAGAACCGAAAACCTTGAAACAATTGCGACGATTTGTGGGGATGTGCAGCTGGTACCGACGGTTCCTTGCAAACTTTTCGCAGGTAACATCTGGCCTTACCGATTTGTTGAAATTGAAAACAAAATTTCAATGGTCATCGGAAGCTGCTCAGTCTTTTAACGATATCAAACATTTACTGACCACAGCTCCTGTATTGGTTCATCCAGACTACAGACTTCCATTCTTTATTCAAGTTGATGCCTCATCTAAAGGAGTTGGAGGTGTTCTCTTTCAATGTCCTGGTAAGGAGGAACATCCTATTGCCTTCTTTTCGAAAAAGTTAAACTCAGCCCAACAAAAATATACCACAACAGAGCTCGAGTGTTATGCTGCAGTGTTAGGTATAAAAAATTTTAGACATTACATAGAAGGTTTCGAGTTTGTCATTATCACGGATCACGCTAGCTTGCAATGGCTCATGCAGCAATCCGATTTGTCCGGTCGTCTTGCTAGGTGGTCGTTAAAATTACAAGGGTTCAAATTTAGCATCCAGCACCGAAAAGGATCACTAAATGTGGTACCTGACACCCTTTCGAGAGCTCACTGTGAAACTTTAGAGGTTCTGAATACTTTAGATTGCGATAGTGATGCTCCTCTCCATCTTGACATGGACTCACCTGCTTTTGAAGATGAAGAATATGTAGCCAAAATACGTCACGTTCAGCAACAAACTAATGCAGATTCAAATCTTCGAGTTGATAATAATAAATTACTAGTTTGGCAAAAGTATGGGGAGCGTTATGAATCAACTGACATCCCTGAATGGAAGATCTACATTCCATTCAGTCTAACACCATCCTTGATAACTCAAGCTCACTGCCCTCCATCGAGTTCACACAAATTAGCAAAACCATTGAACGTCTGCAACGTTATTTTTTTTGGCCTCAAATGTATCGTGACGTTCGGCATTTTGTTAATAACTGCCAAACCTGTAAAATGATGAAGGCAGTTAATCACCAGCTACGCCCACCGATGGGAGCGTTCACGGAAATTAGCCGTCCGTTCCAAAGATTGTATTTGGACTTCCTTGGTCCTTATCCCCGGTCCAGATTAGGGAATTCGTATATACTCATTGTATTAGATCATTTTAGTAAATTTGTTTTATTGAAAGCTTTGCGAGAAGCGTCGTCTACTGCGGTGTACGATTTTCTCGATAGGGAAGTATTTCAGGTATATTCAGTCCCAGAATCCATCGTTACCGATAATGGTAAGCAATTTAAGAGCCATTTGTTTTCTAATCTTCTGTCAAAATATGGCATCAGACACAGTTCCACTCCATATCATAGTCCTCAATCTAATGCGGCCGAACGTGTTAATCGCACGATCTTGGCTGTTATTCGCTCATACATAGGGGAAAACCATACAAGTTGGGATGTATTCCTACCTCAAGTAGCTTCGGTTCTTCGGAATGTTTGTCATTCATCTACGTCATATTCTCCACATTTCTTAGTCTTCGGTCAGCATTTTATTTCTCATGGTTCTGATTACGAATTAAGACGCATGTTAGGGTGTATGGACTCTAATGAAGTTCATATGGTGAACAAAGGTGCCCGCTTAGATATGGTTAAGGATAGAGTTATTACGCACCTTAAACAAGCTTATGATAGAAACGTCAGAACTTATAACACGCGGAGCCAACCACGAGAGTTTAATGTTGGACAGCGTGTGTTGGTAAGAACCTACCATCAAAGCAGTGCTCCTCGTAATTTTTCTGCGAAATTCGCCCCAAAGTATGTTCCGGCTGTAGCAGTCAATCGAATTGGTAAGGTGGCTTATCAACTGGCAGATTTAGGTGGTCGAGCAGTTGGAATTTATCATGCGAAAGACATTCGCACCCAATTGTGATTGGTACTTATCTTCCAAAATTAGTTTGCCCGGCGTATGAGACATCTCATGGGTGTAGGTCGTCCCCACGCTGTAACGATCAAACTGATCGTTGAAATGTTCTTTTTGTACCACAGCGTAAATTTAATTATACTCGAGTGAATTTAATTATACTTGATTTACGAAAAAAACATCATTTATGGCCAAAGAAATTGGAAATCGGGACAGTTGATTTTTTGATTTTGTTCTTGTGAGTAGAAAAATAAACGGGGTTAAATGAAAGTGAACATTTTTGTGTTTCGAAATAAATATGTGATAGTTAAATAAATATTTAGTTCTGGAGTTAATTGTTTTTATATTGGTTAATTTAGTTCTTGTATAATTGATTGGTTTTATTGTTCATGTTGAAAAAATAAGTCAAACTTTGACCAACTCAAATGGTGATTTTTAGTTATTGTTAAAGAAATGAAACAAGAATTATGTTCAAACAGTTACGGTGAATATTGATACTGCTAAAACTTTGTGATCATGTTATTTATTCCGAATTAATGAATTGTTCTATATATTTGTGCATGTTGGAAAATAACTCAAATTTAAATCCATTTAAATGTTAAATTTTTTTGAAGAACTAAAACAAAAATCATATTAAAATATTTAAAGGTGAACATTGATTTGTAAATGTTGGACTCGGAATAGTTATTAACTCTTAAATAGTGAGTGTTTTATGTTTCTGTTTCTGTGGGGAAATTAAAACTAAAGTTAAGCCAAATTTAAATAGTAAACTTATTTCTTATTTTTTGATAAGGCAAAAGTTGAACACTTTTCTAAAAAGTGCATAAATGTTGTGCAATAGTTGAAACAGGATATAATTTTTTTAAGTAATTCGGCTGGTAGATGTCCAGTTTTTGTGAAAGAAGAAGACTTTATGGAATTTAAGGGTTATTGTGAGTTGTGCCCACACCGGTAATATCTACCGTTTTTGTTTATCATCAATTATATTTTGTAATAAATCGATTAATTTGTACTGACATTAAATGTGGATGATTGATGAAAAGAAGAAATCAATATTCGTTTATAGCATGGAATGTTAAACAAGATTTTTGTACGAGCATTGTTACTTCCGTAATATCTACCGTTTGTGTTTATCATCAATTATATTTTCATGGAATGTTAAACAACAACACCGTTAGTAGCTTCCGGTTTGCTGACCATCAACGTTGCAGTTCACTGATGCAGGTTCTTTATTGTTGTTCATCTGATTCAGTATTGGTTCTATCATTTATCATTACCTATATTATAATAATTATTTTTTTGAATATTCAATGATTTCTTTAGAGATTTTAATTAGAACTAATAAGCTTGGTCATTAGACGATTTAAAGCTACCAATTTCTTTCTTTTAGAAAAGGCGACGTCACTCTATCTCGGCAAGCGCTTGTGGAGGGAGGGAGTACGGCTGAATTGAATTAATTACAACATATGGTAGTAGAGTTAGTGTACCGGCTTATTGGTTGTATACAGCTTTAATGGTAGATGGTAGATTCTGTTTAACCTTAAATTAATTTATTTGTTTTGAAGCTATTTAGTGCCTGAAGCACGTAGGCTAGACCTACTTGTATTATATAAATTTAATCGAATTAACGATAATCGTTTTTTTTTGCTAACTTATTTTCCCTTGAAAGGTTATTTTTTTGCAATCAATGTTTCACCTTAATAAAAACAAAAATTATTGTCAATAAATGTTAAAAATTGTCATGACTTAAAAAATTTTTTTTTGGGAGTGATGTGGCGAAGTGGTTTCAGGCAGCGGAAGTGAAGTACAATGTGATCATCTAGGGTTGAGTTAGACCGAATCCATCCCAGGCTGAGCTCAAGCCGGAGCTTAAATAAAAAAAAAAAACACAAAAATTTCTAAAAGAAATTTTAACTTAATGAATCGGTGTGTCATGGGCCATGGCAAATTCCAATTCGTTATAAGTATTGTCGCAATGCCCCAGAAACACCGAGAGTAGTGTATCGCGAGCCAGTTGTAACGGGCTTTAGTACAAAATTACGTAATGTAGTATTTATGTGTGCAATTAGAATCGGATTTATCAGATTACTTTATAAAAAACACTAATTAAAAACAGAAGTATTAAACAAACTTTAAAAATAAACATTATTTTATACAGTTTTTGGGCTCTAAGCACTTAACCTGTACCCCGATATGGCCAATTGACAAACATATTCAGGAAACTGTTTGCCGCAACATACAAAATTACAGATGAAGATATAGGTATGAATTCAAATAAGTGTCTATTCAGTGGTGTCTTTGCGTCGGACTGAATGAAACTCGTCGAGCGATCAGAGTATTTACTCCTTTTGAGTGATGAATGACGATGATGATTTTTCAGGATGTGAAGATGGTGGCGGGGAATTGGAAACAATTCGTAACGTGTTTTTGTTTTATATAGTTTGTATTCTGTAAAACTGGAGCAGAGTTCCTGTAATGAAATATATACGTTTTGTGTGAGGTATCAACGAGAATTAAAGTATATTAAAAGCTACATCATCGCGGTTGATAAGAATAAATATTAAAATAATATAAATTTATTTAAATAAAAGCGATATAAAGGTAAAAGTTATCGTTTTTACAATAAATAGATAGAGACAGAGAGTCAATAGCTTCTATTATTCTGGGGAAGTATTGGGCCTCGGCCTGTTTGCCATCTTTTAACTAATAAATAAATAGGCTTTTAGTTTTTTAAATTTAACATGGAGAGTGTTATTATATAATAACTGATAATGGACAATGCAATCGTAACATGATCCGGCATCTTTTTTATATCCGGCAATTTTCCATTCCAGGCAATTTTCCATTACAGAAAAACTTCTTGAAGATATACTTTTGTTTCCCAGATTCGAATAGTTTAATCGACCAAATGACTGAGAGTTTCAATCCTCTTATTTTTATCAGTAATTGCGGTTAGAATAAGTAAACCTAAAAATATCATATTTCCATTTTTTACAAATTATTAGAAATATATCAAAACGGATCTACGATAAGTATTGTTAAAGTTATATGAATAGTGGAAGGTTTACCTTGCTGTTCATTAAACAGAATTTTCATTTGTTGAAGCATAGCATAAAAAACAGGAAGCAATGTTTTTTAGCCCTCACATGAGTTCAGAATCTATTGTTTTATTTTCAACCAATTCTTTTCATACAATACAATGAGTATCTTAAAAACAAATATTTGTAAATGCAAACACTTCTAATATAAAACAGGTGTCGAAAACTATTAAGCTAAAGATAAAATTAAATATCACTTTATAAAAGATAATTTAAAAGAATAATTTTCAATAACGTATTCCATAGCACAATATATATGAGATCATCACCTTGAAATTGAATTTTAAAAATTAAATGTACATTTGAAGATTATAGTAGAAGACACATGGAATAATGATTAATAATTTGAATAAATTATTTTTGATAAAATGATTAATTGTCATATTATTGGCTAAGAAATATTCAAGAGTTGGTTGATTAAAAAATGAGGAATTTAAAATTGTTCGCACGAAACCTAATCAAAAACTATTATAAAAACCATAACTAATTTTAGTTATAGTAAGAAACTGGGTATGAAATAAACTACTCGATGATATATTATGTATTGTTGAAATTTTGCAAATAGTCATCTATGCTGCTCCTGTTTTTGGAGTTCTTAAAATACAACTATATAATTACAAAATTTAGCGAGTGTAGATTACAAAATTGTTGTAATGATTGTATGGTCAATTACTCTTCAACGTTTCACCATCATAGTCCTTTCTGACGAAAGCCAAGCACCACTTGGATAACAAAATACCTTCAATCGTAACTTTGCTTTACCATGTTATGCAAGGATGTCAAAGATAATATTTTCTTGTGTTAATCATGAGAAATATTTCGAAAAAAAAGAATGAATATCAATACGGAATCGTCATCAATTTTTGCAATGGGATCACCGTAGAAGAACACTAATTTTTAAAAAAAGACGAAGCGCAGAAAAACTGAACCTACAATAAAAAAATTTAAATTGTGTAGTTTTGTAAAATATATTTAGTAATTATATCACTGTAATGTCAGTTGTAGTTAGGGTATGTAGGGGAAAAATTCACTTAGAAGGCTAAAATGTGGACATCCGTGAAGACGGATATCTGAAGACTAAAATTGTTGAACATTCCGGGTGGTTATTCTAGAATAAGATGTACAGGAAACGTGAGAACTTCTGGCAAGTTTTGAAATTTTAGTAATTCAAATTTCATAAAAGTTTTTACATTGTCACTGGCAGATAACTGATTGTGTGCTTGATCACTTAAAATTATAGACATCATTTTCATATTAACACATATAAATTTGATTTAACCAACATTTTATTTTTTAAATTATTTATTATTTATTTAATTAAGTATTTATTAGAAGAATGGTGGCAAACAGGCCGAGGCCCAGTTCTTGCCCACAAATACACAGGATAATTGTAAAATTCTTAGATTATAAAAATGCATATAAAAATATAAACAAAAACAACAGATATATATAAAATTAAACATAAAATAAAACATATAATTATATAAAAATGATAATAATGAATTTAAAAATAATAAAAAAAAAGTAATGCTTCAAATATACATTATTTACATATTGGTAAAAAGAACAAGCGTTCACAATGACTATTTCGAAACTAATTAAATGATTAATAAAAATAAAAAAATAATTTATTTCACTTTATTAAAGAAACAATAAATGAGGCCTGGGAGGATAGGAAATGGAGAAGTAGAATGACATGTAGAAGAGATGGGAAGACAGATGCAATAAAGCTAGGGAATATACGACTCGAAAAAAAGGTAGAAAATTAAGATAATAGAAGAGTACGGGGATGAAGAGAACATAGACGGCAAGAGACAGAGAGGTCAAAAAGGAACGGGTACAGGGTAGACTAGATAAACTAGAAGGGGTAAGCGAAGGACAAAAATTTGTTGAGGCACGGATGAATTTTAGTTTTAAAGACCGACTTAGAGATGTTAAACTTCTTAAGAGCAGCAGGAAGATTGTTGTAAAGCTTGACTGCACGAATTGAGTGAAGTACCAAATAAAGTACCAATGACGTTATGGATAAATTTGGACACGTGCTGATGGTGTTCAACGTTGAATACAAAACGAACAGCCTAATTAAAAGATTTAGTGGTAAGAGATAAGTTTTCCAGTGTACATCCTGAATAGACTTCGATCCCATAATTGAAGATAGGCATTACTAGAGCATGTATGAGTACTCTTTTTATATGCAATGAGAGAAAATGGTTAAGACTAAAAAGCTTCTTTATAGGATCAGTAGGACAGCCTATACCGAAGTTCGTGTGAGCTTTTCAAAACAGATTTTGGTCGATAATAAGCCCAATGCTTTTAGCACGAGAAGAAAAAGTGATAGGGATGCCATTGAGGTAGATGCAAAGACCATGATTATGAAGAGATGAAGCCCAGTTGAAGAGTATGGCTTGTGATTTAAGACGGTTAGAATAAGTTTGTTACATTCAGCCCAATCAGAAATCTTTCCAAGGTTGTCATTAATCTCACTAAAACAACGCAAAACAACGTAAACAACGTCATCGGTAAAAAAACGCAGAAATGGTTAATGACAGAGGAGAGATCACTAATGGAGATAGATAACAAAAGAGATCCCAGTATGGAGCCTTAAGGAGCTCCTTTGAAGATTGGAATATAATCGGAAGATAGATTTCCGAAAGCCACACACGACCCGACAGAAGACAATAGTGAAATGCAAAGGAATAATGATATTCAGGAAGAGACGACTCTCATAGCAAGTGAGAGGTGAAAAGGACTTAGCAGAACCGAAGGATTTGTTGAGGGAGTTAAGTTCAAGTAGTTTAAGGGAAAGAGATGCTGCAGAAGGATTAAGAGCACCAATAACAGAAAGCTTAGACCTAATTGCTTTATAGAAGGGCATATTAGAAAACAAATTTGAACTAAGGTCGAACTTGGCCTTCCGTACCAATGATCTATAGCGATTAAGACGGAGGCAGAACAATTTTCAGCTAACTAAGGGATTAGCCTATGAGCTTTGAAAGCCAAATCTCGAAGATTGCGAGTGCTAAACATCTCAGGGGTTAAGGTGATTAAGTTAGGAAGATAAGGTAAGAAGGAGCGGAGGAGCTCATATTTATTACGAAGGTTATGAAGGAGATAATCTAATAATTGAAGTTCGGTTTCGAAATCAGTAGAGCTATAAAAAGAAGAGAACTAAAGTATAGAGATTAAACTAAAGTATATCTGAAGAAAAATATCCATAATAATTAGTAAAACAACGTCTTTTTTCACTTCAAAAACTTTATTTATTTTTAACACCGAATATTTTCTGTCTCTAAGAGACCTTCTTCTTGGGTTAATTGTTTTCTAAACAGTTTAGAAAACAATTAACCCAAGAAGAAGGTCTCTTAGAGACAGAAAATATTCGGTGTTAAAAATAAATAAAGTTTTTGAAGTGAAAAAAGACGTTGTTTTACTAATTATTATTATAATCGCTTCAAGTAGTTCAAACAAAAATTATTTAATTTTTAAAAATATCCATGTTGATATTCTTATAGTAATTATAATGAACTTCTTGAGGTTAAGTGAGATGCAAATAAATGCACGGACAGAAAGCCCAGGCACCAAGAATTGGTTACTAAAAAGAGGAAGAGAAGGATTACTACCAGAAAGAAGTCAATACAGAAGACAGATGGGGAGTTATAGGCTCGGGGTGCGGGAATTGTTGTGCACAAAATGGAGATTGAGACATGAACAGATATCTAAAGCATTGGATATAGCAAGGAGGATTAAGAATAATGGTGTTATAGTCACCGAGAAGAATAATGTATAGACATACTAATTGGAGCATGGGACAGTTATGACTTCGATTAATGCAAAACTCCCCTTGCAAAGGTAAGCAACAACAACCAAAATGCAAAAGTTTACCCAAACTAACCTCAACAAGAACTGCTTCGGCGTCTGATTTATCATAAGAATCAATTTTTTTAGATGTAATTTTTTTTTTCATATTGAGAGCAACACCCCCACTTCTTTTGCGCGGATGCTAATGACAGTGGACGCGAGAGTCAGCAACGTCAACTGCTGCGTACGTGACATAGGATTTGAGTCATGTTTCATCACACCCACCAAGTCGAGAAAGGACGCCGAAAGTATAGACCTTACTTCCCTAAACTAAAGAAGAAGCACTAAGTTTAAGGTGTTGTGCATTGAAGTGACCTATATCAAGAGAACTGTAAAATTTTATTAGGTGTTGTCACTAGCCACCCTTGAAAAGACAACATGTGACATATGTTATTTAGGTACAAACTACAGAGTCTTACAGAAGACAAAAAGGGAAGGAAAAAAAGGAAAGGTATTTGGTAGGGGAAAAAGGATAGGAAATAGGAGTGAAGGATTAAGAAAGCCAAAACAGGATAGAGGTTTATCGAGGAACGAAGCAACCAGTCATTTATAAAAATTTTAAAATATACAAAAAAAATATAATGGACAAATTTCGTAGAGCGTGAGGAGCTAAGCTAAGAAGAGTATAAAGTTAGAGAGAGAAGGGGAAAGGAGAGTGGAAGAAATTATAAGGCGGATTTACAAATAAGGGCAGAAAGCCAATCGAATTCAAGAGCAGACCCATTCAGCGGCAAGATGAAGATGCTCGAAAACCTAATATCAAGTAGCTTAGTGTTTTGAACTTTAGGGCAATGTAATTCATAATTCACGTGCTTAAGGTTTTTATCGATGAATAGGGTAATTAAGGGGTCAATATTAGACTTAAATTGACAAACATTTATTAGACAGATAAGTATGGTCAGCTCAAAGAGTTGACATTTAGTTTTTAATGCAGGAAAAGTCATCACGAAGAAATTGAACGGACAAAAAAAGGTCAGTGAGTTGTTGTTGAATTCGAGTTGTTCAGTGAGTTGTTGTTGTACGTTGATCGTATTCTAATGTAATTTAAATCTAATCTTTGTTACTTTAAAATTTTGTATGTAATATATTAAGTGTAAGCAAGCTAACATGATTCTAAATTAGTTATGTTTTCTGAAATTTATTAACGCATATAACTCAAACTTCTAGAAAACAAGCTAAATACAAAACTTACAGATCGCCTTATAAATTTCAATTGATATATGGAGAGTAAAAGCCAAGAGCCTTATGGTTCAACTAGTTTATTCAAAACACAAAATTTCCAAGTCTTATAGGATTTACAAGTTTTGAATAAAAGTTACCGGTTTATTTTAAAATTTAGATTTCATTTGTATCTAACTTTATTACCCAAATAAATATTACTAAACGAAATAATTCGTTTTTGTGATTATCTTGGTTATAAATTTAAATATAAGTTACAACCCATTTCATACATTTTATACAATATATATTTCACGAAGAATTATTTTTACAATCTTAATTTTATTAATTCCTAAATATAAGCCATATATTTTGTTAATTAAATAAATAAACGGACAAATTATTTCATAAAATTTACAATACCTAAATGAGCTAAGCAAATAAATAAGCTGATACAAATACTTAATTTTATCTTTAGGCTATAATATCCAATAATCATAAAATTCATCTGTAACATGGAGAGGGAGAAATTGTTTTATTTAGCAAATTCAAAGATTTTAGTTAAATTTCGTTGAATAAAAGAATTAAAAATTAAATTAAATTCATTTGTAATATTCGAAGCCTTGAGATATTCATAAAAGTTTGTTGCATAGCAAATAATTTTGAGTAATCATTTTTAGTTTTGAATCATATATTTTACATATTTTTTATGTATTGTCCACCTTATTGTGTAGCAGTTAATTATTTCCTTCTACCACACAAGCTTACATCAAAATTCGGTTGTTCTATTCCTAGCAGTGGCCTTCTAAATTTTTAATCAAATCATGAAAAATGTGTTTCTAAAAACATTCACACTCAACAATTTGAAAAAGTTATTTTTTTTTTTTTAAGGCGTTCATGCTCCATGTAGGAGCGTTGCCAGGCTAATCAGCTTTGAATATTCACCACGTTCATTCACAACAGCGACATAATTACCACGGCAGCCGATTTTTTTAAGGTCGTTTATTACGTCAGTCTCCCATTGTAGTCGTGGTCCCTGGGGTACTAACGTACATTTTTCTATTCATTCCAGACTGTGAATCGGCTCGTAGAAGATGCCCAACTAAGCAATCCTATTAGAACGGATACAACCTATTATATCAGGACCCTCAAGAAGCTCTCTGATCTCAAACTTGTGCCGGGTTCTACACTCTCCATCGTCTATCTTAAGTGGACCAAAAATGTAGCGTAGGATCTTACGCTCAAATATAGATAAATGCGATTCGTCATTTTGTGTAAGGGTCTACGTTTGAGACCATACATCACAACCGGTCTAATCAATGTCTTGTATAACCTGAGCTTGGTGTTAGTTGATACATACGGTGTTCCAAATAGAGGTTTAATTAAGTAGAAAGTTCGATTACCTGCAGTGATTCGAGCTTTTATATCTGTAAATATGCTGTTGTTTGAGTCAAGCATTGATCCCAAATATTTAAAAGATTCAACTCCCTCAATTCGTTCATCACCGCACATCAAATCTTTCTTCTCACCCTCTCTTGAAACATTCATATGTTTGGTTTTATTGTAGTTAATTTGAAGACCAGTTTTTCTAGCACCACTCTTAAGCAACTTGAAAGTCTCACTCATAACAGCTTCACTTCGGCCGAGGATGACAGCATCATCAGCGTAAGCAATCGTCTGTACTGAGTTTATTGACAAGATATTGTTATTAGTCGGTAGTTTCTTTTGACGGCACACAAATTCCAACGCTAAATTAAAAAGTATAGGAGAAATAGCATCACCTTGTCTTAAACCGGAGTCGACTTTAAAAAACTTTGATATTTCGTTCTCTACTCGTACACAGCATTGAGAGTTCTGTACTGTCATTTTGCATAGTGATACCAGTTTACCAGGAATCCCCATTGACACCAGAGCAGACCATAGAGTCTCTCGTTCGAGAGAGTCGTAGGCCTGCCTGAAATCAATGAAGAGTTAGTACAGGTATGTTGAACTCTCGGCACTTTTCCAAAATCATCCTTATCGAGAAAAGTGTATCGGTAGTACCTCGGCCCCGCCGGAAAATTATTCCTTTAAAAAAAGGTCTATGATACTTTTGAAATTCTAACTATTTTTCATAATAAATATTACATATCTTGTGACTAATTCAAAATAAAAAAGATTTAATTAATAAAACATCAACAAAAATTATAAATATATGTATTATGTAACTTAATTTTAAAAAAATCCCCTGAATGCATTCTAGTTTTTATTAAAACTTCAAATAACTAAACAAAAATCTTCGTAATGACGTCACACGATATTTTATGATAAAGCTGTTATATTGCAAGAGAAATACTCAAATAGTAGTTTTTGTTTTTCCTTATTTTAGTTCACAGGAATGAAATTATGGCAAATAATTATCGGAAACCACTATTATATGATTTTTTGCACTGCCTGTCAAAAAACTAATTAATTTTCTTGTTAATATCGAAATTATAATAATTTGAACGAAACGGGAAATGACAGTGCAATAAAATGTTATAAAAACTGCATTATCGATCAAATTGCACTATCGTAAAACGAAATGTATGTATGAATAAAATAAAATTGTGTAAAAAAACAATCATTTTAATGTTATTATAAACAAAAATAAAAAAAAAATGTGGAACAACCAGGATTCGAACTCACGACCTATAGATCATCAGCCGAGCGCGCACCCATATTTTTTTCAAATTCAAATTCAAAAATTGCTTTATTTTACAGTATAAATCAATGTTTACATTTTAAATTCTCTAAAGCTAAAGAAATATTGTAAAAAATTGTTATATTTAATTAATGGCCTCTTAGGGGCTCTCTAAATAAAACGTTTTATCGGATGTTTGTATTGTTTTTAACAGAACGGTATGTTTAGTTAATCTTAAACTAATTTAGAATTTTTTGTGTTTATTTTATATATTGCCAAAAATTACTACTAAAATGCAATTCTGATGTTTGGTTGTGAATGTATGTTAAACCTAAAACTCAAAAAAGAAAATCTTATCCTAGGGTTAAAATAAAATCTACAAAATCTACAAAACTTAAAAATAAAATAAATATGTAACTTAAAATCTAGTGTAAACTAAAATTCGGGTTATGAACTTTAGATCATTATTGATCACACCACCATGGCGGTGTAGTTTGAATTCGAAATTTTCTCCCTCTCAAATTAGTCGCTGTGGTAGTTTTGAAGCGCAAGTCTTCTTGTTCAATGGCGTGTTTGTCATATCTTATCGTTTTGTCGGTCGGTCTTCTAAAAATGTGATAAATTATTGGAATATTATTGTGGTTGATAATGTAGCCTTCTTTGTCTAGATAAATAAACCCTTCTGGAGGAATATAGCCTGTTGTGAGTGTTTTTTTAAAGTATAATTCGTTGGGATATATGAGTTGTGAGATAAAATCATTATCAGTGATATTACGCGTTCTGGAAAAATGTCTTCGTATTAAATTTATGATATGGATATCAATTCGTTCTATATTGGCTAGATTGTATATGGATTTGTTTGAGATGAAATGTTTATAGCCACTACGCTCTGTACGATATTTACCTAAACAGGCTCTGAGGGCTTTTCTTTCGAAAATTCTGTATTTTTCCATATAACTTGAGGATATGTTAAACCATATAGGACACGCGTATGTTAATATGGGTCGAATTAATGTTTGGTAGCAGATTATTTTAACTTTGGGTTTTAAGTGTTTGTTAAAAAATAGTCTTTTAAGAAGCATAAAGGCCTTTCGTGCTTTTTCAAGTTGCATTTTAATGTGATCGTTATAATAGAGGTAATGGTCAAGGGTCATACCGAGATATTTGACGTTTGTTTTGTGTGTGATAGTCTGGGTACCAGCTTTAAGTTGGAAATTTTTCCAATTGTTTTTTATATTTCTATTGGCTTGACTGAGAGGTGGTCGAAAAAGAATTGTTTCACATTTTTCAATGTTAACTTTAAGTTTCCAAGAATGTGCGTAAAATAGGATGTTATCCAGCATTTGTTGCAGTTTGGTTTGTATATCTTGGACTTTGGTTCCAGCACAGTAAATAATAAGATCGTCTGCAAACGCTATTATATTATTATCTTTATTGAAATTGAATGATGACAGTAAATCACTAATATATATACTAAAGAGAGTTGGAGATATGACGGTTCCTTGTTGTAAACCGTTTTGAACTGTAAAATCCTTGGAATGAGACGATGGTCCGTTTGTTACTGTAAATGTTTTATTAGATATCATATTGTGGATCAGATAAATAAGGTGCGCAGGGAAACCTTTTTTAATTAATTTGAAAATGAGGCCGTTGCTCCATACCGTTGTAAACGCTGTTTCCATGTCTATAAGACAGGTACCAACATATTTTTTATTGTTACGATGCCAACATATATCGGACGTCAATTTGTTAATTGCATCAACGGTGTTGATATCTAAAGCCAAACTGGCAATTGGGGATAATTTCTTTTTTTTGACAAACTTGTTCGAGTGATTGTTTAACAATTACTTCAAAAATTTTACTTATATTAGGGAGAAGGCTGATAGGTCTATAACTCTTGGTATTTTGGGGGTCTTTTCCTTTCTTTATAATCGGAATGACTAATGATTTTTTCCATTTGTCGGGAAAATATGAGTTATTCAGAGCATTGTTTAGGATAATGCAGTAAATATCAATTGCAGCGGGAGGCAAATGTTTAAGAACTATGAAGAACTAGGAATGCCATCCGCGCCTGACGATTTTTTGTTGTTCAAAGATCGAAAAATTGATTCAAGGTTTTCTTTTGTTGTGAAATAATTTTGTGTCGATTGCCCGCTCAGGGAATTAGATTGTAAAGTTGAGTTAAAATTAACAAGAGAGATTGATGATTTTTGATTAAGAAAGTTTTGAATTTTTTGCTCGACAATTCGAGAAAGTTCTGGCCTGCCCAGTTCTATATTGGCTTGGTGAGTTTTTTCAAAGTTATGACCAAGTAGGTTTAATTTATCTTCTTCTTCAGAAACTATAACATTGCCTTGACCATCTTTTGTGAGGGTTTGCATGTTAAAGTTGAAATTATGTATTTGCGACTCATGTGCAAGTAGGTCGGGTATAATTACTTTCGATTTTGGTCTAAATATGGAATTTATTTGTGGAAACATTTCCGTTGACTGCTTTTGAGAGATGCCGTTAATTTTTTTTGTCCAGAATGAATTAATTGAATTTTGAAAATTTTGCTTAATTAGAATTTTAATGCAATTTAGCATTGATTTATAACGGGTTAAATCGGGAGAATTATTTGAATGTCCATTGCGGTATGTTTGAAAGATTTTTGAGAGGATAAGACTTTTGTGTTTTTGTAGTAGTTTAATTTGTGGATTACTGTAGCAATCCATGTTGTTTTTTGGTTTTATAATTGGAATTGATAGTTTTATACTCTGGGATATAATTTCTTCCATTGTTGTTAAACTTTCATCGATTTCGTTGTTTGTCATATTTTTATCCGGGCGAGTAGATGTGTGGTTGGAGAACTCTTGTTGAATTTTTAAATTCAAATGATTTTGGAATTTATTCCAATTTGCTGCTCTGAAATTTATTCTTGGAATTATTTCATTTTGGATAAGCTCAAATGGCGAGTCATGGATCAAAGAAACTTTAAATTGGATGGCATTGTGATCACTATCAAAAGGAAGAACTTGTAGTCTAGAGTGCGCATCTGTGGATATTTCTAATCTAGTATCAGCTATACAAAGATCAAGATAAGAGTTTGCGGACGGAAATGTAGAAGTTTGTGGACTATAAAGTTTACATTTGAATTCTATTTGATTGATTTTAATCCAATTACTAAGGAAGTTTCCTCTCGTGTTATTTACTGGATTCAACCACTCTTTGTGTTTTGCGTTTAGATCACCTGCCACAATATGATATCTTGAAAGCGTATTAAGTTGAAGAAGTTTGACGAACTCTTCAAACTCCGTTTTAAATGTTAAACTATCGTCTACCGGGGCATAGATAGAACTAATTATAAGAACGTTTCTATCTAGAAGTGGTAGCATTATATTGGTAGATTCGAGACAAGCAAATTTGTTAAACTGAGCTGGGTGGATTCGTTTGAAGGAGAACTTCTTTTTAATAATAATAGCTGTACCTCCTCCAAACGATGAGTTCGGTCGATCATTCCGAATGACATTATAATCTCGAAATTCTATTTTGTGCTTTGAAGTTAGTTTTGTCTCACAGACGAGTAATATATCAGGGTTGTAGGTTTGAAGAAATTTTAAAAGGAAAGATCTTTTCATCAGACTAACAATGGAATTGACATTGAGCGATATCACACTCAGATTTTGGATTAGTGAAATATTAGATGGTTTATTTTCCATATGGAATGTTAAGAGCTGCGTAAAGAACATCAATACGATTAGTCTGTTCATTTATTATATCTTTTATTTTGGAAAATTGCTCGCTGATTGTTGCAGTTAATGAGGTTTTTAGTGCTTCAATGAGCGAATTCAAATTTGTTTGGTCAGGCTGTGTAGTAGCAGTATTTGAATTAATAATTCCACTTGTACATGGAACATTTGGTGTAGGGATTTCTTGCTCATTAGAGCGAAATAAGCTATTGAAAGCTACATTTGGTTTTATATAGTTATTCAGCATTTGCTGCTTCATAACTTGCTTCTCTTGTTGGAGACGCCGTACCTGTCTTGCTCTTTCGAGCATTTCTTTATGTTTTGGACATCCTTTATAAGAAGCAGGATGTCCAACGCTCTTACAGAGCACGCAGAATAGTTGCTCTTTAGGGTTACTAATATTCGAATTCAAGCTACACTTACCTGGCTCGTGTTGTTCTGCGCATTTAATGCATCGGTATCCCATGCTACAATTGGCTGCGGCATGTCCAAATCGTTGACATTTTTTACATTGTATTTGTCCATGTGAGTGTAGTTTCTGCCATGTAACTACTGGGTGGTGGGTGAGTTTTCTGCATAGGATCTTGATGAAACTTTGGCAAATGATACAGGTTCACTTGAAAATAGAAGATCTGGATTCATTTTAAATTTGGAAAAAATGGCGGGGGGTCTCCCGTACACCTCTAAGTTTAAATCTTGAATAACTTCTGATCCCGAGCTATGATCTTATTGAAACTTAGTATATACGGTTTTAATACTGTTTCCAATACTTCTGCATACCAACTTCCGGTTTGTCACTTCCGGTTAAAAAGTTTTTTTTTCAGGTGTTTATCCCTACTGTAGCCTACAATTACCAATCGATTTCCATGAAACGTTGCGAAAAGCTTTTAAATAACATGAGAAAGATTTTATCAGCTTTTGGAGCACATTGGATAAAGGGTTGGGGGGTCCACCATACAACAGGTGGTTTTTTCCACAAAGTTTTTATGTTTGTTGGGAGCATAAAACATTCATTCGTGAATGAACTTTGATGATACTTTGGAAAAAGATGCAAACATGTATGACAAAGAACTGATTAGTTTTTGAGCGATAGTGAACAAAGTGGTGGGGGGTCCCTGGAGCACCTGTTTTTTTGAAAGCTCTATAACTTCTGTAACCGATAAGCGAATTGGATGAAACTTGGTACATGAGTATGTAGTACGGTTTAAAATAGTTCTACATCCCAACTTCCGGTTTTTCACTTCCGGTAAAAAAAATTTTTTTGTACTTTTTTGAAGTTTTTTCAGTGTCTTTATGCACACTACAGCCTACAATAATGAAGTGATTATGATGAAACTTATGGAATAGGGTTCCAATTAGTGTGAAAAGATAATTATCATGTTTTGGGACACATTGATCAAAGTGGTGGGGGGTCTACCATACAAATGCTGACTTTTCACACTTTGTTTTTTAAGTTTGTTGGGAGCATACAGACTTCATTCATTATTCAATTTTAATGACACTTTGGAAAAAGATGGAGATTTAAGTAACAAAGAACTGATTCGTTTTTTGATAATATTGGAATAAGTGGTGGGGGTCCTCCCGAACACCTGTTTAATGTGTCACACTTTTTTCAATGTTTGTTGGGAGCACACAGCATTCGTTCGTGAACGAATTTTGATGACACTTTGGAAAAAGATGCAAACATGTATGGCAAAGAACTGATTAGTTTTTGAGCGATAGTGAACAAAGTGGTGGGGGGTCCCTGGAGCACCTGTTTTTTTGAAAGCTCTATAACTTCTGTACCCGATAAGCGAATTGGATGAAACTTGGTACATGAGTATGTAGTACGGTTTAAAATAGTTCTGCATCCCAACTTCCGGTTTTTCACTTCCGGTAAAAAAAATTT
This sequence comes from Diogma glabrata, assembly GCA_963693315.1. Classification (NCBI taxonomy): domain Eukaryota; kingdom Metazoa; phylum Arthropoda; class Insecta; order Diptera; family Cylindrotomidae; genus Diogma; species Diogma glabrata. The sequence continues at coordinate 173,679,096 of OY856186.1, forward strand.
TTTTGTACTTTTTTGAAGTTTTTTCAGTGTCTTTATGCACACTACAGCCTACAATAATGAAGTGATTATGATGAAACTTATGGAATAGGGTTCCAATTAGTGTGAAAAGATAATTATCATGTTTTGGGACACATTGATCAAAGTGGTGGGGGGTCTACCATACAAATGCTGACTTTTCACACTTTGTTTTTTAAGTTTGTTGGGAGCATACAGACTTCATTCATTAATTTATTTTATTGACACTTTGGAAAAAGATGGAGACTTAAGTAACAAAGAACTGATTAGTTTTTGGATAATATTGGAATAAGTGGTGGGGGTCCTCCCGAACACCTGTTTAATGTGTCACACTTTTTTCAATGTTTGTTGGGAGCACACAGCATTCGTTCGTGAACGAATTTTGATGACACTTTGGAAAAAGATGCAAACATGTATGGCAAAGAACTGATTAGTTTTTGAGCGATAGTGAACAAAGTGGTGGGGGGTCCCTGGAGCACCTGTTTTTTTGAAAGCTCTATAACTTCTGTACGTGATAAGCGAATTGGATGAAACTTGGTACATGAGTATGTAGTACGGTTTACAATAGCTCTGCATCCCAACTTCCGGTTTTTCACTTCCGGTAAAAAAAATTTTTTTGTACTTTTTTGAAGTTTTGTCAGTGTCTTTATGCACACTACAGCCTACAATAATGAAGTGATTATGATGAAACTTATGGAATAGGGTTTCAATTAGTGTGAAAAGATAATTATTATCTTTTGAGACACATTGATCAAAGTGGCGGGGGGTCTACCATACAACTGCTGACTTTTCACACTTTGTTTTTTAAGTTTGTTGGGAGCATACAGACTTCGTTCATTAATTTATTTTAATGACACTTTGGAAAATGATGGAGACTTAAGTAACAAAGAACTGATTAGTTTTTGGATAATATTGGAATAAGTGGTGGGGGTCCTCCCGAACACCTGTTTAATGTGTCACACTTTTTTCAATGTTTGTTGGGAGCACACAGCATTCGTTCGTGAACGAATTTTGTTGACACTTTGGAAAAAGATGCAAACATGTATGGCAAAGAACTGATTAGTTTTTGAGCGATAGTGAACAAAGTGGTGGGGGGTCCCTGGAGCACCTGTTTTTTTTAAAGCTCAATAACTTCTGTACCTGATAAGCGAATCTGATGAAACTTGGTACATGAGTATGTATTACGGTTTAAAATAGTTCTGCATCCCAACTTCCGGTTTTTTACTTCCGGTAAAAAAAATTTTTTTGTACCTTTTTAAAGTTTTGTCAGGGTCTTTATGCACACTACAGCCTACAATAATGAAGTGATTATGATGAAACTTATGGAATAGGGTTCCAATTAGTGTAAAAAGATAATTATCATCTTTTGGGACACATTGATCAAAGTGGCGGGGGGTCTACCATACAACTGCTGACTTTTCACACTTTGTTTTTAAAGTTTGTTGGGAGCATACAGATTTCATTCATTAATCAATTTTAATGGCACTTTGAAAAAAGATAAAGACTTTATTGACAAAGAATTGACTAGTTTTTAGACAATATTGGGATAAGTGGTGGGGTCCTCCCGAACACCTGTTTATTGTTTCAATGTTTGTTGGAAGCATAAAACATTCGTTCGTTAAGTAATTTTGATTACACTTTGCAAAAAGATGCAAATATGTATGGCAAGGAACTGATTAGTTTTTTTTAGTGATAGTGAACAAAGTGGTAAGGGGTCCCACAAGCACCTGTTATTTTGGAAGCTCAATAGCTTCTGTACCTGATAATCGAGTTGGATGAAATTTGGTACATACACATTTAGTACGGTTTACAACAGTTCTGCATCCTAACTTCCGCTTTGTCACTTCTGATAAAATTTTTTTTACTTTTTCTCGTACAACAGAATTTATGTTTACTACTGCCTGCTTTAATATTTTTATTATTAGAACTAAGAAGTCCATAATATTGGTTAGCTTTTAATTAAAGTATTTTATGGATATTAGCTCATTATATATCCAGAACACTATGTTTCCAGAGCTGTGGTGAAGTCAGCCTATGCATCAGCGTCGCAATATTTTTTTATTGTTTTTTGTTTGAATTTTTTTTTTAAATAATAAAGATATTTAATTATTTGTCACAACACTATATTAGTTTTTATTGTTTGTCTTTTATGATGAAGGATATCTTCATTCTTTTGTCACCACACTTTCACTTGAAAATTTAAATTTTATTACGGTTTTAATACCAAAAAATAATAAAAGAAAAGAATATTTAACATAAATTATTCGAACAATTCGTTTTCACATCTTATCTCGACGGAAAATATGATGAAACTGCGCGCTACCCATATTGCAATATGAACGTTACCCTCGTAGTAGGATAGACTCACGGCTATTATATTATGGATTATGTTAGACTGTTAGAGGATAGATAGATTCACTATCAAGTTGTCAGTCGAGAGTGTAGTTTTGAAATATAAAAGCGATACAAGTGAGCTAAAATTAACAGTGTTACAAGTTGAATAAGATTATTGTAAGTGAAGAATTAAAAGTGATATTGTGAAAAATTGTAATTATAAGTGAGGCATTATTGTGAATATAAGAACAATTAAGTGGAATACTAGTAGGAGCAATATTTTTCTAAGAAATAAAATCTTGAACGAATAAAAATTATAACAATTTATTTTATGTTTAACAGGCAAAATTCCTTTGTTGATTTTACAATTTAAAAAAAACACTTTTTTATAAATTCAAAATAACTCTTAAAATTTATTAAACAATTGTTTTTTCTTATTAATTTTCTCTTACATGTTTCGATTATATCATCCTCAGAGAAATATTTTGCAACTAAACTTATAATTGTAATTACTTAAATAGAAAACAAAATAAAATTAAACTAATAGAGTTATTATGGGAAACCCATGATTGTTAAAACAGGATAACTATTAAATATTCTAATTGATTTATTAAACTAAAACGATCTTAAACAAAAAGACAAATTGGGGAGGAACAAAAAAAAATTTTTTTTCCTTTCAATTAAAAACTAAGTACAGGTATTTACACTAACTTAAATAAATCTGGTGTTATTATATTTTGCCTCTCTTCACAATTCATTAATTTTGGTTTGTATTTTTCTATGTATAAAGACTCGTATGCATCAAGTTCCCAATTTTTTGAACGCTTTTTATGATCTTTGAGTTCTCTAAATCAATGTTGTGTTCTGGATTTTCATACATATGAAGCGCTACACTTGACTTGGTGATGTTTGTCTTGAAGTTTGTCCAACATATTTATCTTCACATTTTTGGCAACTTATTACGTAGATGCCTGACTTCTCTGATGGTGGTGTTTTATCTTTATAGTTACCCAATATACTGACTAAAGTGGTACTTTTTGTTGTGATTTGAATTTGATGTTTTTGCAGGATGTTTCCGATGTTGTTGGTTAACTTGGGATAAACTGGTATACAAATTCTTCTTTCAATTTTCTCTTTAATTGGGATTAAAGTAGTTAGTTCTCTTACGGATTGTTTTCTTTTATGGTTGTTCAGGATGTTGGTGATGAATGTCTTCTTGAAACCATTTATTATCGCTGCTTCTATTAAATGTTCTTCCTCTTCTTGGAATTCATGCTAATCCATTGGAATATTATAAAGTCTATAGGCTAGAGAGTTAAACGCTGCTTTCTTATGGCTGCCATTGTGGAATGAATCTGAAGTTATCAATCTTATGGTGTTGGTTGGTTTCCGGTAGATTCCAAATTTAACCTTACAGCCTTTTCTTATCACCTTAACATCAAGAAAGGGTATTATACCATTTTGTTCTTCTTCCATTGTGAATTTGATTGTTTGGTATTGGCTATTAAGCAGATCTAAAGTGGCTTTTACATTATTTTTGTTTACTACAGCGAAGACATCGTCCACATACCTCTTCCAGATTCTTGTGAATATAGGTGATTTTGCTTGTAGAACTTTTTCAAAACGAGGAAGAAAAACATTGCTGAGATACGGTGCGATTTTACTCCCAATGCATGTTCCAAAGTTTTGTTTATAGATTTTACCCCTGAATTGAAAGAAACTTTGATTCGTGCATGTTTCGGCTACTTTTCTCAGCCACATTCTGGAGTTTCAGATTGTCTTCTAGGTGGTTTATTGCTGTATCGACTGGAACATTTGGGTATAAAGCTGTTACATCAAACGAAACCATTACATCTTCCTCATTTAACTCTAGGTCTTTTATTTGAGTAACGAAATCTTTTGAATTTTTTACTGAACACCCTTCTGGTTGATTTATCTGGTTAAGCTCTTCAATTAACCAATATGCCATTTTTTCTGTCATTTTTTCGCCAGGTTTGTGGATTTTTGGTAGTGCATAAAGAAATGGAACTTTTGGATTGATTGCTGACTTTTAACTTTAGATGTAAGTAAGGAATTTTAAGCTCTTCTTCCATTAAATTTGCTATTTCTTTGGCTTTTTGTATCATTTTTGGCAATGGGGTTTTTATGTTGCCATTCTTGTATTTATTTTGAGTGTATGGTCCTTCGTCTAACATTGCATTGACTCGTTCCGTGTAACTATTTTCATCTATTATTACTAAGGCGTTCCCTTTATCTGCTTTAATGTAGACCACTGGTTTTGCATTCAGTTCTTTAATTGTTTGTTGTTCAGAATTAATTGATGTAGTTTTTTGGCGTCTTCGTTTCTCTTTTCTTGAAAAAACTTTTTTGGTGTGGAACCTGATGTTTTGTTTTTCGATGTTTTCCATCTTCCTTATACCTGTTTTCGTACCAGCAATTATTTCTTCTTTAGTAGCGAATTTTGACGTTGGTGCATATTTTAATCCTTTGTTTAATAAGCATAATTCTGTTTCAGAGAAAACTTCGGACGAGAGGTTTTTTACAAAATTTGGAATCATTTCCACTGTGGGTTGTTTTATTGTTTGTTGCTGTTGTTGCTCTGTTGTTATTTTCAATCTTTTTGATTTCTTGCTGTGTCTAATATTGTTTGTTTTGTATTCTGCGTTTATTCCTTGCTGAATGATTGGATCAAAATGTTGAATTATTGTATCCTCCCCCAATTGTTTTTCTCGTTTTGTTTAAGATCGTTTTAGTTAAATAAATCAATTAGAATATTTAATAGTTATCCTTTTTTAACAATCATGGGTTTCCCATAATAACTCTAACTCAAAATATCTCTCTGGGGGTGATATAATTGAAACATGTAAGAGAAAATTAATAAGAAAAAACAATTGTTTAATAAATTTTAAGTTATTTTGAATATATAAAACCGTGCTTTTTTTTTTTAAATTGTAAAATCAACAAAGGAATTTTGTCTGTAAAACATAAAATAAATTGACCGCACTCCGAAAACAAAATTAAAAATTTAAAAATTATAACGTATAGAAAATCCATTGTTTAAATTTCCTGATCTAGTGATCGAACCAAATATTAGTAGCTCGTTCAAGAAAAGTTACAATATTAGCTATGTTATTTGTAATTCTATATAGAATAGAATTGAAATTTTCAATACGATCTGACAGATAAATAATTCTGTAAAATTATTACAGCATTAGTTATCTGTTAAATCATATTGAGAATTTCAATTCTATAGAATTACAAAAAAACACAGCTATTATATGTGCAAATTTTACTGCTTAATGTACTACGTTTCCGTATGTGATCTATTCGATAAAATTGTTTATCCACGACTACTAAAGAATATATGCTTTCCTTGCGTATGTCTTCCATTGTAATTGTATTCATTCCACAACTAGTGAATTTGATTAAAATTCTTTAACAGCTTTATAGTTTATTAAATATTCCCCTAACAAATTAAACAACAAACTTGTTTTGTTTTTCGCTATCTTTGATGTTTTTATTTCAATAGGGCGATACAAATTTTTGCATGAAAACTGAAAATTAAACGAAATATTTTACAGTCGTGGATAAAATAGCATCTTGTATTCGCTTAGGATGATGGCAATTCTTCACTCGGATGATTCCCTCCACTCGCTACGCTCGTTTCTTCATTCTAAGCTCATACAAGAATCTACTATTCTACCATACTTGCTATTTGTAGATAGACAATACCAATAATAGCAATTCTAATTACTTCGGTTTGAAAAACATACGTATTACATTCTCGATCTTTAGGACTTACTGATTCTAAAGAAGCAAAAAAATGTATGTCTGTCTGGCCAGCCGTCACTACCGCCATTACAAAGAAAACCGCTACAGGGATTTCAAAGATTTTTGTTTCTAAAAATAGGTTGACCTAATGGTACGAGCTGAAAGGACGGTGTGTCCGATTACTGCACTGAAAGTGTGTGAAAAAAATCGTTAAGAGTGTCAAAAAAAGAAAATTTAAATATTTTTTGCTTAAAAAACGTTTATTTTAAGTGACAACGAGTAGTAACATTGTAGAAATTTTGATGGTCGGCATTGGTATTTGAGAGCAGGAGCTTGATTATTGTGTTATAAGTGTGTTAAAAAATACTGTTAAGCGTGTCAAAAGAATGATTTTCATTTATTTTTTTTATCAATTTATTGTAGTAACATTTAATGGGAAACATTTTCGATTAGAAACATTTGTCAAATAAAATTAATTTTTTCTACGACATGAAATATAATGGAACATAAAATTGGACATGGAATATGGTTCTATAAACTTACAACTTCTCCGAACTTATAAGAACAGTTGGAATATATGAAGTTCTTGCAGATTAAATATCGTTTTTTAACAAAATGAGTAAATATTTGTGTTATTCCAGATTCCATGAAACAAAAACAGAATAACAAAAACAGTTGGAAAATAAGTTTAAATGTTAGATTTTGTTAGTTTTTGGTATATTTTTGAAATTTCGGAAAAAGGTTTACATTTTGATTTTGCTATAATTTTTGTAATATTTTTAGAATATTAAAAACAGTTTTAAACTTTGAGTTTGCAATAATTTTTGGAATATTTTTCGGCTCAGCGTCAAACACCAATTTCACTCTCCAACAAAAATGACCTACTTTACGCTCTTAATACATAAATAGCTATTTCTAATGCTATTATAGAAAAATAATTACATATCTTAAACTTCAAACTATTTATTTTCATGGCATACTAGGATAAAATTCGCATTTTTTTGTATATCAAAATAGACTAACAAATTAATTTTTTTCTTAGTTTTTGGCATATTAAGTGAAGCATAAAATTGTGTATGCACCACCGTTACTGGATATTACGCCCATCAAGCAACATCCATTCCTCGGGCTAGAGGCTTTCAAACTAGATTACGTTGTTTGCCCATAACGCCCTTGGAACATAAATACCTATTGTTAATTTACAAACCGGTGTGTTGAAGGTTGCTAATGTTTTACTTAAAAAGGCTTTGAGCTAGGTGGGATTCGAACCCGATTCTTCCGAGTTCAAAGTCATTTTCCTACTACTAGGCCACTCAACACACTTTATATTATTTTACAATATATTGGAGGGCAGATAAAAAATCTGCACCCTGCACTGAAATACCTTGGTCCGGCGTTGTATGTTCACCAATTTCTCAAAAACTCCTAATTCGATTTGGATCGTTTAAATTGTTTCCTATTACTTGGTAGATGCCGAGATGGTTCCCTTTCCCTATTTTTCTACGACGTATGAAAAACCGTTTTTCAGAAAATTGGGGAAAATAGTATAAAATATTATATTTTTTCGAGCAAAAGTTAAACCTTGCGAGAGAATAAAATTCATCAAACAAGAACCCAATACAACGTTTTATCCTTCTGACAGAGTAACATGTATTAATTTAAATTGAACTATTTTAATATTCATTGATAAAAAAAATGAAAGCTATAGAAGAAAAAACAATGAATTTTATTTTATTTATTTGCTTGTCTGTTCTTCGATCGGTATAATGGGTGTAACTTTATTGTTAATACTACACGATTGTTTCTTTCGATCGCTATTGGTGTTCGCAACAATTCTTGTTAATACGATGATATTTTTTTTGATTCTTTAGTTATTCATTCGTTAAAAAATATATAAAAATAAATAAATAAAAAAATTTCAAAATCTCTTTTGGAAACGATCTAAAAAGTAAAAATTTAATTTTACATTGACACAACGCACAGTGGGATTTTTTGTGCAATAAGTAATTTTTTCGACACATAAAATTTAAAAATGTAATGATGCAGTTTTGTAGAAAATTGATTCAGTATGAAGAATCCATAAATTGTATCCCAAAAAAAAGTTTATTTGTCTTTGTAATAATGAAGTAAAGTCACATGTAAATTTTGGTCCAAAATATTGAAAATTGTTTACGCACTTCTATAGTGTTTGTACGTAAGATAACTTTATTGCTCTAATTTAAATAGTGATTATTTTCAAATATAGCCTTTTCTGCGTATTTAAAAAAAAAATTATAAAGTTCGCTCATATGGTTTAAAAGATATGAAAGAATAAAATTTGTTCTATAATGTGCCGTGATTGCAAACTTCCTTGGAAGAAAAAAAAGGTTGCTCGGTCGTGCTAGGTGCTCCCGTTATAATAAAATGAAAGGTAAGACTCCATACTATCAATTAAAAAAAAAAAAGTTTAAATAATTAATAATCTTTTATAAAATCATAAAATTTATAAAATCATAAAATCATAAAATTTTGGGTTCTATGGGCGGTGGGTAGTGGGCGTGTCCAATTTTTATGAAACTTTATTTTATTCTTAATTGAGGTAATAAAAGGCTCTGTGCCAAATTTCAAAAACTTTGGGCATAAAAATAAATGTTGGGTTCTATGGGCGGTGGGTAATGGGCGTGACCAATTTTGATGAAACTTTATATTTTTCTTAATTGAGCTAACCAAAGGCTCAGAGCAAAATTTCAACATTCTACGAGCACTCCTTATATTTTTTGCCAAACATTATATGAGCAAATCCCACTGTGCAACGTTATGTTACAAAGAAACAAACAATATGTTCATAGACAAACGTTATGTCTTTTATGATTATATTTTCTTTCAAATAGTATAAGAAGAAAAAAATATTAACATAGTGTTTGATACATCTTAGCACAGATGCAAACAAAAGATTTTTGACTATGAGTATTTTTGATAAGTAAACAATTTTCCGATCCCATCTTTTACATAAAACAGAAGTGGGATTTGCAAAAAAAGATTTGCGTCCATCAATTCTTCAAAACTCATGTTCTTGCGTTACTTAGGTCTAAAAAGGTTATTATGTGTTGTTGTGCTGCAAATTATAATTCCTACTACGCAACACTTTTTGTTAAAAATATATTGCGAAGCTGATGCTGATGCAAAACTTTTCCATAAGTTTCATCATAATCACTTCATTATTGTAGGCTGTAGTGTGCATAAAGACACTGAGAAAACTTCAAAAAATTACAAAAAAAAATTGTTTACCGGAAGTGAAAAACCGGAAGTTGCTATGCAGAACTGTTGTGAACCATACTAAATGCTGATGTACCAAGTTTCATTCAGTTCGATTATCAGGTACAAATGTTATTGAGTTTTCGAAAAAACAGGTGCGCCGGGGACTCCACACCACTTTGGTCAGTATCGCTCAAAAACTAATCAGCTCTTTGTCATACATATTTGCATCTTTTTCCAAAGTGTCATCAAAATTCATTCACGAACGGATGTTTTATGCTCCCAACAAACATAAAAAACATTGGGTAAAAACAAATTGTTGTATGGTGGACCCCCACCCCTTTATCCAATGTACTCCAAAAGCTGATAAAATCTTTCTCATGATACTTGAAAGCTTTTACCAACGTTTCATGAAAATCGATCGGTAATTGTAGGCTACAGTAGGGATAAATACTTGAAAAAAAACTTTTTAACCAGAAGTGACAGACCGGAAGTTGGTATGCAGAAATATTGGAAACTGTACTAAAACCTTATATACTAAGTTTCAATAAGATCATAAGCCGGGATTAGAAGTTATTCAAGATTTAAACTTAGAGGTGTTCGGAAGACATTTTGTCCAAACTTGAAATGAATCCCGATCTTCCATTTTCAAGTGAACCTGTATCATTTGCCAAATTTTCATCAGGATCCTATGCAGAAAGGTCACACACACACACCCACCCACCCACGCACATACAGACGTACACCAAAATTTTTATTGGCTATTTAGATAGGGGATGCGGTCCACAACAAAAGAAAAAACAAAATTTGGGGTATGTAAGATTTTTTTTTCACGATAGATTGCATTACTTCACACAATTTAAAATTGTGGTAAAGTAAAAATTTAAAATGAACACATAATTAAAATATGTGAAAATTCTATTTACCAAATATCTTATTTTTGTGTTGGTTGTGAATTTTTCTGGTCCAAATTGCGGACTCTATTTGGATGTAAAACGTGATCTAAAACATAATCGTTGAGCTCAATAAACTAATTTTAAGTAAAATATTATTTCTCGTAAAGTGTGGTCAATCACGAATTTTAAATATCTAAGATAAAATAATCTTTCAAAAGTTATACAATTAATAATGTTGTAATAGTTCTCTGCGGGTACATCACAGGTGCTTTGCGAAATGTAGATTCTGTAACTTCTAAAGTTTATAGAAAGTCAATAAAAATCTTTTTACATCAATTGAATATTGCCGCATATTGCAAGTCATTTTAAAGAATTAAATTTTTAATGAATTTATTTAGAACTTCATTAATTTAAATGATTCTCGTTTGATGAAACAAGAAATTAAAACACACAGATGTTGTTTTTAACTAGATTTTTCGATTAATTTTTTAGCGATAGTGGTTTAATGAATCACGATTAATAAATATTATTTAATTGAGATGAACCCGTTAAAATAATCGGAGATGTACGCAAAAAAGCAATTAGATCGGAGAACAAGATTAATCGATGAACTGATTAACTGATGAACAGATTGGCGACGAGAAAGGGTAAAGGAACTGTGTAGAAAAAATAACAAATATTTGTTTACAGCAAAAAACAAATAATATTTAAACTTCAAATTTTTTGTTTGTCTGACTGATCAGAACTAGTTACCACCAACGAAAATCGTTGTAAACCTTCAAATAAAAAAATAAATAACATTTGAAAGTAAATTTTAATTATCATAAAAATTGGATTCGATTTCATGTTAAAAAAAATATCAATAAAAATGGACACAACAATTTCAAATACCAAGTAACCAGTTCAACATAAAAACTGTCATTTTAATTGATTTGAAAGTAATCAAACGATATAAACAAAAAATTAATTAGCATTTAAAATCATCATTCATTTTATTGACAGCGATCGACTCGATCGTTTTTCTAAGATGTTTTTTTTTGTTCTTTAAACTAAAAGATTTAAAAATTTTATATCCAATATCATTTTTATACTTAGTTTGATTTAATTATGGTTATTAAAAAACTTAGTTTTCTTTTGTATTTCAAATTAGATTTAATTATTACAACATGAGAATAATTTTTTTTCTCCTTCATCAAGACATTGTTAAAGTTAAAACAAAGAATGTATAAGACACCACCACTCTCTTCTTATATGATGCAAAGATTAAATGGATTTTAAATTAAAGGAGATATGTATTTAATTGATTTTTATGTTTTCTCAAATAAATGTTACGTATGTTACAGTGAAATTAAATAGAAAAGAAATTCAACATTAAGTAATGCAAATAATTATTATGTTTTGATTGAAATTAAGATTGATTATACAGAGGGTATATTTTGGCTGGTTTACAAAATACGCATTTAATAAACCAGAGAAAGGTTTGGCTCTAATTCTTGATGATGTTAAACGAACGGAAGTTGTCCCAGTTGCTTACTCTTTATATAGCTTGGCTTTTTCTACTTTGTCTATTTTTAGAACATCGCTAAGCTCATAGCACCAAAAGAAAATGTCCCATGACCAAAAATAATTACTTTAGAAAATTTCTAAATAACTTTAATATGGATGTATTTCCTCTGACAAAATAAAATATGGTTATTCAAATATATCAAAAATACGCATATGAAAATACATCAATATATAATTTTCAATTATTCTTATATGGACGAAATTCTTGTGTCCAGAACACGAATTCACCCACCCCCGAATCCCTCACCCAACCAATCAAAATTTGAATCGGCCCATTTTTTGATAGACTTCATACTCGGCATACAAGTAGCATAGGTGAAATAAGGGATATGTGATTATTTTGAAAAATTTTAAAGCGTTTAATTTGAGAACAGGATGGTCCGAAAGATTTCTAGAAATTCAAATTTAGAGTAGACTGTTTTATTTACGTTGGAAATGTTAAAAACTAGCTTATGGAAAAAATGCATAGTAAAATGTTTGTTTACACTGTTAAAAATATTACGAAATGTAATTATGAAAGATGACGCTGATGCCGTTGGTCAAACATTTTTTGAGTTTTTTTTCACTATATGTGCCCATAATTATGAAAGTGGTATATATTTCTCACTCACTTCTCATATATTTCTTTTTTTGAGATATTTAAAGGTTTGCAAATGATTAAATTTTAGAGCTTTGTTAGTCTTCAATAATGAAAATTTATTATGCATGTGAAATTTTGTATAAATCTCATTCCGAAATATGCTTTTTACAGTTTGACTTAGACCATTTTCAAAATTAACTGAACGTCGTTCAAATGACTTAACGCAAAAGCAAACTTCGAAATTCTAGTGTTATTTATTAATTATTTTCCGAACTCATTGTTTTGTCACCATTAACTTTCACTTAAAAAAGAGCAATTTTGACATTTAGGAGGAACAGCTCATATTTATGGGCTTACGGTCCGACAATATAAAAACTTTGCAATACAAGGTTTTGGTAATTATTTTTGACATTTTGTTCGACTTTTTTGTTTTTTTTTCTTCAAATTTTATCTTAGATTACTATAATAATTAACACTAGATGAATTACATTTTTGTTGAAATAACAAGTTCTCTATAACGGAAGTTTTTTAACAATATCGTACAAATTACATTGGACTAATTTAGTTTGAAGTAATTTGATGCGATATAACGGATAAACTCATTTTTTTCAAATTTTGACTTAGACCACTTTCATAATTATGGGCACATATAAAAGGTGTTACTATACCCTAAAACATGCTCAAATTTAAAGATAGCAAATGTTTTCTTATCTAAAGATATTAATTTTTAAAGATATGCATCTTATGTCAAAAATTTTAGTATTAGATGAAATTCGTAATCTGGGCAACCGACGGCAAACCCGACCTTTTTTATAGAATTTTTACTTAACAAACAAGTAGTAAAGGTGACATAAAATATACGTGTGCTTTTTACTTTAAAATGCCTACCGAACAAAAATCCCAGTAAATTTTAACTCCAACTGTGACACGGTGGACGAAAATCGTAACTACATATTACTATTAGATTGATTTACTGTTTATGTTCAGCGATCACAAATGGCTTCGGCGCCGCGAATTTTTGATTAATTGATGTTGATATTGTTCAACAATCCTATGAGACTTTAGCGCAACTTTTGATTGTTGCATTGTATTATTATTTATATTTAGCAATCGCCGGGACTATTGGCAGTACTTTTGATTATTGTAATGTATTACTATTCATATTCAACAATCGTTGGGACTGTTGGTGCAACTTTTGATTATTGTATTGCATTATTGTTTATATTCAACAATCGATGAGACCATTGTCGCAATTTTTGATTATTGTATCGTATTGCTATTGATATTCAAACAATCGCCGGGGCCATTGGGGCCATAAAGAGTTGGATCAAAGGCCAATAATGAGGTGAATGAAAAAATTTGATTTTTAAATGTAGTAATCGTAGTTGAAGTGGTGTTTGTGATTTTCCTGATTCCTCGGACTTTTAAGATCATTAGAGTTCCTATTCTTTGCTCATTTGAAGCCGTCTTATTGTGACTGTATTTTACTGAGGAATAGTATAATCGAATTTACAGACTGAAGCTAGTGAGCATCATCTCAAGCCTCGCACAATTCCTTTAATGTTCTTGATATTGATTGTCGAGTTCCTGAACGTTATTTGAAATAGACACATTAGCATAATATGTTGCGAAAAGTAGTGATTTATAAACACCGGCCACCAAGTAAATCTTTTTTCGGTTGTTGGCTACAATGCAGCAAATGCAAGCTCAACCGTATGATAAAAGCATAAGGCGTATGGGGATGTCATCGTCCTACCTAAAACTGGAGACGATTTTCAAAACTTTGATTTCACTTGTTAAGTTGTTATGCTGCATAGTGACAGCAGCTCACTAGGGAGCCCAAAGGGATAAACAATCAAAACCTTTAACAAAAATAACATAAGAATACTAAGAATAAAAATAATAAAACTACATCATCCATAATACATAAATGTTAACTCTTCCAAAAAATTTCGATTTAAATTCCCACTAAGAAAATATCTTCCAAACAATTTCCGATATGATGCATTCTGAAAGCTATTTTCCACTTCAAGTAATAATTCATACCCATCACTTTCGGTAAACGCCAAATACCAAATTTATAATTGGTTAAATTAAACAAACCAGAACGAAAAAAATTATCACAAGATAGAAGATCAACAAAAAAGATATCAAATTTCCTTAAAGAATACAAAATATTAAAAACGGAAAAGTTTTAGTTGTTGCGTGCTTACCTTATACAAAAAATATTTCGCGGAATAATCCAAAATAATCCAAAACAAATGTATTCTGGCTTTACGTACACTTAACACTTTATACATACACTTTGAATAATTATGTATTGCTTAATTAAAATTATACTTAAAAGCATTATACACTTAAGATATTTAAGAAAATACACTGATAACTGATAGGCACAAAAGGAATTTTATTTTGCACTTCACACTGATTTTATTTAATCAAACCAAACCTAGAATTGAGATCGCATAGATTTTTGCAAAATGCGAATTTTGATTTTCATTTTTCGTAAACATTTTTTTTAACACTAAACTTATTTAAATTAAAGACACAAACTAGAACAAGCACACAAAGTATTAAACTAGAAAGTTGATCAATACAAAATAGTAATAATAATAATAAAAATGAATCAACTAAAATTACTTTTATTCTATGTAAATAAATTAAAATTATAAGATCACTTGTAGAGATCAATCAACTTTTAATGATATATATTTTTAATTTTACTTCTTTCTAGATGATTACTATATTGTTGAATAATAAAAAAACTACAACAAAGGTTAAAAATAACAAACCAAAATATAATATTATTATTAAAATAAAATAAACAACCTTCCACTTTAATGATCAATAAAATTTAAATGATACAAAAATATTTTAAAAAAAACCCGCGACATCGATCATAAGACATAAAATAACAACTTTGAAAACCGACGTGAGATGTAACTAGCTGAAGCTTAAAAACCAAACTAAAATAAAAGAGAATTTCGTTTTTTAAGCAGCTTACTTAAAGAATAAGAAAATACAAGAAATTGAGAAGAAACAGCGGTGTTAGAGTGTTTGTGTTATTTATTTATTTTTACACCGATCGTTTACAATCATTGAGAAAGAGACGGATTAGTGGTTGGGATCAGTTAGATTTATTAATCTCGTAATCCAAACAATGCAAATGAGAGGAAAATGTAAGATATATATTACAAACGGTTTTCGAAAACCAAGTGTCATTATGCTCTTCCGAGATCCGAAATTCCTCAGACCACGAAATACGTACCGATGTTTCAAAGGACATTCTAATTTAATACATTTTTGTTTTGGGCTTGCTAAAATTTAGGAGCACAAATTTTCCATTACTGGTATTGTTGTGATCAAAAAACATAACATATGTGGATATAAGCTAAGGTTATTTTTAAGGTATGGATATGCTAGTAGTTAGACAGGCTGACCAATACTCGGCAGTCCCGGGTTCAATATTATATTCAGTCCCGAATTATATTCAAATCCGGGGATTATTTGCAATTATTTGGAATAGTCAGTAGCGGAACTAAATTTTTTTATTGTTTTACATAAAATGTTAATAACAGGGCATTGAAAAGATTATTTAGCTGGAATTCATATCAGCGAAAGGGAAATTCTTGCAGTCCAACACTCGAACGAGATATATTTAGAAAATAAGTAAAACTTTAGTATATCTCGTTGTTTGTTTTAAATATTTTCACCAGCACTGAAAATGAATTCGAATGCATCCTCCCTCAAACAAATGTTCACACTTTTTTAACTCGTCAGTCAGTTGGTACATTTTGTTTGCTCATGTCGATTTTGGATATGCATTTTTCAAATGCCCAAAATTGCTGTTGTTTTTGCTCTAGTTTTGATGATTTACTGCATCTTAAATCAATCTGGTATGATCAATTCACTCAGAAATTCACAGGGAAACAGCCATTGGAAATCGACTATGATAAGATGTAATGAGGCCAAGCGAGAATTTACTCAAATTTCTGTAAAAAACTTTCAACTTAGCGTTCAGTAATACCAACTTTTTTTTTTTTTTAAAAAAAGACAATTAATCTGCTAATAACTAATATTTTCCAAATATTCCTATCAGTTAAGAAAACCACTTTATATCGCTTAATTATTAAAACTTAGAAGACGTAGCGAAAACGCGACAAGTGAAAAAGAGAAATTTAGAAATTAACAAGATTAAAAGACATATCCTCCAATCTATATGTTCCTATTACCATTTTGTTAATTCTTCCTTTAAAAAAAGACTTCTTTTCAGTAATTACTATGTTTGTGAAAAATGGTATTAAATTTGCACTCAAAAAAAAACCAAGTAAATTTTATAAATTTTTTATAAATATTCAACTCACAAATTGTTTTGTAAGTTTACCAAAAATATTGTAGATTGCAACAAAAACTATTTGAAAACACCAAAAATTCGTTTTATTTACAAATTATTTTTGGATATGAAGGAAAAAAATTATAGTTTTATCAAAAAATTTTGTGTGTTGTATATTTATAAAAAATTTGTAAAACTGACTTTTATTTTTTTGAGTGTGTAACAACCTAATATTTACCAACTGTTTCTATTAATTTTAAGTACAACTGGTTTCACTCGTAAAAATACTGGTCAATTATATTTTATATTTGTATGACATAATTACTGTAACGATTGGACTTTTATAAAAAAATACACCGAATCCTGACCAAGTGAATCTCTTATTTTATCACAGAAAATTCAATTCATAAAATAAACTATATACTAAATACAACAAAAACTAAACAATTTAATACAAAAAAAGACCTAAAACACAAAAATAATATAAATCAAAAAAAAGCTTACATTAATTGGTTGTCTTCTTCCAAACAAGTCCTGTGGAACAAATGTTGATTGTAGGCTGGCACAAATTACATTCCAAATATCACTTATTTAAAAATCTGGAGCATCATCCATATATATGATCTATAGACGCTTTGTAGAATGCAATACACTATGTTAATCACAACATAGATGAACAAAATCAAAAGATGATCCTGCATGCCAATCATACATATAGGAATCATTTGTAATTAAATCATTCATTAGCACCTGCTCTACTAAATCATCACTTGATGTCACAATACAATACTGTGATATCATTAAAAGGGTTAACTGTTGTATTTTACAAGGCTAAAAATTCTTCAATTACTACTTTGTACAATGTACATATATGTTTGGCGTTGAAATAAATCTATCACGTTCAAATATTGACGACGAGCTAAATTTGTATGCGCTAACTTACAAACTAAGGCTGTATTCTAATTGATGCTAAATTGTACTAAACATGCTAAATCAATTTAGTCAACTATTTTATTTGACTAAATCGACATTTTTTTTTCTAAATAATTTGGATGAAATTCATACGTTAAACAATATCTGACAACTTTATTATATTAATTTAAATTAAAATTCGGTAATTTTGTAAAATTAAATTTAGATTTAGCAGTTTAGTACAATTAAATCATCGTTTAGAATACAGCCTAAGCTAAATATGTAATTATTTTTATACAATTTCTCATTTACTTTCATGCGAAGAACTTTAGACAAGTTATTTTCACCGTTTCGAGCACAATTTCGGTCATCCAATTCATATTAATCCGTTGCATTTCCTTCAACCAAAATTTGGCTATCTTCGAAGCCGTTTTCTAATCCAAACAACAAAAAATATGAAGAAGCTGAAATCTCACAGCTCTGAGATATCAAGACTTCGGTTTTGGTTAAGGATTTTGATAGTTTTTAGTTATCGGCAGCGATGAATATTAAACATAAAACTCTTTGTAAAAGTACAAGTATTTTATCTCTGTTTAAAAATTTATTACAAAACTAACACGAAACATCAATTCGTTGCCGGAAAATTGTAACAGATCAGATCATATATTAACATTAACGGAAACATATCATATACTACTATTAACGGAAACTGTTCAAATTCAGTTCACTGAATGTTTTAGGATTGAGTCTAAAAACCATCAAGGTGAAAATCGTCCTTATGTTTCATACAAAATTGGAGTTACTGATGTGTTGCACTTCGAGAAACTTTTGTTACCGCTCTCCTGGCCTTCAGGATTATTAATAAAGGAATTTATATTTTATCCAAGGGAAAGAAATTTTCCACGAATAAGTGCTCAAGCAACGGTCAAATAGTGAACGCTAATCAAACTCAACATCCATCATCTATGCCATCTATAAACTCTAAAAATTTTAATGTCTTATCTCATCACGTGAATGTATCAGACCTTAAGTCAACTTTCATCAAATTATATTATCAAAACTCTAGAGGCTTGAAAACTAAATTGAACGAATTTAAATTAGCGGTTCGACTAAATAATTTCGATCTGGTTTGCTTAACTGAAACTTGGTTAAATGATTCTATTAATTCAAATGAAGCATTCGATGAAAGATATGTAGTTGTAAGAAAGGATAGAAACCTACAATTGTCTAACAAAACTGATGGTGGAGGAGCACTTATAGCATTGAACAAAAATATTGAATTTTCTGCACTTCCTTCTCTGGTTTCTTTTGCCTTTGATGATGTTTGGATCAAAATCAGTCTGTTGAATGGGTTTTATTTATTCGTTTGTAATATTTATTTTAGTTGTGGTACGCCTTTTGATGAATTCAAGCGGTTTTTGGACCACTTGTCAAACTTACGATACACCTCTGGTGAAAATTCACAGTTTCTAGTAGTTGGTGATTTTAACCTATCATGCATCGACTGGTTAGTGAATAATCCTAAATATATAACTGCACGGCGTTTTGAAGGTCGAATGTCTGAGTATTTGATTGAGACAATGGAATTGTCAATGCTTTCTCAAATCAATCATGTCAAAAATTTTCAAAATAAATTGTTAGATCTAATATTTACCAATCTTCCAATCATGAATTATGATGTCAGCAGAAGTATTACTGCGCTTTCCAAAATCGATCGATATCATCCTCCATTGAGTGTTTGCCTTAATTCAATTAAACCTAAAACTCAATCTTTCTTCTCATTTCCTTCAATTAACCTAAGTAAAGTGGACTATGAGCTGGTTACATCTAGCCTGAATCTAGTTGATTGGGAATCATATTTTGACGGTTCACCGGTTAACATTGCAGTTGACTTGTTCTATGACAAGCTTATGGCGATCGTTAAACCATATATTGCAACAGTTAAACCATCAATTAAGAAATATCCCTGCTGGTATTCTAAATCCTTGATATCCCTTATTAAGAAAAAGGAAAGAATTAGATCAAAATATAAAAAAGGCAAAAATCCTTCTGATTTAATCTTATATTCTTCCCTTAGAATCAATATTAAAAAAGAAATAGTCAGTTGTTTTGAAGCATATACTCTCTTAATGGAGAGATCAATGGTAGAGAAACCTAAAAAGTTCTGGGACTATAATAAGGCGTTAAGGTCTAAATCTGAATTCCCCTCTGTAATGTTCTTTGGTAAAAAAGAGTCTAATCAGCCTGAAGTGATTTGTAACTTGTTTGAAGAGAATTTTAATTCGGTTTATACCAACAGTTTTCTTTCCCCAATAAGCTCTTTTTCCGTTCATCATATTGATTCTTCTCACATAATAACAGAAGATGATGTGTCTCTAATGATATCCAAACTTGAGAGTGATAAGGGCCCTGGTCCAGATCTGATTTCTAATTTATTTATAAAAAATATTGCTTCTGGTATAGTTGAACCTTTAACAATGCTTTTTAATTTATCACTTCAACAATCGACATTTCCGGATAAATGGAAGGAATCTTTCATCATTCCGATTTTCAAATCAGGTGACATGGCGAACGTTGCGAATTATAGACCAATATCTATTATGAATGCTTTTGCGAAAATTCTAGAAAAACTTGTGCATGCTAGAGTCTTTCAACTGGTTAAGCATAAAATTAACCCTCAACAACACGGTTTTATTTCTGGTCGTTCCACGACTTCTAATCTTCTTGAATTTTCTAACTATGCGTTTAACTCAATTGATAAGAATATTCAAGTAGATTGTATTCATACAGACTTTTCAAAGGCCTTTGACAAAGTTAAACATGAAATCATGGTTTCTAAACTTGATCTTTTTGGTTTACCTTATAATCTTATTCAGTGGTTTGCTTCATACCTAACGAATCGCATGCAGTATGTCAAATTCAATGGAAACTTATCAAAAGGATTTATTCCCTCGTCTGGTGTACCTCAGGGCTCCATTCTCGGTCCCCTGCTATTCTTACTTTTCATTGATGACTTATCGAAGATATTTCAGTGTGCTCATCTCTTCTATGCAGATGATCTAAAAATCTTTCTATCAATTAAAAGTGTGCAAGATTGTCTTAAACTTCAACGAGATTTAAATGAACTTTATAACTGGTGTGTAATCAATGATTTGCAATTAAATGTTAATAAGTGCAAGTTCATAACCTTTTCACGTAAAAGTCAAAATATTGTCTTTGATTATAACATTAATGGAATTTTGCTTGATCATGTTAACAGCATTAAAGATTTAGGTGTCATATTCGACTCTAAACTTCGTTTTGATGAGCATATTAATTATACCAATTTAAAGGCAATGAGACTTATGGGTTTCATTTGCAGAAGGTGCAGAGAATTTCGTAATCCTAAAGTGCTAATAGCATTATTCAATAGCCTAGTTCGGAGTATTCTGGAATATTGTTGTCATATTTGGCACCCTTATTATGACACATACTCTAAGTTAATTGAAAGAACGCAAAGAAGATTTACGAGAATTGTGTGTTTTAATGCTATACCATGCACTGGGAAACTCTCATACCATACCAGACTTGATAAGTTAAGTATGACTACTTTGGAGTCGCGAAGGTATCTACTTGATGAAGTCCTCTTATATAAAATTGTTAATTCTCTTATTGATACTGAGGTTCTATTCTATGTTAATTTTTATGCACCGTCCTATAGAACTCGATTAAACCAGCTGTTTTTGCCATCGGCCTCTCGAACAAATATAGGTATCTCCTCACCAATAACAAGACTTCAGATTTATCATAATGAGATTTTTTCAAGTGTTGATTTATTTCATGTTTCGTTAAGTGTATTCAGATCGAATTGTCGTATTATTTTAAATGATTTTGTAAATTCACATACTGATAAATTCTGCATAAAATAATTTATTATTTAATTATTGTTTTAATGTTTTTATTTAAGTTAAGATGTTTTCGTTTGATGCAACTTTTGAGTCTCTTGACAAAAAAACTTAATTGCTAAATATTTAATGTTATTATTGTTACTTATTAATATTTTTTTTTTATTTTCTATTTTTAAATGTATTTCTCAATGGTGTACCATCTAGTTTTTATTATAAATTGTTGTAGCATGTAACTGGGAAACTGTTTGCTGCAAATAAAAAAAAAAAAAAAAAAAAAAAAAAAAAAAAAAAAAAACATAATATAGTGAAAAGATGATACATTCAGCAAACTACTCAAAAACCTCTCCATTTAGCGTTTCGAGAAATATTACCAAATCAAAAATGCAGATTTCTTTCAGAAATCCAAAAATATTCCAAAAATTATAATAAAATCAAAAATTTAAACTTTTTGTCTAAATTCTAAAAATATTCCAGAAAATATTACAAAATAAAAAATTATTCAAAAACTTTAAAGTATTGCAAAAATTATAAAAAATCAATAATACAAACTTTTTTCAAAATTCTAAAAATTTTTCAAAAATTATAACAAAATCAAATATTGAAACTTTTTTCAAAATTTTAAAAATGTTCCAAAAATTCAAACTTTTTCAAAAATTCTCAAAATATTGCAAAAATTATAACAAAATCAATAATACAAACTTTTTTCAAAATTCCAAAAATTATAATAAAATTAAAAATTTAAACTTTTTCAAAATTCTAAAAATATTCCAAAAATTCAAATTCAGACCGAAGTAACTTTTTCGAAAATTCTAAAACTGTTGCAAAAACTATAACAAAATCAAAAAAAACAAACTTTTTCAAAATTCTAAAAATATCGCAAAAATTATAACAAAATTAGATATACAAACCTTTTTCCGAATTCCAAAAATAATTCCAAAAATTATCACAAAATCAAAAATTTAAACTTTTTCATAACTCTAAAAATATTCCGAAAATTCTTCAATCAAAAATTGAAACTTTGTTTCAAAATTCCAAAAATATTCCAAAAATTATAACAAAATCAAAGCTTGAAACTTTTTTCAGAATTCTAAATATATTGCAAAAATTATAACAAAATCATAAATACAAACATTTTTCAAAATTCTAAAAATATTCCAAAAATTATTACAAAATCGAAAATTGAAATTTTTCCAAATCAAAAATTCGAAATTCAAAAAACTTTTTCTAAATTCTAAATATATCGAAAAAATTATAACAAAATCAAAAATACAAACTATTTTCAAAATTCTAAAATTATTCCAAAGATTATTACAAAATTAAAATTTGAAATTTTTTCCAAATCAAAAAACTTTTACCAAAATTCTAAAAATATCGCAAAAATTATAACAAAATCAAAAATACTAACTTTTTTCAAAATTCCAAAAATTATAACAAAATCAAAAATTCCCATGTCCAATTACATGTTCGATTAAATTTCATGTCATACAAATAATTAATTTCATTTTTGGTTAAAAGAAAGTGAAAATTATTCTCTTGACAATATTTGTTTGACAAACTAATAATACAATAATCTAGTTTTTGGCCTCACATACCAATTCCGACCATCAAGACTTTACATTTATGTAATCAAGGTTTTCTAATGGATTCTCTTGCAGAATTTGAAATTTACAATGGATTCAAACACAACCAAATTTAATTTTGAATGACAAACTTTCTTTTAGCTAAAATGTTTTCTACATTTGTTTTGGAATAAATCAATTAAAATTTCTGTAAAAAACATATTTCATTCATAAAATTTAAATATGTAGTAAGCTTCTAAAATTTGTTTTTATTTGCCTACATATTGAAGTGGTACTTTATTACTGTGATTTGCGGCCGTAAAGTGTCACTTCTTAGTTACGTCCAAAAAAGTAAAAAACATTTGTATTTGTTAAAATTCTATAAAAAACAGAAATTTTTATATGTGTTATTGTGGTTTTCCATATTATTCACTGTTTGTGTGCTTTTGTCACTTTTGAATTAAAATACAATATTTAAAAATATACTTTTTACTGTTTATTTTTAATTTTATTTTATTAATAATAATATAAACTTCCTTATAGTAACAATTTGGATTTTATTTTTTATTTTTTATTCTTAGTTCTTAAATTATTATAATAATTTAAGAACTGAGGATGACGTAAGTCGAAATCGATATTCTATAAAATAAAAAATAAAATCCAAATTGTTACTATAAGGGGAAGTTTATATTATTATTAATAAAATAAAATTAAAAATAAACAGTAAAAAGAAATTTTTATCAAAACAACCTTTAAATTCGAAATTTCATTATCCAATTAAAATTATTGTTATTATTTGTTTTCATAGTTATACAATTATTTTGAAAAAAATAACAAATATTTTGTCAAAGGTTACTTGTTCAACATATTTTCATTTCAAAATTTATGCAAAATTATAACTTTGATTTAGAATAAACAATTTTTTTTTAATATTTTGCTAGCGGCGAATAAAAAATAGTATATGACGCACGGACGTAAGTTATTTTGGACTTAGTGTGGATGCAAATCTCGGCTAGTGCCTTGATCTGCAAACTCCACATACGTCCAAAATCTTTAACTTTACGTCCTTGCATCATAATGTACTATTATAAAATGAAATTCTATTCAAGTTATTTCAATTAAAAAATTTTTTCTTTAGTATGCTTTTTATCAAACAAAAAATTTTTTGTACGAGTAAACCGTAAAATGCACTTTTACGATTCAAAAATTGTGCGTAAAGGCCGTTTTTTCCTATTGAATTGAAATAACAATGTCTAAAATTACTATTTTAGGCCCTAAAGCGTATATGTTTTTGACAACATCAAACGAACTCAAAAGAACAAAATACATAATGGCTTTTTCCAACAAAAAAAAACATACATATATTTAGAGATATATGTTTTGTGAAATTATATTTTTATAAAATTGATTAATCTAAGCATTTTTTTGGTTGTTTTTAATTAAAAAATTAATAAATTGGTTGCTAAAGGAATTTAGAACAAACAAAAAATTGCTTGAATTTGACAATTTTTTCAAAATATATTTTACAAAACACAATAATATATATCCCAGGTAACAATTTCGCCTAAATTTTTTAAATTATTCCAACTTAACTTGAGAAAGCATTGTGTAAGACCATATTATTCAAGCTTTACCTAAAAAAAGCTTGTTAAAGACTAGATTCACTAAGTTTCTTATATAATTCCTTAAGTAAAGCTTAATTCAATAATAAATATTTAGGGCATATTCAAGCAAATGTTACTCAAGTATAATACCTTTTATAAGGTTTTATTCACATATAACTTTTAAGGTAGTATTCAAGATGTTTTTACTCAAGAATTCTATCCCTTATATAAACCTTTATTAAAGTACAACTTTTAGGAAGAATCCAAGAAGATTCTTACTCAAGGATAGTTCCTTGTATACGACTTTATTTATGTATGATAATTTTAGTAGTATTCAAGAAAATTGTTACTCAAGTAATATTTCTTATATACTGTTTTCAATGAATATTAAAAGATTTACAACAAATCTTTCTGTCAATATTTTTGACAGTTCGTTGTTTAATTTTGCGATTGTGTGTTTTTTTATTAAATCACTTATCGATGTGTTTAAAAAGTTAACAAACCTTTAAGAACTTTAACAAACTATTATTGATTAATACAAAAGATTATTTCAAAATAGTAGAGATATTTTCGTCAATGGAAATTTGCAATTGCCATTATTCCGCAACCATTTAATCAAACGTTTCTGATTATGGTTTATATATTGACTGAGATTTACCATTTCTGATGATGGTTTATATAATGATTTGAGTTGGTCAACAAATAAATAAACTGATGATAATTTGTCATACAATTCGTTTTTGTATTAAATGTATGTAATCGCCATATTGTGCGCAATTTGCTTGGGAAAAAAATTATAGCAAAACTTGCAACAGATTACAACTGACTTATGGAAAATATAACGTAGAACGTTTATTTAATATTATCATTTAACATTTATTTATTAACCAGCCAAATTGTGCAACTGAGCGTAATGCCAACCACAGCATACTATACCCATTACGAGGCTTGAGTAATACTTTTATTCTGTATTGATTAACGTTTTATTCCTGTCGTGGAAATTGATTTAATGAACGAGTGCGTAAGGGTAAACGATGAGGAAGTCGTTATCGGACCTGTGTTCGATTCCTGCCAGGCACGTTTTTATTTATGAATTTTATTTTCCTTTTCCTTTTTTTTATTTTATTTTTATTCTTTAATCATTTTTAATCGTACAATTGAATGGAAACACATGCGTAGATATCGTATATGAATACGCAAAATTATTTTCATTTCGAGATTGTCCTCAATCATAACCAATATTATTTTTAACAAAAACCCATATATTCTCATTTTAGGAAACCATTAATACACTTTTATATGTACTAAGAAAAATTAATCCATAGTCGTGGTAGTGGTCCGAAACTTGAAATGTGTACAAATAATTTGTTAAACAATAGTGATTAAGTTTCAATTTTCTTTATGACAGCTGCTAAATAGAGAAGTGGATAGCGTACGGTCCTGGAGAATCAAAGGTTATGAGTTCGATCCCCGCTACAGGCGTTTGTAAATATGCGAAATGTGTAAAATGTATTGTAATTTCCGATAAAAGATTAACTCAATAGCAGCAATATACAAAAAAAAAAGGAGTTTAATGCGCCAATTAGCCAAAATAACTAAAGGAAAGCATCACCAATTTTTTTTCAATGGCATCGCTTCTTGAATAGGCACTGAGTAATTTTCTTGAGTAAAGATTTACTCAAGCACTTTATTCAAGTAATTTTGACAGTATTTGAATAAGCCTTGAATAACAACTTTTGTACAACTTTATTCAAACACTTATATAAAACATGTATAAAGCATTATATATGTCTTCTTGAATAAAGAATATATTTTCATACGCCTTTTCTCCTTGAGTAGAGCTTGTATAAAACTTTTCTCATGCATAGTTCAAGAATTTTAAATTTCCCCTTCCATTTTAAATTCCTCTTTTAAAGCTTTACTCAATGATTACCTAGGTTAAATTGTTACCTTGTTACCCTACCTATACAACTGAAAAAAGAAGTTTTAAATAAAATATTAATATAGAAATTTAAAAACAAATTGGTGCTATAGAAATTTAGAAAAATAAATATGAAAAGCAAAACTACTTGGATTAAACAATTTTCTCAAAAAATATTTTAATATTTTGTGTAAATATATGTATTTTAATTTATGTAAATAAAACAGAATCTTACTCGTACAAAAAATCTTGTATGTATCTCGGGCATAAAGTATCTTTTTTGCTTTCGAGTAATTGTTGCTCTCGTCTAACGCCTCGAGCAACAATTTCACTCTCAGGCGGAAAAGACATACTCTACGCCCTTAATACATAAATAGCTATTGTTGAATGAAATAGCTATTTATGTATTAAGGGCATAAAGTATGCCTTTTCCGCTTGAGAGTGAAATTGTTGCTCCAAGCGTTAGCCGAGAGAAACAATCACTCGAAAGCAAAAAAGATACTTTGTGCCCGAATTGAATATACAAGATTTTTTGTACGAGTAAGATTCTGTATTATTTGCATAAATAAAAATACATATATTTACAAGAAATAGTAAAATATTTTTTTAACTTTAGGCATTGTTATTTCAATTACATATAATAATAACTTTAGGCATTGTTATTTCAATTCGTGCATTGTTATTACAATAGGAAAAAAGGCATGCTTAACGAACAATTTTTGAATCGCAAAAGTGCATTTTACGGTTTACTCGTACAAAATAGCTATTTTTGTATCAAGTACCTAAAATAAGGTTTTTTAGGACGAATATTTACTGTTTCCGGAATAGCAAATGAGTCCTAAAAAACCTAATTTAGGTACGTGATGCAAACAATATTTTTTTGTAATAGCTCTCCAAAATTTTCCAGTGTACCTAATCCATTAGAAAATCCTAATCCTAATCCATTAGATACCAGCGAAATACTTGAAACCATAATAATTATTAATCGAATGGAAAAGAAAGCCTTGAGTCTTATACCATAGCAACAAGTTTGTTTTATTCATTTATCAATTCTGTCATCCGAAATTTATCATAAAATTTAAAATACAATCATATTTGAAAATGCTCCGAAATCCAGAAAGTATTGCTGAGAAGGCAAAAGATATTGTATTGGATTTACTTCTCCAAAAATCTCGTGACATGTATCATAAAGAGTATGAAAATTTCAACAGCTGGAAAGAAAATATGGGCGTAGCCGTTATAAACTAAGATGTGGTATTAAATTATTTTCACGAAACAGTAAGTAGTATCTAGGCAATTTATACTTTAAGGATTGATTACTCTTTTACAGTCACAAACGTTCAAACCGTCGACAGTATGGTCGAAATATTCTATGCTGAAAACAGTTCTGAGTGTCAAAGAAAATATTTATATTGACAAGTTTCCAACAGTTATCGCTCTTCTGAAGAGGAATTCGGTGGGTTACGAGCCTATAAAGTCTAAGGTGCTATCAAGAGTAGAGATCAACGCATTTTTGGAAAATGCTGATGATGCAAATCATTTGTTAACTAAGGTTAGCGTGCGGTGCTTCTACAGTGGATTTTAATTTTACGCTATTTATTAGGTTGCTCTTGTTATCGGCCTTTGTGGTGCATGCAGAAGAGAAGAATTGCACTCTCTACGAATGCAGGATATTGTCCAAAAAGACAGCAGCACTCTTTTAGTTACTCTTGCTGACGCCAAAACAAATATCAAAAGAGTTTTTCCGGTGGTGAGTGGAGGGAAAGTTGTCAACTCATTAGAGTTATATCAAAAATATGTTCGTCTTCGGCCAGCACATGTACCACATGATTATTTCTTTATCTCGTACCGTAAAGGAAAATGCACTGTTCAACGCGTCGGCATCCATTCCTTTGGAAAGATGCCTTCGACTGTGACCGAATTTTTGAAACTACCGGATCCCCAGAAATACACAGGTCATTGTTTCAGACGTAGTTCTGCTACTCTTGCTGCTGATGCTGATGTAGATTTGCCTAGGAGATTGGAGGCAAGTACGTTAATATATATAATATCTTATTCTGAACAACAATATTATTCAGGTCGTCTAAAGTGGCCGAAACTTACATAGAAGAGTCGATTGAGAAAAAAAGGATTGCAAACTGCTAATGGGCGAAAAACAAATCGAGACGCCTCCAATGGATGTATTACTAAGTACATCGTCCGCAAATGCTTCTACAAATCCCCAAATTAATTTATCTGCGAATGAAATTAAAGGTCTTTCGTTTGCAGGTAACAGTTTTCAAAATGGGCAAAATTGTTCATTTCATTTTCATTTTTCCGAATAAGATTTAAATTTTATGATAAATTTATTTATTATTTATTACCTGTTAGATTAGATATTGTTGAGTTAAGAGATATGCCTAATTAATATGTATTTTAAAAACTGTATTCTTAGGTTTAATACATTTTTAACATATTATCGACTGAATCATTTAAAATAGTCCTAAAATGGTTGCTATGACGACATTTACGGCCTAGGCTAGTCTAGTCCGATCGGAATTCCGGCCTTTTTAAAATAAAACAGACATTATATATATATATATATATATATATATATATATATATATATATATATATATATATATATATATATAAATAAATATATATATATATATATATATATATATATATATATATATATATATATATATATATATATATATATATATATATATATATATATTTATATATATATATATATATATATATATATATATATATATATATATATATATATATATATATATATATATATATATATATATATATATATATATAATATATATATATACATATATATATATATATATATATATATATATATATATATATATATATATATATATATATATATATATATATATATATATGTCCCACAAAAAATGCTTTATTTTAATTTTCATAACCTTGAACCGGAATTAGGTTGTTTATGGTCTAAAAGTCATCCGTATGGCAAGTCCGATCGGTAAAAAAAAATTCAAAATAATTAAATTTAACATACCTAATGATTTTTTAAATTTTTCGGTACAGTTTTTGAGCCCCATCATCTTTTTGGGTCATCGAATTTTTGGAACAACAATTTTTTCAATTTACTTGATAGTTTTCCTGCATTCGTTGTACAATGCACAGACGACCGGCCGGCAGATAGACAGACGCTAGTTTACTTGTTTTGACCGTTATAATGTACCCTAACTTAGCTTCGCCACTTCGGAAATGAAAAACAAAGATTGTGCTTAATTGTGCTACAGTTGTGCTGGATGTGCTACTCAAAAAGAATACCATATCATCAATGAAAAATTTTGGCACGCTAAAACGACTTTCGAGCAGAAGTTATCCCCGCTATTTTGAAAAAAATGAAAAACAACGGTTGTCCTGTATTGTGCTCGAGTTGTGCTGGTTGTGCTACTCGAACAAAAACTTTATATCGCTAACAGAAAAATTTTACAACGCTAACATCATTTTTTCGAGTAGAAATTAACCCCGCCATTTTGGAAAAAAAATAAAACAAAGGTGTGCTGTGCTTTATTGTGTTAAAGTTGTGCTGGTTGTACTACACAAAAAAAAATTCGTATACTACCAACTGTATAATTTAAACACGCTAAAACGATTCTTCGAGTGCAATCTAGCCTCGTCATTTTGCTGAAAATATAAAAGAAAAGTTGTACTGTATTTTGCCACAGTTGTGCTGGATGTGCTCAGAAAGAGTTCGATATCACGATTTTTCGAGCAAAAGACTAATCAGAAGTTAGCTCCGCCATTGATAAAAATAAAAAACAATGCTGTATTATGCTCGAGTTGTGCTGATTATGCTACTCAGTAGAAAATTTCATATCACTAATGTAAAAACTTTATAACAATATAACATCATATTTTGAGTAGAAGTTAGCCACGCCGTAAAAAAATTCATATCACCAACTACAAAACTATTGTTTTCATTTTTTCGAAAACACGTTAGATTCTACTTAAAAAATGATGTTAGCGTTATAAAATAACATTAGTATTTAGAAAATTTCTACTGAGTATAGCACGACCAGCACAACTCTAGCATAATACAGCACAATCTTTGCTTTTCATTTTTTGCAAAATGGCTAACTTCAACTCCAAAAATCGTTTTTGTGTGTTTAAGTTTTTTTGTTGGTGGTGCCAATTTGTTTTTGAGTAGCACAACCAGCACAACTCTAGCACAGTCCAGCACATCCTCTGTTTTTCCATTTTTTTTAATGGGCAGGGCTAGCTTCTACTAAGAATATAAAACTGTTTTCTGAATAGCACAACCAGCATAGCTCGAGCACAATTCAGCCCAATCTTTGTTTTACACAAAACGGCGGGTCTATAAGTTAGGCGATATCTCGTTATAACTCAAAACGTTGAGAAATGCAAAAGAAGTGGGGATAAGATTTTGAAAATTTTTTCATGATTGTAATTACTTAGGTCCTTCAGACATATGTTATTACATTTCGGTTAGGGTGTTGAGTGGCCGAACGGTAAAGTAGTTGAATTTGAATCATCCCTGTTTAAATAAAATTAATTTTGCCTAATTATGATATATTATTATCCTATTACTGTAACTACAGACCTCTGTTGTTTAGTTTGTAATCTTTTTAACACATTTTGTAACACGCGCTCTAGGGGGGTGATGTTATTACCCAAAGAAACTAAATCGAGGCACTAGCTGACATCGCGGGATTTTTCTCAGTATCAGCGGGATTTTTCTCAGTATCAGAGTTCAATTAAATAGCGATTCAATCCCTTACGCGCTACAAAAAATATCTAGGGGGTGCCTTATAGAGAAAGCATAGCTTAAAACAGACATGGGAAGCAATTATGGAAAATCCTTGAACCTCTCAACACCACCACTCACACCTCAACACTCTGACATCGACATATCTAAATTAAGCCAGTTATACTTTTATTTTGAATACGTTATTAATCAATACTTTCGGCATTAAGTGCTCTTGATTTCAAGATTAATTATATCAATAGACAACTATGTATATAAACAAAAAAAAACTTACAGTAAAATAATCCAATATCAGATAACTAGTTTCTTCTCTGGATCATGCAAAATTAATTTGACGTCTTCTTGATGTCTTGAGAGAAATAAATACATCAATCGATTCAATTTCGTTTGGTGACGGATGAACTTCAGGAAATACGTCAACACAATCAGCAAATAAATGATTCATACAATACAAATGTCTTCAATGAAATAATGACAACAATCAGCTAGTAAATGCTTCAATCAGGATGTCTTCGATGAAATTGTAATATTAATCGGTAAGCAATGATGTAATAAAATAACTTATGACAGCAAACAACTAGTAAATGATTCAATCAGGATGTCTTCGATGAATTTGTAATATTAATCGGTAAGCAATGATGTAATAAAATAACTTATGACAGCAAACAACTAGTAAATGATTCAATCAGGATGTCTTCGATGAATTTGTAATAAATCAGGATGTCTTCAATGAATTTGTAATATTAATCAGTAAGCAATGATGTAATAAAATAACTTATGACAGCAAACAACTAGTAAATGATTCAATCAGGATGTCTTCGATGAATTGGTAATAAATCAGGATGTCTTCAATGAATTTGTAATATTAATCGGTAAGCAATGATGTAATAAAATAACTTATGACAGCAAACAACTAGTAAATGATTCAATCAGGATGTCTTCGATGAATTTGTAATAAATCAGGATGTCTTCAATGAATTTGTAATCTTAATCGGTAAGCAATGATGTAATAAAGTAACTTATGACAGCAAACAACTAGTAAATGATTCATACAATCAGGATGTCTTCGATGAATTTGTAATATTAATCGGTAAGCAATGATGTAATAAAATAACTTATGACAGCAAACAACTAGTAAAGGATTCAATCAGGATGTCTTCGATGAATTTGTAATATTAATCGGTAAGCAATGATGTAATAAAATAACTTATGACAGCAAACAACTAGTAAATGATTCGTATAATCAGGATGTCTTCAATGAATTTGTAATATTAATCGGTAAGCAATGATGTAATAAAATAACTTATGACAGCAAACAACCAGTAAATGATTCAATCAGGATGTCTTCGATGAATTTGTAATAAATCAGGATGTCTTCAATGAATTTGTAATATTAATCGGTAAGCAATGATGTAATAAAATAACTTATGACAGCAAACAACTAGTAAATGATTCAATCAGGATGTCTTCGATGAATTTGTAATAAATCAGGATGTCTTCAATGAATTTGTAATATTAATCGGTAAGCAATGATGTAATAAAATAACTTATGACAGCAAACAACTAGTAAATGATTCAATCAGGATGTCTTCGATGAATTTGTAATAAATCAGGATGTGTTCAATGAATTTGTAATCTTAATCGGTAAGCAATGATGTAATAAAATAACTTATGACAGCAAACAACTAGTAAATGATTCAATCAGGATGTCTTCGATGAATTTGTAATATTAATCGGTAAGCAATGATGTAATAAAATAACTTATGACAGCAAACAACTAGTAAATGATTCGTATAATCAGGATGTCTTCAATGAATTTGTAATATTAATCGGTAAGCAATGATGTAATAAAATAACTTATGACAGCAAACAACTAGTAAATGATTCAATCAGGATGTCTTCGATGAATTTGTAATAAATCAGGATGTCTTCAATGAATTTGTAATATTAATCGGTAAGCAATGATGTAATAAAATAACTTATGACAGCAAACAACTAGTAAATGATTCGTATAATCAGGATGTCTTCGATGAATTTGTAATAAATCAGGATGTCTTCGATGAATTTGTAATAAATCAGGATGTCTTCAATGAACTTGTAATCTTAATCGGTAAGCAATGATGTAATAAAATAACTTATGACAGTAAACAACTAGTAAATGATTCAATCAGGATGTCTTCGATGAAATTTATATCGATCAGTAAATCAAGATGTCTTCCAGTATGTTATGACAACAATCCGCGAATAAAAATCATCGCGTGCTCGTCTAATTGGTGAAATGACACAACCAACCTAGTAACACTTCGTTACACTTATCGAAGCTACACTCTTCTTCCTTATGAAGTGAAAATCATCCTCAATAAAATAAAGAAATTAATATATTTTGAACACTGAACACACAATTTCCAATTTCTCGAAATATCCCTTGTTTTATTCAAAATTTGTCAAAATCACAGGGCTTATACTTAATAAAAAAAACATATTACCTTATACTATGACTATGTAATATTATCATTTGTAGTTAGAAGATGGCTGCGAGTGAAAAACGTTTTACAACATGGTACTTGGCATCCATTTACAAAGTGGTCTGCTCCAAAGAAAATATTTGTTGAAGCACTTATTTAAAATCACTTGTATATTCTATATACATATATAAAAAAAACTCAATTCACTGAGTTACTAGTATGAATCAAAAAAAAACACCAAAGAAAATTAAAGAAAAAAAAACAAAAAAAAATTATGAGCAAACGCTCCACGATGCTACTATCACCGCGTCTGGTTGAGAAGAGCCCGATGGATGCCAAAAAACCACGTTATATCTCGTTTTTTTTTCCTTCCCCTCTTCGTAAAAAAAAATCAAGACCAACAAACTCATGAAAATTACAATACATTCCATTCTTATACCAATGTCAAAAAAATTCAATTTGTAATATTGGTTTGTAGGGCTTGCTTTTCATTATTTATCATCAATTAAAAATAAATTACTTGAATCCGTCTCCAAGTGACACTTCAATCTCATTTACTATTTTATTGTGGATGTTGGTTAAATACTTATTTCACTTCTGTCCGGTCTACCGATAAGGTAGGTCGTTATAATTGAACTACAGTAAACCTAAACCATATAGTGTTAAAATATATGTTTTTCTTTAAATTAATTCTTAATTATTTGATGAATTTGATATTGAAATATTTTAATTGAAAATTGTGTTGTATTTGGCTAATTCCACATATTAATTGTAAAAAATAACATCGGATGGGTAAGATTTTCATCAATTATATCCACAAGATATTATTCTTCATGCTGTAACCATATTGTCATGGCTATTGTCATCTGAATAATCAAATTCAAGCATCCTGATTTGTATGTAATCGTGATGTGATTTAAATATTTGACACCACATTGAGAAAATGAATATATGATGGAATTGACATTATTGATATAAAAGGAAATTATTAACTTATCCTGCCGCATCTTAATCAAAATGGAGATTGTATTCATGTTGAAAACATTTACAAGATGGCGCTTCCGGTATCATCATATCAAACTTAAAAATATGTCATAGGTCTCAATATAATAAAATATATTGATGATCTTATGCTGAATGTAACCATAAAAAGTGGAGTGAATACCATTTGTCAAATTTTCGAATTTGATATAATTGGTAATACTCCGATTTAAAATCCAAAATTAATAGTTCAATTGGTTCACAATTTGTTAAAAACTGAATAGTAATAACTGAAAATTTACTGAAATTTATAAATGTACATTTTAGAAAGTAATAATTTAAAGTAACCTAATTGAATTACAAATATATTTTTGGAAATCATAAAATTATAAATAAAAATATAATCAATAATTACCGAACACATCCAAATAAAGTAATATAATTTATACTAATTATTATAAATAAACAAATATTAGTATACTATTTTTGGATAATACATCACAATATTGTATACATAAGGATTGATTTCTTTATGTATTTAAAGTAACCTTTATTTTTAATTTTTGAAATAATATAAAATCATAAAGCAGTTAAAATCAATTTATTTAAATTTTTTGCTTTAAAACAGTTTTCATTCGAAATGATAGCTAAAATTAATTTAGTTTGAATATTGTGATTGTTTTCAAAACTTTAAAATCTAGCTATTTACATGGATGTTTGGATTGTATAGATTAACTAATTAATTTACGTCCAGCCAAGACGGTAAAAGGGCTTACTTAAACTAATCAAATTTGATTCAATTATTTATTTATCGACTACATCATGAGGTGTTTTGAAAAGATGCGGAATTCTTCCAATAATGTCGGACTGACAGATACAAATCATTTATATGATTTGGTCTTGCGCAGGACGACATTAGAGGACAAGTTTCGCATCTTTCAAGACAGGTCATCATGATGTAGTTGAACTCGTCCTTCCTAGGACATTTTGATTATATAAAAGCAAAAATCTTTGTTTAGCCAAACAAATAAAATGGCTTTAATACTATGTTTCTTGAATTGTATAACTTTTATGTGTCCAGCCAAGACTCTAAAAGGGCTTAAAGGTACCCATTCTGGACCTAAAAATATCAACATTTGTAATTTTTCTCATGTTAACCGAAGTTAGGATTAAGAAAATTGGTGAGTCTATTCTGTATCTGATGAGGTATTTAGCACAGACCTGTCTAATTTTCAGGTACTGTCTTGCTAATGCCAATATTCAGATATAGAAACATGAACCTATTTTCTTCATCCTAACCAAGGGTCCTTCATAAATGTAAAACATGGCAATATGGACCAGATTCCAGCCAATAAATTAAAAATAAAAAAAAAAAAAAAAAAAAAATACTTATTTGATTACTAGTTTTAGTAAGTCGTTGCTTGTAGTGAATCCATTCACGAATGTTTTAAACTCTAATTGGTAAACCGTGAACAAATAAAAAAAAACAGCTACAATACGCAATCTGAGATCACAATAAGACAGTCAATGAGCTGTTTACATGAAAGAAGTGACACTTGGATTTCAATAGCCTAAAATTTATCTAGAATAAAATAGTTTTATTCTCATTGCTTAGCTATGATCTTAATAAAAAGGTATCCAATGTATCTATTCATATTTCTATTTCATTAGCTATTTCTTATTTCATTAGCTTAATCCACACAAACCATTCTGATAGTAAAGTAAACATCGGACAGCTGTTTATATTCAGCTTTGAAATAATTGGAAGCCTTCAAGGCTCTTGCCATATAGGAAACTGTGGTGTCTTCAGTCAACCCAGAATAACAGACGAGAGTAACCAAAACAAAGCGGATAGGACTTATCAGGGAGAGCGGTTATATAAATAAAATTAGTTTTTCTTTTCTAATAACTGCACTTTTAGGAATTTTATATGAAGACGATGACCTAAAACCATTCTCTACTGTTAGTTGTTCGTTATAACTATGATCCGATCTCTACACGGAACTCTAACTCGATCTCTATATATGTATTATCCGTCAGGGAATATGAAAATAATAAATTTGATTTCAGTATCTCAAACAAAAAAAATTACTTATATATGTAAGACGAACTTAAAAAATAAAGAGAGATTAAAGTCTAATAAATTGGTGTCGATTAATTTGCATGGTAATTGATAACTTTAATGGGATAAAATAATAATGATCTCCCTATGGGATGGTGTGACAGGCAGTAGAAAAATATTTTTTTCTTTTCTAGAATCACGATTAAGTGAACTGTTACAGGACAGAGATTACGGGGAGAGAATCCTCGTTAGCTCTGAAAAACGTTCACATGAAATATAAAATCCATTCATCGTTTCAAACCTCCCAACTGCATCAATTAACTATCTGCCGTGTGTCCAACTGTCTAGTCTAATTCCGCACATCTTTAGTGTGATAGGTTCCCCTTCTTTTGGTTTCCGTGTCCTCCAGTTCTAGCAGCGCGTTGCCTAAGAGTCGAACGATCTTTGCTTCAATAAATTTTGGACTGAGTTTGGCAGATACCTGTTTCCCAGCGTCACTGAGAAAGAAATTACGTCTGTACACAATATCATCGACTTTAAATTCACGTTTCCTTGCCCTCAAGTTGTACCTATTTGCACAATTCTCGAATGCTTTTGATATTCGTTCCCTCAAATTAATTCTAATACTTGAAAGGTGATCCTCTCGTGAGATTTCTTCAAACGGTTCGTCTAGGCTTTGCAGATTTTTCAATAGGGCATACTTGGATCCATGGTTGATCATGCATAAACCAAACATCGCATAATAAGGTGAAATGTTAATTGATGAGTGGATCATACTTCGGAGCGCACTCGCAATTTCATTTAGGTGACTGTCCCATTTTGTGTGGTCCTCATTTAAATAAGCTCTTATTCCTGCTAAAATACTTCTATTTACTCTTTCAGATGCGTTAACTTGCGGGGAGTACAGTGCAGTTCGACAATGTTGAATTTGGTGTTTCGCTAAAAAATCTCTAAACAATTTTGAGGTGAACTGGGTTCCATTGTCAGAAATGATTGTTTCTGGACAACCGAAGGTTCGTATTACGTGAGCTTCCAAGAGCTTACAGATCGGTTCAGAGGTCAGTTTACGCAGTGGAAATAAAAATGGGAATTTTGTGAGGTGATCCAAAATGATTAGAATTGCTATGTTACCCGACTTGGAGCGCGGATATGGTCCCAATATATCAATATACAACCTTTGAATTGGACGTTCAGATTTAGCTTGTGAAATCATTGGAGCTCTTAGGATCTGGTTAGTAGCTTTTACTTGCTTACAGATTTTGCAAAGTTCCAGTTGTGTTTGAACCTGTGAGAGCATTCGAGGCCAAAAATAAAAACGGCGTAGATGGTGTATCGTTTTAGCGACGCCGGCATGAGCAGATGTCGGAAGTTCGTGTGCTTTGGCTATTAAGTCGCTTGTTAACTCTTCTGGAACCCACAACTTCCACGGTTCTCCCTCGACGCATGAAGAAAATTGGACTCTTTTGTAGATTTTATTATCCTTCAATTTCAAATCAGGCAATGAGTGGTCGCTGTCTTTCACTATTTGAATTAGTTTTAAGTAATTTATGGATTGAAATGACGGAGAAGATAAATCGATTTCTTGTAAATCGTCCAAGGCTACTGCATCTAAACAAGGTATACGAGACAAAGCATCTGGAACCGCATTCAAGCTTCCTCTACGATACTCTATCGCAAATGAATAACCTTGCAGCTTCAAACTCCACCTTGCTAACCTACCAGCGAGGTCTGTCTGCTGCATCAACCATCTCAATGAGGCATGGTCTGTTATGACTTTGAACTCGTGTCCCTCAATATAGGCCCTGAACTTCTTTATTCCTAAAATGACCGCTAAGCACTCCTTTTCACTCACTGAATAGTTCTTTTGAGCCGCATTCAATTTCTTCGACATGTACGCTATTGGATGCTCTACGTCATCGTCATCTAGTTGTGTCAACACACACCCTATGCCGTCGTTACTGGCATCGCATTGCAATGTGAAAGGTTTGCTAAAATCAGGGTTGGACAGCACTGGTGCAGATGTTAAAGCCTTCTTAATTAGATTGAACGCCACATCGGCTTCATCGGTCCATTGGAATTTCTTAGTCGATTTTTTTAGGAGGTTGGATATTGGGGATGATAGTGACGCAAATTCTGAAATAAAGCGGCGGTAATAGCCTGACATTCCTAGAAATCTTCTAACTTGTCGGACTGACGTCGGAGTCGGGAACTCTGCAATGGCTTCCACCTTCTCATCGTCTATCCTAATGCCTTCTCTGCTGATTACATAACCGAGGTATTTCACTTCTGGTCTCAGGAATTTGCTTTTTTCGATATTAATTGTAAGGTTTGCTCGTTTCAAATGATGAGCAATCTCTCTCAGTGTTTGAAGATGCGTCTCGAACGTGGGAGTAACAACCAATAGGTCATCAAGATATACGAATACTTGTGTTTTTAGGCTCGGAGGAATTACTCGATCCATTAACATGGTCATTGCTTGGGCGGCATTGCAAAGACCAAAGGGCATACGTACATATTGATAGAGAGGCCTTCCAGGAACCGTAAACGCAGTCTTTTCTCTTGAATTATATTCCAATGGGATTTGCCAAAACGCGTCTTTCAGGTCAAGGCTTGAAATGAAGTGTGACCTTGGCAACCGACTCAAAATACCCTCAATCTGGGGAAGCGGATAAGCTAATTTCTTGGTGACATTATTCACTTTTCGTGAATCTAAGCAAAGCCTCACCTTCCCTGGCTTCCTAACTAAGACAACAGGCGAACTCCATGGGCTAGTGGATGGTTCTATTATTCCTAGAGACAGCATTCTGTCCAACTCTTCCCCCATTAATTTTTCGATAGCTGGAGATATCGGATAATGTCTTTGCTTTATTGGTACAGCATCACCTGTGTCAATGACGTGCTCTAACAGATGCGTCTTTCCCAACCCCAGCTTCGAGAATGAAGGTAAGAGTTGGATTGTATCTTCCAGACCTTGCTGTTCCACAGTTGTTAGACTAGAGAGCACTCCGTCTTCCGTTCTCAAGGACAGATGATTGGATGATGGTTGGTAGAGCTTATAAAGTTTAAAAAAATCAATGCCCAAGTACAAGTCTTGTGAGAGTGATGGAACAACCATCAATTCAATGTTACGCTTGATACCTAAAAATGAGACAGGTGTCGTCAAGTAACCATGTACTTCTTGGTTCTTACCATCTGCCGTTCTCACTTGTTCCGTACACTTCTTCAAAAGACCAGGTATCTCCATCACTTCACGAGCGAACGAACCGCCGATTGCACTAATAGAAGCTCCGCTATCCAATAGACCGATCCGTTTCGAATTTAAGAGTTGAATCTCAGCATAGGGTCTAGGATCATTTTTTAAAGAAATTATTGATGACAAAAAGGACGATCTAACCGTACGTCGATTTTTACGATAAAGTCGCAATCTAGCGTTTGAACGAGCACGACGTGTCGTCTTCTTCAGTTCTTGAATACCGAGGCGAGTTCTTACAGTAAGGTAGTCTTGTAAACGTTGACTAGGGGACTTGAAATTGACACGATTTCTAAAAGGATTGTTCGGAGCTGTTTCTCGTTTAAGGTTTAGTGTTGGGCAAAAGGTATTATCCGTGTTGTAATCTCGTGATTCTTTCCCTTTGAGTGTGGCTGTTTTTCTAATGTTCGGTAGCTGACTCGGTATAATTACTGAGTCATCCTGGGTTGAAACTATTTCTGGGGACGTGAGTCGTTGTTGACCACGCCCCCTCCCCGTTTAACCGACACTTGTCGCATTTAAACAAGTAGGTATTATCTAGCCCACATCCAAAGCAGAAGAGTCGCAGTGGTTGTTTACACTGACGAAATCCGTGACCCTGAAGTTTACAATTCCAACAGGTTAGTATCTTCTTTGTGGTGTCTGTGACGCCCTGATACGCGTGTAATTCAGATTTTGGTATCGTTAGGTGAGCTAGTGAGTTTGAAAGCTCAATTTCTAGTGGTTCCTGTACTTGATGGTCGTCTGACGGACAGACTTCGCATACTCCCGATTTGATTGCGAAACTTCGCGGTGTTGATGCCACCGTAGACCACAATTTTTCCCTTCGTCGACACAGTTCCCTGAGTTGGTCTATCGATACTACATTCACATATAATAGTTCCTTACGAATATCCATCTTAAGGTTATTGAGCAAAA
This sequence comes from Diogma glabrata, assembly GCA_963693315.1. Classification (NCBI taxonomy): domain Eukaryota; kingdom Metazoa; phylum Arthropoda; class Insecta; order Diptera; family Cylindrotomidae; genus Diogma; species Diogma glabrata. Next base: position 173,720,164 of record OY856186.1, read on the forward strand.
TACTCAACAGGACTTGATCAGGTAGAGGTGCACTAAGCTTGTCGCTGAGATGGAGTATGTCGCTATACAATGAATCAAAAGTTTCTGAGGGCCGTTGCTTTCTGGCTCTTATTTTATCAATCAGCTCGTCGTCAGTGTGCCTATCTCCGTATTCCATTCTTGCTACCCGACATAATTCTGCCCAAGTCATGTTAGGTGTTCGGTGGTGACAACGCCAATACCAATCCGCTGCGTTGTCTTTGAAAAGCAGGTGAGCGTGGGCTACCAATACCTCTTCGGCTCTGGCGAATGAAAGATTGCTCAGAACTCGGACTCTATATCGTCGCCTTAATAATGAAACAACGTATGCTATTTATACGTTGTTTTTATATTATAGGTGCGCTGCATTCCCCATAAGGGTATCTTTGAATTGGCGTTTTTACATTTTCGAATTATTTTATGACTGGGGGTAAGAATTAATAAATTATAAATTAACGTCCATGCAAATGCATGCGCACATCAAACTTTAAACTCAAATATCTCGAAACTATACTTTTGCGTATACGTCATTTCATTATTAAAGCGACGATATATGAACTCCTCTATGCTGAGTCCCTCTTGTTTTCCATTGAACGTTACATGCCAGTTACTGATAATTTTTGCGTTTCTTTCATTATTCGATTGGCTTCTCCAAGCAGTAGGATTGGTGGGCAAGGAGTTGTTTTGGGGGTTCGAAAATTGATTAAGTGGTGTAGACAGCGAAGCATAGTGTGGGAAACCGGGAGGCGGTGATCCTAATCTATTGTTTTTCGCAGATAAGCTTCCCGAATTTTGCATCATCTCTCGCAATGTTTGATGGAACTGGTCTTCGGTATTGACTTGATGATGTGTGCTCATGTTCGTTGACTCAAAATCCGGCTGTCTAGGCGTATTATATGGTGGAGGAGTCGGTATATAAGAATTGGAACCAGTCGCTCCTTCTATATTAAGGCGTTTATTTGCTGTTTGTGAACGTGTAATGGGTTTCGGTACCGCACCAGTGGCCTTATTATTCAACCGCAAATCAAGCAATCTAAGTCGCTGTTGACAGTTTGGACAAGTTCTATTGTCCTGTAACCAAGTTGACGCACAGGATTCGTGGAATACATGCTGACAAGGGGTGGTAACTGTGGCGCGAGATGTGGAAAGTTCTTCCTGACAAATGGAGCATACTCCACTTTGTCCGCTTACGGCCGTGGCCTTATTTACCGACATTGTTTTGAAGTGTTAAGATAAAATAAATATACTAAACTATGGCAGATGATGGATTTAATTTAATATTGGTTACTCTTACCAGAGTATAGCCGAAAAATCGTGTTACGGGCAACACTCGAGTTTTATTTTGGGACAAAGACTCTAAAATTCCCTAAAGTTAAACTAATACTAAATATTCTGATTCACTAAATAAGTCACAGTCCTTGTGTAGGCTATAACGTAACTTCAAAGTGAAGTTTTCAAATTCAGCTGCGCGTTATCGTAAAGCAGAATCGTTTATGTGGATTATTACAGCCGATCTAAGTATACTTAATTCCAATACTTTATCTTAACAAAAATAATCCTTATATGATTTCTTATTATTTTCAATATCAACTATTATAAAAAAAAATATATTTTCTGTTAAAATTCTTTTTTTTTTTTTTAAATATTATCAAAATGAATGTTACTTAATTTATTCTTTCAGTATCAATTATTATCAAAATGGATGTTACTTAATTTATTCTTGCAGTATCAATTATTATCAAAATGGATGTTACTTAATTTATTCTTTCAGTATCAATTATTATCAAAATGGATGTTGCTTAATTTATTCTTTCAGTATCAAATATTATCAAAATGAATGTTGCTTAATTTATTCTTTCAGTATCAAATATTATCAAAATGAATGTTACTTAATTTATTCTTTCAGTATCAATTGCTATCAAAATGACAGCTTTCAATCTCTAATTAATCTCGAATATCAATCTTTAACACTATTAATTCTATCATGAATCCTTATTATTCTCTAATATCAACTATATCAATTATTATCAAATTATATATAAAAAAAATTTTACTTAAATTTTTCTTTCTTTCTTGTGTAAACTATCTCAATTAAAAGGTTGTTGTGTGAGTGGTGACGTCTCGAGCTTCCAGCATTCCCCACTTTGCTTCTCTATAGTGATATACAAATTGAGGTTTTAATGGGGATGACATAACTGAGGTTCAAAATCTCACAAAAGCAGAGGTGGTCTGTTTCTGGCTTAATAATCCAAACAACAGGACATCCATAACTCTCCACTTATGTGGACCCGAAACTCTAAGTCAACCTCGAAATCGGAAGAATATACAGCTGATTAGGAGTATTGAATCGTTATGCAAAGTCAAAAGCTGATCAATTCATGGTAAGATGCAGATCATAGAATTGTGACTACAATTCTCTCCCTTACTTCTCCATACCAGACCAGTATTGCTTAACATCCTCAACAACACTTCTAGCCAGAAATCAGAATTAAAACTATCACGAAAAACTATGGTAAATGTAGATGTAGAGTATGGAAATGAATCTGAACTTTGAACCAAATACTGTTTCCCTTAATTGGCTGGGCCGGCGATGAATCTATACGTTCAGCAACCCGGAGATCCAGTTACACTCAAGACCAACAGCATTGGGTTATCCACCCAGGTCCACTCCATCTCTTAACTGTGGTACGCGGGTACGTAAAGCCCGTTGGAATGTCAACTAACTGCTGACACTCCACCACTGCGAAAACAGGAATTCAAAAACTAATGAAGGAAATTATATCTTCTCTTCAGGTCCCTGTTTCGGCGCCATATTTGTAACACGCGCTCTAGGGGGGTGATGTTATTACCCAAAGAAACTAAATCGAGGCACTAGCTGACATCGCGGGATTTTTCTCAGTATCAGAGTTCAATTAAATAGCGATTCAATCCCTTACGCGCTACAAAAAATATCTAGGGGGTGCCTTATAGAGAAAGCATAGCTTAAAACAGACATGGGAAGCAATTATGGAAAATCCTTGAACCTCTCAACACCACCACTCACACCTCAACACACCAATTTACTCTGACATCGACATATCTAAATTAAGCCAGTTATACTTTTATTTTGAATACGTTATTAATCAATACTTTCGGCATTAAGTGCTCTTGATTTCAAGATTAATTATATCAATAGACAACTATGTATATAAACAAAAAAAAACTTACAGTAAAATAATCCAATATCAGATAGCTAGTTTCTTCTCTGGATCATGCAAAATTAATTTGACGTCTTCTTGATGTCTTGAGAGAAATAAATACATCAATCGATTCAATTTCGTTTGGTGACGGATGAACTTCAGGAAATACGTCAACACAATCAGCAAATAAATGATTCATACAATACAAATGTCTTCAATGAAATAATGACAACAATCAGCTAGTAAATGCTTCAATCAGGATGTCTTCGATGAAATTGTAATATTAATCGGTAAGCAATGATGTAATAAAATAACTTATGACAGCAAACAACTAGTAAATGATTCAATCAGGATGTCTTCGATGAATTTGTAATATTAATCGGTAAGCAATGATGTAATAAAATAACTTATGACAGCAAACAACTAGTAAATGATTCAATCAGGATGTCTTCGATGAATTTGTAATAAATCAGGATGTCTTCAATGAATTTGTAATATTAATCGGTAAGCAATGATGTAATAAAATAACTTATGACAGCAAACAACTAGTAAATGATTCAATCAGGATGTCTTCGATGAATTGGTAATAAATCAGGATGTCTTCAATGAATTTGTAATATTAATCGGTAAGCAATGATGTAATAAAATAACTTATGACAGCAAACAACTAGTAAATGATTCAATCAGGATGTCTTCGATGAATTTGTAATAAATCAGGATGTCTTCAATGAATTTGTAATCTTAATCGGTAAGCAATGATGTAATAAAGTAACTTATGACAGCAAACAACTAGTAAATGATTCATACAATCAGGATGTCTTCGATGAATTTGTAATATTAATCGGTAAGCAATGATGTAATAAAATAACTTATGACAGCAAACAACTAGTAAAGGATTCAATCAGGATGTCTTCGATGAATTTGTAATATTAATCGGTAAGCAATGATGTAATAAAATAACTTATGACAGCAAACAACTAGTAAATGATTCGTATAATCAGGATGTCTTCAATGAATTTGTAATATTAATCGGTAAGCAATGATGTAATAAAATAACTTATGACAGCAAACAACCAGTAAATGATTCAATCAGGATGTCTTCGATGAATTTGTAATAAATCAGGATGTCTTCAATGAATTTGTAATATTAATCGGTAAGCAATGATGTAATAAAATAACTTATGACAGCAAACAACTAGTAAATGATTCAATCAGGATGTCTTCGATGAATTTGTAATAAATCAGGATGTCTTCAATGAATTTGTAATATTAATCGGTAAGCAATGATGTAATAAAATAACTTATGACAGCAAACAACTAGTAAATGATTCAATCAGGATGTCTTCGATGAATTTGTAATAAATCAGGATGTGTTCAATGAATTTGTAATCTTAATCGGTAAGCAATGATGTAATAAAATAACTTATGACAGCAAACAACTAGTAAATGATTCAATCAGGATGTCTTCGATGAATTTGTAATATTAATCGGTAAGCAATGATGTAATAAAATAACTTATGACAGCAAACAACTAGTAAATGATTCGTATAATCAGGATGTCTTCAATGAATTTGTAATATTAATCGGTAAGCAATGATGTAATAAAATAACTTATGACAGCAAACAACTAGTAAATGATTCAATCAGGATGTCTTCGATGAATTTGTAATAAATCAGGATGTCTTCAATGAATTTGTAATATTAATCGGTAAGCAATGATGTAATAAAATAACTTATGACAGCAAACAACTAGTAAATGATTCGTATAATCAGGATGTCTTCGATGAATTTGTAATAAATCAGGATGTCTTCGATGAATTTGTAATAAATCAGGATGTCTTCAATGAACTTGTAATCTTAATCGGTAAGCAATGATGTAATAAAATAACTTATGACAGTAAACAACTAGTAAATGATTCAATCAGGATGTCTTCGATGAAATTTATATCGATCAGTAAATCAAGATGTCTTCCAGTATGTTATGACAACAATCCGCGAATAAAAATCATCGCGTGCTCGTCTAATTGGTGAAATGACACAACCAACCTAGTAACACTTCGTTACACTTATCGAAGCTACACTCTTCTTCCTTATGAAGTGAAAATCATCCTCAATAAAATAAAGAAATTAATATATTTTGAACACTGAACACACAATTTCCAATTTCTCGAAATATCCCTTGTTTTATTCAAAATTTGTCAAAATCACAGGGCTTATACTTAATAAAAAAAAACATATTACCTTATACTATGACTATGTAATATTATCATTTGTAGTTAGAAGATGGCTGCGAGTGAAAAACGTTTTACAACATGGTACTTGGCATCCATTTACAAAGTGGTCTGCTCCAAAGAAAATATTTGTTGAAGCACTTATTTAAAATCACTTGTATATTCTATATACATATATAAAAAAAACTCAATTCACTGAGTTACTAGTATGAATCAAAAAAAAACACCAAAGAAAATTAAAGAAAAAAAAACAAAAAAAAATTATGAGCAAACGCTCCACGATGCTACTATCACCGCGTCTGGTTGAGAAGAGCCCGATGGATGCCAAAAAACCACGTTATATCTCGTTTTTTTATCCTTCCCCTCTTCGTAAAAAAAAATCAAGACCAACAAACTCATGAAAATTACAATACATTCCATTCTTATACCAATGTCAAAAAAATTCAATTTGTAATATTGGTTTGTAGGGCTTGCTTTTCATTATTTATCATCAATTAAAAATAAATTACTTGAATCCGTCTCCAAGTGACACTTCAATCTCATTTACTATTTTATTGTGGATGTTGGTTAAATACTTATTTGATTACTAGTTTTAGTAAGTCGTTGCTTGTAGTGAATCCATTCACGAATGTTTTAAACTCTAATTGGTAAACCGTGAACAAATAAAAAAAAACAACTACAATACGCAATCTGAGATCACAATAAGACAGTCAATGAGCTGTTTACATGAAAGAAGTGACACTTGGATTTCAATAGCCTAAAATTTATCTAGAATAAAATAGTTTTATTCTCATTGCTTAGCTATGATCTTAATAAAAAGGTATCCAATGTATCTATTCATATTTCTATTTCATTAGCTATTTCTTATTTCATTAGCTTAATCCACACAAACCATTCTGATAGTAAAGTAAACATCGGACAGCTGTTTATATTCAGCTTTGAAATAATTGGAAGCCTTCAAGGCTCTTGCCATATAGGAAACTGTGGTGTCTTCAGTCAACCCAGAATAACAGACGAGAGTAACCAAAACAAAGCGGATAGGACTTATCAGGGAGAGCGGTTATATAAATAAAATTAGTTTTTCTTTTCTAATAACTGCACTTTTAGGAATTTTATATGAAGACGATGACTTAAAACCATTCTCTACTGTTAGTTGTTCGTTATAACTATGATCCGATCTCTACACGGAACTCTAACTCGATCTCTATATATGTATTATCCGTCAGGGAATATGAAAATAATAAATTTGATTTCAGTATCTCAAACAAAAAAAAATTACTTATATATGTAAGACGAACTTAAAAAATAAAGAGAGATTAAAGTCTAATAAATTGGTGTCGATTAATTTGCATGGTAATTGATAACTTTAATGGGATAAAATAATAATGATCTCCCTATGGGATGGTGTGACAGGCAGTAGAAAAATATTTTTTTCTTTTCTAGAATCACGATTAAGTGAACTGTTACAATTTTCATGTTTACTCTTTACAGTCTAGGGCTCCCGAGCCCTGAAATTTGTGGATGGACCCAAAGAAGTTGTAGTATAATGGACTTAACAGACTACATGTCAGTTCATGAAACAAAATATTTACAATTTTATGCCAATAATTCAAAAACTGTGCAAAACTCTAAAAAACATTGCAACGTTTCTAAACTCAAGTGTTTTTTCAGATGACATCCCACTTGACCGGGTTTTAAATGGTGTTTTTATTCCCATCACATTAATAAAAATATAATTATGAGTATTTGACACTTCCACATATTTTTTATTAAAAAATTAATGATTTAACTATCATTCCGAATACATTTTAAGAGTTTCGATCAATTAGGCACGGAGCTAAGCGAGAAAAGAAAACATAAAGAAAACGCCATTATTCAAAATTATACAAAAAATGGTGGGGTGTAAAATTCCAAAATAAATTTTTAAGAAATACTGAAGTGAAACCCTGTATTTCTCAAAGGCCTTATATCGTAGCTCAGTAAAACAAACTACAACAACTTTATTTAATTTTAACTCGTTATTTTGTATGCTAGTTCCATACCCATCTTAAATTTCAGGTCCATAGAGTTTACAGTTTACGAGATAATCGATATAACGGAAAAACATTTTTACTCTCACCTTTTAATTAAAACATCAGAGATTATTGACCGACGAATGGTGATTCGTACAATTAACAGCGGCCGTTCACGTCTAACACATCACTGGTGTAGACACCTGGGTACACGGTTACTCGATGCTCAAAATTATATACCCTACTTCAGATGGTAGAATTTTACAAAATGTAACTTGACACAAACTAGTATTAGACCATTGTACAAAACCATGAGAAAAGTACCAATTAGAGCTACGTTGATGTATACTTAATTTAAGATGAGACTTTGAAAACACCATCTTATCTTTGATTTACCTATTTTACATTGATACCTGTATGGAAGGTTGTAGTTTTCCTGCATGGAAGGTTGCAGTCTTATTGTGCTGTAAAAAAACAAGATGATTATCCGCAGACGTATTAAAGCTCAATGAGAGATCGATATACAGAATAGCAAGCTTTTCATAAAAGACGATAAACACATCAATTTCCATTTGTTGCAAAGAAATTTTCCGTCATGAGTGCTTTCGTGAGCATCAAAACGAAATGAAGAGTACGTTTCACGTATAATAAGTTTGTAGAAACACAAACACTGCTTGCGTAGCTATTAAAACAATAATAAAGATGCTTTACCTCATTTACGCGCATTAAAAATTAGTTTTTGTTGAATTGTAATGTTTTTTTAATATTTGTTATATGGATGCGACAAATTCACGCACTTCAGTACAAACTATCAACAAACGAGTACGCGACTCGCTCTACGGTAAACTACCAATCTTATTTAAAGAGTATTCTAGGATGATACCACATTATTGCTTGCTCGAAACGCTTCCATATAACTCCTTATCATTTAAAAAGACAGTGCATAAAAAGGGAACCACATATTGAGTACTTTTATTTCCATACTTGAATTTTTTCTAACATCCAATAGAAAGAAAAGTTTTGCATGAGTTTTAATAATTCCTGTACGAAGTACGTGTGGTACAACGATTTTTATTATATGGTATTCTTATTATTATTCCACAATCACATGTACACGACGATTTTTATTATATAATATTATTGATATTGTTCAACAATCGCATGTACAGTAGGTGCAACGATATTTACATTATATTCCATTATTAATTTACTATTCAAATTCAACCTTCGCCGGTACCATTGGCGCAACGATTTTTATTATATTGTTCCGCCTGTGACTTTGGCGCAACGTTTTTATTATATTGATTTACTCTTCCAATTCAACATTCGGCAGTACCATTGGCGCAACGATTTTATTATATTGATTCGATTATGCTGATATTGATTGTGTTCAACATTCGCATGTACCATTGACTTTACGATATGTTGTTTTATTATATTAATTATTATATATTATTGTCTATGATTGGCTAGTAAAAAGGAAGCATGAAGAGTTGGATCAAATTCAAAAATGGGGGTGAGTGAAACATTTGAATTTTTTAATGTAATAATTATATTTGATGTGGTGCATGCGATGGACTTGGTTCCCCCGACTTATGGGGCTATCAGAGTTCCAATTCTTTGCTTATTTGAATACGTCTTCTTGTAAAACTTTTGCGTGCAATTCAGCATTTGTACTGGGCTGAAGAAAAGCATAATCGAATTCACAGACTGCGCTAGTCCGAAATTAAAAATCTCAAGGCACGCAATTCCTCTAATGTTCCTGATAGGAATTCCACTGAATGCACCATTGTTCATTAGAAGGTGTGCAATTTATTCTTTTACTTTGTTTTTTTACCTACTTTATCATAAACTGAGTAGTTTTATTTTCTTTTCTTAGTAGATAAACTACAATTTTCTGTTATTTTGTTTTTGTTATCTTCAAACATTTATTCAGGTGTTGTATATTGTTTTAGTACAACTATTTTCCGTAAATATTATGTTTCAGAACGATGTTGTTTTGTAACATCGTACTCTATATTTGTCACATATGACACAATTTATTGTAAAGTTTTAAATTATTTAAAAAATTATCAATGTTGTTGTGGGAAGTAGGTATTAAAAAGTGTCTATATGTGCTGTTGTGGATAGTATTGTAATTCCTACTACACAACAATTTTTACTAAACAAAAAATGTCATTTATGTTGAGTTCAAAAGGTAAAAGTCAAACTTTGTAAAATCGTAAAGATATCGTAATGATAAAACGAGTAGATAGTTTTAATCGACAAACACTTGATGTTGTTTCTAAAATTGGTTTAAGAGAATACTTATTTTTGTTCGAGCTATTGGTTCCCAAAGTTATATAATATTTTAATTGTTTAAGAAATGTTAATTATCAACCACAAAAATATTGTTCTAGAACATTAGACATTCATAATTTATAATTTACATTCATAATTTGTACCTTGCTACTAGAATCAAGGAGGCAATCTTCACTTCAAGTGAGAAATACTATTTTCTTGAAATTATTTAAAATTTAAGTCACATTTAAAATATATTTAAAATGTTCATATGACTTTACCAATTATGCAAGATTTCTTTAATACTTTATTGTGTGTTTTCAATCGGTTTTAAGAATACCCATGTTTTCAACGAGCGGGTAGACCATAAGTCGCACACAAGAACTTATTCACTTTACATTGTTTGTGAAAAATAAAGATAAAAATCAACATTTATGAAATTCAACTTATTCTTCCATATTATGCCCATTAAAACAAGTAGAAAACCTCAGAGCCGATTCTTGTATTCTTCCAGTATGATTATTTAAGCAGATTGACAAAAATATGGAGTTTAATTCACTAGATTCATTTCTTCTCGTTTCCAACTGACGCGATATGCGGATATTCAAAGCATCTTAATGATTAATATAATTTCTAGCTAGTATTCCAGACTACTTATTATGTAAAACAAAAAATCCCACTCACAGTTCTTCCGCTGTCGGTAACAGCTGTAAACCATTCCTCTTCTTAATAAAAAATAATATATACATTAAGTAATACATCTAACAAGAGCCGATGTAAGAAAAGAACCGTTAATTTTTTTCGTGCTTTTGTTCGCCATATATGAGAGCTATTTACCCAATTTGTGTTTATTGAGTGAATTGTACTTATAAGAAACACATGAATAAGAAAAAAACATATTCTATATTTTTTTTTTATAAAATCGAAATATTTTTATTATTTATAAATAATTCAAGGTGAATGGATTAAAATTAAAAAGCAACATTTTTCTTTTGTGTTTGATGTTGCGTAATAAACTGTACATTTAATTCACCTCAACGTACGACGTCACAATTTTGCTGTGGACTAAAAAAGCAGCAATCTTTTCACGGCAAAGACCCAAATGGCTTAACCTGATTTCCAGAACAGTGATATTGGGTTTTTTAGATCTAATATAGTTTCCACCTTTAGTTTTCAATCGTAACATGCAACAGACTTTTTGAAAGAAGCTAAGTTGACCACATCAAATCTAATACCCATTTTACTTTCCATACAAATCAAGCAATCAACCGATACTAATCTTTCAATATATCTTCCCATAACATTTAAAAACGTTCAATCATCAACTGAACAAAACAAATTAAACTAAGATCTTATAATTGTGTGAAAATGTGGATAGGTAATAGTTTATACATATTTCGATGATTATTAATATGACTATTTATTTAAAAAGATTATTAAAAACTCAACTGAAGCAACACATATTTACCTTCATCAACAGCAACAACAAAAAACGTTAATATGAAAAATCAACAAATAAGATAAAACAAAACTATTATTTCTTGATCAAATACAAAAAAAATATCATCACATTCAGTTAGCTTCTGTCTTGACCAAATCTTATTTTTAAATTTGACAACCAAAAAAATATGTACACAAAGAAATGATGTTTATATAAAACGGCCGCAATATTTATAAAAATATTTAAATTAAAATTTGAAGAGGTTTTATTATATTTTTGCTAAAACACGTAGGGGGAAGTGGGGATGGTATAAACAGTTTTTACTTAAAGCTCAATAACTTTAAAACCATAAAACATTTTTACTTAAAAACTGTTTCATTGTAAAATTTCATATCTTTACTACATAAAACTATTTTTTTTAATTACGTAACTAAACATTAAGTATAAAAATTTTGAATTTCAAAACATTATGTTTCTCGTTTAAAGTATCCCCACTGGTGGGGTACTTATAAACAATAAGCATTTTTGTATGGGGCACATATAAACACCCAAAAAAAACCACAATAAAATTCATAAACTACTTTTTTTAAAATTTTTTATTATTTATTGTGCTTCAAACAATATATATTAGCATATAACATATATATTTCTTTACAAAAAACAATATTTTTCGATTGTTGTAAAACCTCAATAAATTCAGGTTGAAAATTATAAAGAAAAAAGCAAAAATTCAATCTCATCGTATGTTTAGGTTTTGCAAATCAATATCAAAATTGAAACGGGAAACCATACGTATACCATATAGCCATACCATACGGCACATATAAACGCGCTTATACTATCCCATTTTTTTTTTGTTTATATGTGCCCCACGTGGCGATTTTAGGGTTATGTTTTGAAAAAATATTCCAAGATCTAAAATTTGGCTAAAACAAAGAAATATTATGTTTCTTGAATATTTCAGCTATCAAAACATGTTGAAATATTTTGAAACATATGATGGTAAAAAAAGTTATTCGAGTTTTACAAAAAAAAAAAATATTTACTTTTGGGTTGCCGAAACACCTATTCACCAATAACTTTTGAACAAGACTGACTTCAGCTGTCAAATTCTCCTGGTGTGTGTAGTCGATCGAAGCGACATCTGTGATATTTTTGTCGAATTTTTTGATTGATGTTTTGTGAGGGAAATTAAAACTGTTTACAGTTGCCCCATGTTTATACTATCCCCACTTCCCCCTATGAGCCATATGAATCTTAAAGACCACTCGTAATGTGTACATTCTTTAAGGAATTATATAAGCCTTTCATTTGCACTGTGGTAGATGTTATGTGTAATTTTCTAGTGCTTTTATGATAATCTGACACTCATGTAAAATAATAATTACCGTATTTGACCTAATTTTTCAAGTAACAGCATTATGATATATTCATTTCATACCAGTATGTGGTTTCTTCTCAGATGCTTTATATGCCTTATAGACTTTAACGTTTCTCTTTAAAAAATTTAACGCATAAACGCACATAATTTTACCGCCCATCCTTCGGTTTCTTTGTTGCGGTTACATCGAGTTCTGAAGAACTTGTTTATACAGTACATGTTTATATGTGACCACTTTTTTAATCAAGCCCTATTTTCGTTCAAAAGCACATGGTCTTAACAAGAACAGCATAGTGAATCTGCTTACCATAAACACCCAAAGATACTTCATTCAATATCTTGAAGTGTTGAGATGTTGTTTATTCCTAGAAGATGACATAGTGCAGTTGTTATGTTTTCTGTAATAAAAGTAAACCTCTTTTAATTAATTCATTTGTTATGAAATAGTCCCTGAAGTAATTTAATAAGCGTTGAAATGGTATTTTACCGATTCGACGCTGTCAATATAAATCTTATATCGTTCTCTCCATATTGAACACTTATCCCAATGGGTTTTTTATCGCCTTTTTTGTCTCTTGCGTGTCACTAGAACAAAAATCGATGGATTTTGGGACGACTAAATAAGTGTCTTGTAATGTCCACTTAACACTTGTACAAGTTTATATCCAAAAATTTAATGAATTTTTTTTGATATATACTTGTACAAGTGTTAAGTGGACATTACAAGATACTTATTTAGTCGTCCCAAAATCCATCAAATTTTGTCCTAGTTACACATATAACTATTTGTTTGTTTATGACAGTCAATTCAGTGGGTGAAGAAAGAAAATTTTTTTATGTGAATCGTGACTAAAAAAAAAGAAAATAATTGAATGTACAAAAAAAATTAGTTCCAACTGTTATAATTCATTTTATTAAGTCATAAGGACATTTTTTTGTCAACTATCGAGAACAACATAAAAACATAGTTAATATTTATAATTTCTTGGAGTAAATTTTTTCATTGAGTTCAAATAACATTTTGAAATAATTCCTTGTTAAAATATTTTTTTTTTAAATAAAAAGTGTTGTGTTGGGCTTAAAATATGTGTCACAACAACACATAAATACACTTTAAGATGTAGGTCCGACAACAACTTGCGCTCTAAGGTGTTTATGACGCTTTTTTTTTAAACCTCTGCGGATTGAAACCACCTGAGACTATGGATTCCGGCAAACTATTCGATTTGTATGCAGTTCGGACAAAAAAGTCTTTCTACGATCTGCCAGTATGACAGCGACGGATCTCGACCGTTTGACTGGTTGCGCTAGCCAATTGCCGAGTGGAACGGCGATAAGAATAAGTTTGAGGCATGATGCTGCTGGTTTCATCTGAGCACTGTTTATGACGATATTTGTAAAAATCAACGACGTCAGCAACAGTGCGACGATGTTGTAAGGAATCAAGTTTTGATGTCAAATCTCGATCACCCACAATTCGCATAGCCCGCTTTTGAACAGAGTCCAAGAAGGCCAAGTTGGAAACAGAAGTAGCACCCCAAACTTGACAACAGTACTCAATGCAAGTACGAATATAGGACTTATAATCATGGAGCAATTGGTATGGAGTGAAACATTTTTTGCATCTATTTAGGAGGCCGAGTTTTCTAGTCGCGCTTTTTGCCATCGCCATTACATGATCGTTCCAGAGTAGGTCATTTGAAACTGTGACACCCAATAAACGAATGTTTTTACATTCACCTATTGGTTCATCACACATACTGAATAAAATATCTTTGGGGAACTCGGTCTTTGATCTAGAAACAATCAACAGCTGTGTTTTGGTAGAGTTGAAATTGAACAGGTTTTGGTCACCCCAGTCGACGACTTTTTTAGGTCTTTATTCACGTTTATGGCAATGTCGAGAGTGGTATAGCTTGTCCAAATAGCTTGTCCAAGACATTATTTGCTGGAACATACACAAAAAGTTATTTTGGTGTAGGTCAAAAAATGCGACCGTGAGATTGCCGCTAAATTCAGTTATATCTCATATCGTTATATATATATATATATTTATATATATATATATATATATATATATATATATATATATATATATATATATATATATATATATATATATATATATATATATATATATATATATATATATATATATATATATATATATATATATATATATATATATATATATATATATATATATATATATATATATATATATATATATATATATATATATATATATAAACATTTTTTTATTTTGATTTACCGTCTCCGTTTATCACATATAGTCGTTTGCTACCAACATTTTTCCGACATTTCGAGATGAAGCATATTCCAATTGGTAGATTTTTATATGAAATCTACCTAAAAAAAAAATTTATGAATGGCTCCTAAACTAGGAATTAGCCTTATATTGATTTGATTACATTGATATTGATGATATTCAACAATCGCCTGTATAATTGGCGCCACGATCTGTTGTTTTATTATATTAATTATAATATGTTATTAACTATGGTTAGGTAAATTACTAAGGCATGAAGAGTTAGATCAACTGCAAAAGTGGGGTGAGTGTAACATTTTTAGTTTAAAAATGTAGTAATTAAATCTGATGGTGGGTAAATATCTTGGTTCCTCCGAATTTTGGGGTGGTCGGAGTTGCTATTCTTTGCTCATTAAAATCTTGTGAAACCTTTGAGGAAAGGCATAATCGAATTCACAGACTTCGCTAGTCGGAAATTTAAAATGTAATGGCACGCAATTCCTTTAATGTTCCTGATAGTGATTCCACTATCAGAAATGCACAGTGTTTATTACACATTGTTATTTCTTGTGATAGTTTTGCAAAAACACGATCGTATCTTTGTACCGTTAGTGCAAATTAAAAATGCCCGTTTAACTAATAACTGTTTTTGACGATTGGGTGGCTCAGATATCAAGAAGCAATTCTTATGAAGCAGCGTATCGGCCTCATCTTGCAGCAAAACATATTTTGGTTTACACTTTACATCAATAGCGGGCACTTATTGAACAACATTAAGTCTAACTCTACATATGTCCACAAGGCTTTGTCATTTCATTACATCATTTTCATTCGGTTATTTGTGAACTGTAACAATTTTTTAAGCGTTCACCAACGTTGCATTCTCACAACTTCTCAACCGTTAATTTAATGGGCACAATTGCCTTGAGAAAGATTTTTAGAGCAGAAATATCTTCTAGTCCAATATCTTTATCCATTCAATGTTTAGAGTTCCTTTAATGTCTATCAAAATGCTATGTCCGTAATGACGAATGGCTCAATCATTGATGGAAAAGAATACTACTGCGTTTTAAGGTCAAGAAGTAACTCTATCGAGTGACGTATGCGTTTTTAACTTGAGTTAAAAGACATTTTTGCATACAGTTGAGTTCTTGACTTATCGACGTCAGAGGAATTGACTTATCGATATCACGAAAGAAGTTTTGATCGCAGAAATTTTGAGTATGCGCAGAAAACTCTGTATGCGGCAGTGACACGGGCCATATCTGCTCCCTGCTCGGCCATATCTGCTCGTTTGACGATGTTGTTACAGTCCCGAATTTGAAGTTTTTCGCGCATTATACTTGATATTCGATGTAGTTTTGTGTCTCAGTTCGGTCTTTTCTTATCGCGTACTCAATCAGATCATATATAATCGTGAGACAAGAGCTGCTTCTCCATTTTTAAATAGTTCTGCAGGAGTTCTATCGGTACCTAGTAATTCACCATTTTTCATTTTTTTATTGCAACTTCCACTTCTTTTATTGTTGAGTAAGGGACAAAAATCTCCTCACCTGATGGAGCGATTGTTCGAATTTGTTGAACATCGCCATACAACACATCACGTTTATTTGTTGTAAGTTCGTTGTTTTCATTTTTCAATTTTGAAAATTGGTGACTGGCAAATTCGCTTTTCTGTCCCCATGTTAGTACGATGTAATGACTTACCTAGTTGATTCTTTCATTTTCTGCAAACTTTCTCTTCAACTTACATTTGCAACCTTTCTATTGGTTTTAATTTATCTATTGGATTTAACGTGCCAATGGCAGTATTTTTGTTAATTATTTCTTCATATCTTCTATTATATCACTACCGGCCTGACCCAACAAATGTTAAAAACACAAGCAAATTCCTAAAACGCAGTAGAACACATTTCTTTTTATAAATAAAGAAAGAAAAAAACTGAGGCATACGTAACATCAAATAAGAGAACAAAAACATTTTATTTATTTATAATAAATAAATACAATAAAAGCAAACAACAAACAGTGAACAGATATATATTCATTGCTACACTATCTTTTCCTTGATTCCATTTCTTATATTCTTCAACGTCTTTTATTCTCAAACTTGATTCTTGAATTTTGAATTATGATATTTTTAAAATAAAACGAATATAAAAAAGCACCTGCTCTCACGGTAGATGTTCTCTCAGCTCCATTAAATTGTGATTTGATCATCTTATGAAAAAAAAATATGTATGAAATAAAAAATGTTGTTACGGAAGAAGGAATAATAAGAATACCATCAATTGTTATTTGTTAAATTAAGATTTCGAAAAACTGCAAAATATGATTATTATAAATAAATTTAATTATTTTCAAAATTAGGATAAAAGAGTTTGGCTTCACGGTGCTCAACAAAACAAACATAATTATAAGAATTTCCACACTTTTTAATTTGGAACCACATTGCTTTAGTTTTCTGAAAATAAGTTGAAATTTTACGCGTTTATCTTAATATCCGGAATCTGGTTAAGTAATGGGTTCAATAATTTCATTCAAAACCTATTACACAAATTATTTATAATTAATATGATTTGTTCCAACTTCCAACCGAGAGTTAAGTTAGAAATTGGATGAATAAATTTTTAATATTGAACTACAGGGGGATATTTCTAAACTTATTTTTTTATTAATGGCAATTACGGTTTTATAAATTTTAAAGTAATATGGATTTTGGATTCGATTCTCTATCGATTGCAAGATAGATTGACACATTTTTCAATCTTTCTTTGAATTGGCCTAACTCTCAATTCAATAAACGTAGTTCCCAAATTTCTTCTGCATTCGATAACTGATGCAAACTGGAAATTATTGGAAATATTTTGCAGTCGTGGATAAAATAGCATCTTGTATTCGCATAAGATGATTGTATTCGTATTGTATTGTATTCATTGTATTGATTATTTTTATTGTATTGATTGTATTCGTTGAATATTCGTTCAATATTGAATATTGTATTGATTGTATTCGTATTCGTATAAGATGGTGGCAATTCTTCACTTGGTTGACTCTCTTAACTCGCTACGCTCGTTCCGTAAACTTAATCCACGCGAAGAATTCCCATCATTCTAAGCTCATACAAGAATGTATAGTAGAATTTTTTTACCAGCGAATACAAAAATTGGTTGTTCTGCACATATTGCGATATGCGCATGTGCGGAATTCAGTGTCTCGAATTAAAATATTAAAAAAACTGTTGGAGTCCCATTGGAATGGACAAAAAACGCATAAAATTAATAAATTACTATTGAAATTCAAACAATTATAATATAAAACCAAAAATTAGTAAAAATATTAATGATTTTGTAGTTAATATAACAAAATTTTGATGATTAAAAATAATTATAATAAAAACAACGACGCCTATGTAAACAAATATCACAACAAACAAATGGTACGAACTAGGAGTAGAAATTTAACTAATATAATTGTTTTGAAAACAAATTTATCCCAAAATAAATAATACATCTCTGTTTTACTTTTTGTCTCATCTTTTATCTCTTGCTGCGTCCTATCTGTCAAAAATTCGCTGGCAAAAAAATTCTACTATACTATTCTAGCTGTTGTTGTTATATCCTTTACTAAAAAAGATGCAATACAAATTTTTACAACAAATATATTACGAAGATTTTATTTGCGGTTTTTGCATCCCTCCTAGAAAACTTTACTTTCTTGATGTTGTATAGGGTGGTTTGTGCATGTTAATTTCAATTTAATTTTGTTTTTCTTAAGATTTTGTTATAACTGTAGCATTACTGTATGCTTAAGCTTGTTTGTCGCGAACTATGTCTAGCTGTCCTATATATTTTTTTGTTTCGTTATTAGTTATTGCTTTTTGCAATTAGTTATTGCCTTTTGTAATATATAAAGTGCAAATTTGTGCATAATAACAAAAATAAACCCCATACATTAAGGAGTATGTAAGTCATTATGATAATAAAAAAGTCGGAAAAGTGCGAATAAAATCGCTCGCTGGAATTTGCACATTTTTTAGAATAACTCAAAAACTATGTACCGGAAAATTCTAAAAAAAATTGCAATGTTTCGTTTGGGTCAAAAAAAGTTGTTTTTTACCCTCCTTACACCCATCCCCTAAACACACAGAAATATAATTATTTGAGAGTTCGCTATAATTTTCGTTCAAAATATAGCAAACTTTCTGTCTCTATGAATTTTTTCAATTTTTTCTGTCTATCAGTGTCGAAACGTAGGGAGGGGGGGGGGCGGATTGAACGGTCTGGAATTTGCACAGTTTTTAGAATAACTCAAAAACTGTGTACCGCAAAATTCAAAAAAAATTGCAATGTTTTGGAAATTTGGTGCTCTTTCAAATGATAACCCACTCGTTTGGGTCAAAAAAAGTTTGTTTTTACCCTCCTTACACCCATCCACTAAACACACAGAAATATAATTATTTGAGAGTTCGCTATAATTTTCGTTCAAAATATAGAAAACTTCCTGTCTCTATGAATTTTTTCTGTTAATCAGTGTCGAAACGTAAGGGGGGGGCGGCAGAGGCGTAGCTAGGGGGGGGGGGGGGGGGTGGTGGGGCGGTCCGCCCCGGGTGTCACCCGTTTTGGGGTGACACCCGATCGTAAAAAACTTAAAAGAACCATCACAATGTTTTCAACGATAAATCACTTCGAAACCGTTTTGGGGTGACACCCGAACGTAAACAACTTATACAAACCATCACAATGTTTTCAATGATAAATCACTTCAAAACCGTTTTGGGGTGACACCCGAACGTAAAAAACATAAACAAACCATCACAATGTTTTCAACGATAAATCACTTCGAAACCGTTTTGGGGTGACACCCGAACGTAAACAACTTAAACAAACCATCACAGTGTTTTCAGTGATAAATCACTTCGAAACCGTTTTGGGGTGACACCCGAACGTAAAAAACATAAACAAACCATCACAATGTTTTCAACGATAAATCACTTCGAAACCGTTTTGGGGTGACACCCGAACGTAAACAACTTAAACAAACCATCACAATGTTTTCAGTGATAAATCACTTCGAAACCGTTTTGGGGTGACACCCGAACGTAAAAAACATAAACAAACCATCACAATGTTTTCAACGATAAATCACTTCGAAACCGTTTTGGGGTGACACCCGAACGTAAACAACTTAAACAAACCATCACAATGTTTTCAATGATAAATCACTTCGAAACCGTTTTGGGGTGACACCCGAACGTAAACAACTTAAACAAACCATCACAATGTTTTCAACGATAAATCACTTCGAAACCGTTTTGGGGTGACACCCGAACGTAAACAACTTAAACAAACCATCACAATGTTTTCAACGATAAATCACTTCGAAACCGTTTTGGGGTGACACCTGAACGTAAAAAACTTAAACAAACCATCACATGTTTTCAACGATAAATCACTTAGAAACCATTTTAACCAGGTTATCCATATAATTTTAATTTATAAATTGTGGTAACTTATAAATGTGTCCTATAAATGTGTTATTGGTTCAAAAAGAATCTATTCTACTTTTTAAAATTTTTGAGTTATTACGTGAAATAAAATTTTAACAATATTAATCGAATCAACTTGTTGAGCATTGAATCCCATCACCACAATTACTCAATAGCTTTGAATATTCCTATAGATACCATATTGACCGTTTTTTACGATATATTATTTAGTATGCAAGCATGATTATTTAATGACCAGGTCTGAAAACACATATGCTGAATAATGTATAGTAAAAGTGGTTTACGTCGATAATGTGGCACCCTTTGTCGATAGGGTGGCACCCTTGAGTTACAATGTCTCTATTCCAAAATTATTTCTAAAATATCCGCTTAACCTTACTACCTAATATATGTTTTACATTTCAAACAAATTAATTGCAAACACCTAAGGAAACTAACAAACAATCAAATTACCGTGTTTGTAAATGATCTCAAAATAATTTTTTTTCCTTTATCTTGAAACTCAAAGAATAAATTGAAATAGATCGTTTTTCAATGGACACAAAAATAATTACTGTCGAATAAAATGGCAGTTATGCAATTACTGCAGTTTTGCAAATTTTTGTAGGTTGATACATACTCATACTGTTTGTTTTCAGTTTTATATATTTATATATTTGAATTAAATGAAAGTTTATCATTTAAAAGTACATTTTGTTGGGTTTTAAATACCTTGGAAATTTCAAACTCATCAAGTGATTCTTTTAAAGATCCTTGGCTACATAAATATAAAGCCTTCAATTTTTTTTTAAAAGTGGTGTAGCTATTGTTATTAACTATGTAAATGGTTTGCAAAAATAAACTTTAAATTTTGTTTATTTTTCTTCTTAGGCAGGTATTCCTTAAATCAGTCTTTAAAACATTTTCCGGTTTTCCCGATGTAAAATTTTTCACAAAAATCACATTCAATTTTGTAAATTATTGAGCATGATTCTAATTGGATATTTAATTTTGGTTTCAATTCTTTATATAAAATATCTTTAAGGATTTCATACTTATATTTTTTTAAATAGTTCCTTATAATATTAGGCTATGATTTGTATATTCCATTTTATCAAATATTATTTAATATAAGTTGTTACAAGGAAATTTAAATAAATTAATTTTCTTGCGGTGTATTTAGTCGTTAACACAGTGTACTTATTATGAACTATGTACCTATTATGTATCCTACAAATATATTTAGAATTAATGCTTTGCTGATACCTATACTATAATTAAAAATATTTTTTAGATTTCATTTAGCAAATATCCCAAAAAATAAATATGCCACGAGGAGTTCATAATTTTTAAAGAAAAAGTTGGTTCCAGCAGAGAAAGACCAAATCTATAAATATGTTACGAAACCCGATGATATCCAAGGTTCATCAAAAGAAACTGATTATCACGTTGATGCAACGAATGTTTCAGAGAATATTGGCTCATCTTCGGAAAGTAACAGCAACAATACAGAATTAATAATGATAACCTATGATGACGAATTAGAAAGGAATAATGAATATGACAGTGATAATGCCGCTAATGCTACTATCGAAGACAGTATTTGCATGGGTGAATCACTTCAGGACTTAAGAGATGTATCACATTGGAATATACTCGTCTTTGGTAATGTTCGCATTGAAATCTTATAAAAAAAGAAAGTGAACATTTTAAAATAGAGAAGGGTCGTTTGTTACTGTATCTAGACACGGGTTAGACATAAAAGGTGATGTTCGCCATCTTTCTAAAGAATGGTTTTATAAAATGATGAATAATGGTGAAAAAATTCTACGGCCATGGATTGTTTATTCTCCTGTAAATAATAACTTGCGTCCTGTATTGCTTCTGTTGTCGTGTATTTGCTGTCACCAATAATAATAATACAAAATCAACATTTACTACTGGATATCAGAAGCGGTGGAAACTAAATCCCAAAGGGGCCGAGCATGAAACTTCAAATGAACATCTGGAGAATTTTGAAAAGTGGAAAACTTTGGAAATGAGGTTAAAAATTCATAAAACGATACGAGACGCAGCCTTGCAATTAATATACAATAAAAAACAGAAGTGGAAACATCTTTTATCAAGATTATTGGATAAAACTTTGTTTTTATCTAAACAAAACCCAGCATTTCATGGACATGATGAAGGACAAAGTTCTTCAAATAAAGGCAATTTCTTAGAACTAACCAAACTATTGTCAAAGTATGATGTAGTGTTAAAAGAACACACTTTGAATTTGGAGCATGGTAAATCACCAAAAGTATCATATTTGTCACCAGATATACAAAATGAGTTCATAAATGTTTTAGCGATCCACGTAAAGTTTAAGCTTGTCAACGAAATTAAATCGGTTAAATATTTTGGAATTATGTTTGATAGCACACCTGACATTTCACATATTGATCAAATGTCAGAAGTGATTCGTTATGTGAAAATTGGTGGTAGTAAAGTGAAAATCAAGAAAGTATTCCTTGCATTTTTTTCTTTACGTGGAAAAAAGCCGCTGATTTAAGCGATGAAATTCTTACACTGAAAAAAAAATTGAAGTAATGATAACCTCATCTCGAAGATGGCAGTTTATTATTCATGCAAAGAAAAGATATTTACAAACAATTTCACCGTGATTGGGACAACTACTCAGTACTCAGTAACATTTTCCTGATAACAGAATGAGGTGTAATTAAAATATAAAGTGCTATCCAATATAACAGTAGTTGAATAAAGTTAATAACTATTTCCATGAAAACATATTTCTTTGGCCTTATATCATTAATTTTTCATTTTAAAATTTAAGTATTTGAGATTAATTGAACTATATTTTATTTTCACATAAATATTTCATGTGATTGTCTCAACTGCATCGGCTTATCATTGTACGGTTGTTGAATCAATCTCGTATTTCGATTAGCCATATCTGCCCGCACGGTGAGGTTGAGACAACTGCATTTCGATTGGAAATAGGACATGTTTTTTTCAGTGTAAAAATCTTGAAAATGATGGTATAGATGTTATGAATTGTCGCTCTCAAAGGTTATGATAATGCAACTGTTATGAGTAGTATACATGGAGAAGTGCAAGCTATTATTAAAGCAAAAAATAACAAAGCAATTTTTGTGGGCTGCAAAGATCATTCAATTAATTTATACGGCCAACACTCGTCAGTGGAAGCCATTTTTACATGTTTTTCTGCTTCGACTAGCCGCTGGGAAGTACTTGCTAAACACAACAAAGCAACTGTTAAAATACTCTTAACAGCGCATTGGAGTGCTCATTATGCTGCAGTAAAAGTATTGGCCGAAAACTTTGATGGGATTGTGGCTGAAATTGAGAAGTTAAGTGATCAACAAGAAAATGTAGACACTAGAGGCGCTGCACAGAACCTTAACAATGCAGCATGTGATTTTTCGTTTCTTTGCTATCTTTTGTTTTGGAATGATATTCTAAGAGAAATAATATCTGTGCTCAGATTGGATTGCAAAGCACGGGCTTGAATATTGATCTATTAGCTACAAAAATAGAGTCAATTCATAACGAAGTCTCATTGTAGAAGAGACAATAGATCTTGCTGCGAAAAAATCGGAGGACTATGACATTCCAATGGAAAGCCGAATTCGTCATAAAAACGCAAAAAACGAACGGGTGGTGAGTTTGCACCTGATGTTGGACTGACACTGAGAGCTCAACTTAAAAAGGACATGTTGGAATGTTTTGACCGATTCAGTGTTGAGCTCCGAACTAGACTGAAGTCAGTTCAAGATTTAGCTTCATTGTTCGAGGTTGTGCAGACAAACACTTAGCTTTTGGCGAACAGTGAAGAGTTAAAATTATCGGTATCAAAATTTACTGGTTTTTCTGATGCGGTATTGGCAACAGAACTCCTCATAGAGATACAAAGGGTGAGGAGGGATTTAAAAGCGGCCAATGTTACAGTTTCTAACTGGGTGTACCTAGACTTTTTGAAATTCATCGTAGAATGGGATTTTTTAGAATTTCTTCCGAATCTTACGGTCGCACTAAAGTTATTTATGACTATTTGCGTATTAGTGACTTCGTGTGAGAGGAGTTTCAGCAAATTAAAATTAGTTAAAAATTACTTGCGGGCTTATAATAATAATGCTCATTTGTATTAATTAAAAAAAATTATAAATTACGTTTATCGGCTTTTTATTATTATTGACAGTTTTTATTTTTGGAGTGACACCACAATATCCGCCCCGGGTGCCACCCATGCTAGCTACGCCACTGGGGGGCGGTCTGGAATTTGCACATTTTGTGTGCACCGCAATATTCTAAAAAAAATTGCAATGTTTCTGAAATTTGGTGCTCTTTCAAATGACACTCCACTCGCTTGGGTCAAAAAGTTTTTTTCACCCTTCCCCACCCCAATCCCTTAAAAGCACAAAAATATAATTATTTGAGAGTTCGCTATAATTTTTGTTCAGAGTTTATCAAACTTCCTGTCTCTGTGAATTTTTTCAAATTTTCCTGTTAATTAGGCTCAAAATGCAAGGGGGGACCAACTTTTTGTGTCACTTTATTGATAATAATTCAAAAACTATGCATTGCAAAATTCTTAAAAAAAAGGCAATATTTCTAAAATCAAGTGCTCTTTCAAATGACCTGGTTTCAAATGATGGTTTTACCCCTTAACATTCCCACCGCTTTAATAAATATAGTTATGAGCATCTGCCACTTTTCTATATTTTTCATTAAAAACCTACTCATTTTTCTATCATTCCAAATCTATTTCAAGATTTTCGATAAGGTAGGATCGGAGTTAATCGGGGCAATAAAACATCGAGAAAACGTCATTTTTCAAAATTATACAAAAAATGGTGAGGTGTAAAATTCCAAAATATATTTTTAAACAATGCTGAAATGAAGCCCTTTCATATGATCGCCTACTCGTCTCGATAAAAAAATGTATGTTTTCAAAGGCTTTACATCGTACCTCTTTAAAACAAACGAACACAACTTTATTTATTTTTTAAGCCGCCATCTTGTGTGGATAGGTTAGTTTTATAAGCACCTCAAATTTTAAGTTCATCGGATTAATGGTTCACGAGATAATCGAAATAATGTGAAAAACACGTTGTACTCTCACCAATAGTGTTCCGTATGAAAAACGGAACCCTAAAAATCTTTATGATAAATTAACAATTGACCGAAATTTTTGCAAAATACAAAATACATACACAAAATCCAAGGATTATTTTAACGAGATTTCGCCTTGTACTGATGTACTGTGTTTTATTTGTAGTGATGCATTTTTAATACAAAAATTATTAAATTACTTAAACAGCTAAAATACGTCGATTTCTCACAAATAAATTTATTTTGAAAAATATTTCACTAGAATAATATTCTAACGGTTTATTGTGGTAGGAGGTCTGGTGGTCCGTGAAGCTCCACCAGTTAGTTGATCGTGCACGCAACACTAACTTAACACACTATATAATATTTTTTTAGTTCATTATTTTTCTGTTCGTTTTTTCATTCAATTCATGTTTTTTATTTCCAATACATTGTAACGAACCCTTCCTCCACAACAGCACGATTACATTTCTTGTTATGCAAATAGCGCAGGTCGGAAATACCGAGGGGTCCTCGCGTGGAGGCGAATATGATTGTACAATACCTTTCGTGCATTCTATTCGAACCCTGGTTCTAAAATAGTTGTCAGCCAATCATCAACACCATTAACCCACGAATCAATTACCACATCACCAAACCATTTCCGGTGTAAACTGGTTGAAATTTAGTGAAATCATAATAATTAAAAAAAAGGTTTTCTTTCAAACGAGATTTATATTAACTCTATATATTCAACTTTAATTATAGACAACGACAATGAAATGTTTTCTACACGTACAGGTAAAAAAACTACTTGCTAATTTATCTCTCTCTCTCTCTGGCGTTTATATCCCATGAATGGATTTTACCGTCTGTGCAATAAGCTTCCAATCATATCGTTCCAGGACCAGTTGACCCCAGTTTCGACATCCTATATCACGAAGGTCTTGGATGATGTCATCACGCCAGTGTTGTCTAGGTCTTCCTCTGCGACGAACACCAGCTGGTTGTTGTTGGGACGCTTTTTTTATCATTCTATCTAATGGAGCCCTTTCTACATGACCAAACCATCTAATCCGGTTAGATTTAATGAATTCGATTACATCGCAGCCTCCAAGAAGCTGTCTGATTTCGTGATTCATTCGGATTCTATACTGATTTTCAGCAACTTTACATGGACCATAAATTGTTCGTATGACCTTCCTCTCGAATGTTGATAAAACTCTACAATCGGAGGAAGTCAGTGTCCAGCTTTCACTTCCAAATGTAAGCATAGATCGAATTAATACTTTGTAAAGTGTGAGTTTACAAGCCCGTGAGACACGGGCTTTGATATCTGCCTGCATGTCATTTGACGATGTTATTACAGACCCGAGGTATTTGAAGTTTTCCACGCGTTTCACTTCATAGTCGCCAGAATCCAGATTTCCGGGAGGTATGTTCTTAGATGTTGTTAAAACTTTAGTTTTGCCGGTGTTGATGCATAATCCAAGTCGTTTAGCATTTCTTTCAAGCTGAGAGAGACTATCTTTAATATCGCTCGTTCTACGTCCGAGAAGCACAATATCATCTGCGTAGCCAAGAACTTGACTAGATTTGTTATATATGCAGTTTTGCGTCTCAATTCGGCTTTTTTTATCGCGTACTCCAGTGCCAAATTAAAGAGTACGGGCGCGAGTTCATCCCCTTGTCGAACACCTGATGTTATATCGAAGGATCAGAAACTGAACCTTTAATTACTATTCTACAATTTCATCCCGATGTTGTGGGTTTGCCCAGAGAAACTCCTTAATGTAAAACATTGATCTGTGGTTGAGCGGTTGGGACGAAAACCACACTGATAGTCACCGATGATAGATTCAGCGAACGGGATGAGTCTAGCAAGTACGACATTAGATAGTATTTTATATGCAGTATTCAACAGTGCGATGCCACGATAATTTGCACACTTTATAGACGGTCACCTTTCTTATGTAGCGGAACAATGTGAGCTGTTTTCCATTCAGCAGGTAGTTCTTCTTGGTCCCAGGTTGCAAGAATCAGATCGTTTATACGTGAGACCAGAGCTGCTCCTCCATTTTTCAAAAGTTCTGCGGGAATTTCCTCGAAACCTGGTGATTTGCCATTTTTCAGTTTTTTAATGGTAGCTTCCACTTCTTCTATTGCTGGGTAAGGGACAAAAATCTCCTCAGTTGATGGAGCAATTGCTCGAATAGGATGAACTTCATTCGTTTTATTCAATAGGTCCTGAAAGTGGGATCGCCACACTGCCCGCACATCACGTTCACTTGTTGTAAGTTCATTATTTTCATTTTTGATGGCTGTAGATTTTGGGTGGAAATCTTTGGTCAGATCCCGTGCATTGGCAAAGCGCTCTTTTGAATTTCCGCTGGCCGCATGTTGGTTGATGTTTTCGATGCAGCTCTTCATGTGTTCGCGTTTCTTTTTACGTAGAAGTTTTGCTGAAGCTTTCCTGGCGCATAGATAATCAGTTTGAGAGCTTCGGGTGTTCCTTGTTAACCATTTTTCTCGCAGTTTTTGTTTATGTTCAACGGGTTGGCGGCCCTCGTCGTAAAACCATTCGTTGTTGGATTTCGGTGGTCGTTTTCCGATTGTAGTTTGTGCTGCGGCTATAATGGTTGATTGAAGCGTTTGCCATTCTTCTTGTATGTTTAATGACATCTCAGAAGAGATGTCATGCTCTTCCATGTTTTGTGTTATTATTTCCTGATATTTATTCAGCGTTTCCGGATGTTTAAATGCATCGACATTCCAGCGCACGGTCTTTTTTGCTTGTCTATCAAATGTAGATGATAATTTGCACTTGTACTTAAAGATGACAAGCATATAATCGGTGTCCATATCAGCACCTCTGTATGATCGAACGTCAGTTATACTTGTAGAGTGTCTCTTAGAAATCATGACGTGATCGACTTGATTTTCCGTTCTTCCGTCATTTGATTTTAATGTTGCCTTGTGAATTCTCTTGTGAGGGAAGAAAGTGCTGGAAATTACTAGACCATACATCACAGCCAGCTCGGCTGCACGAAAACCGTTATTGTTGCTGGTATGATGCAGGCTGTTAGGGCCAATATGTGTTTTAAGTTCTGCAATCCTACCAATTTGAGCATTAAAGTCACCTACCACGATTTTTATATCGTGCCGCGGGATGTTATTGATGACTTCTTCGAGTTCTAGGAAGAACAGGTCTTTAATATCATCTGCATGAACATTGACGATCGTTACATTGAATTTCTGCGTGCGGATTCTCAGTGTGCATAACCGCATATTAATTGGGCTGAAGTCGATAACATGCTGATTCACGCGACGGTGTATAAGTAAGCCAACTCCAAATTCTACTCCGTTTTGATGACCGCAATAATAAAGAGTGTATCCTTTCGCTGTTTCATGGATTCCACTACTTGGCCATCTTAGTTCTTGCAATGCCACTATATCCAGTGTGTATCTCTCGACTTTTTGTGTGAGTTTTAGGAGATCTTCTGGTCTTCTAAGTAGTCCGGGTACAGTTTTCAAGGTCGTTCCTATAATGAATCCGAGATATTCCGAGGCCTGTATACAGAATTCATGACAATAATTTTTTTACGGATATGGGGTGTTAGCCCTTCGCCCAACCCAAATTTTCGTGAATGGGTTCGTTCTGCATCTTAAGGTCACCAGAAACAACCTTTTTACACGTTTATATAGCGAGCCGCTTGATCCAAGACAGACGCCCGCTGCAAGCCGCCCCTAACATGGAGAGCAGACGCTTTCTACACATTTATATAACGAGCCGCTTGATCCAAGATAGACGCCCGCTCCAAGCCACCCCTAACATGGAGAGCAGACACTTGAGTTGCATTGGTTTTATGGCGCCAATGACTCGCCATGGTGCAGTATCATTGAGTATAAGCAGTATTTACTCTGCTCCTCTCAACTACACCAACCTAATTCTGTTAGCGTTACCCAGGTAGCACGGCTTGGACGTAGAATTTCGGATTTTCGCTACCCAATTTTGGATTTTTGCTAATTTATCGTATATATATAAAAAAAAACTCACCAGCTACATGGCATTGTCCTGAGATGAGCTCAACTGCAGACTTCACCTTACAATATTTAGCTGCAAGTCAAAAAAAAATAAAGAAAAAAAATTGGCGATCTGTAAAAACCTGGTCTAATATTTCAATTTATGATTTACCAAATTTTTTTTTACTTGGTCATGTAGAAATTTCTACTAAAAAAATTAAATGACAGACAATTAAGATTGAAAACAAACTTGAACTTGACTTGAAGTCAGTTCACTAAAACAAAATAATAAAAAATAAATGAAGTCTTTTAGGTGGGGATGTGCACCTGCACATTCCATTATAGTTCCAGGTCCACCTCGAAGCCTATACTATCC
The DNA here is from genome assembly GCA_963693315.1 of Diogma glabrata. Lineage (NCBI taxonomy): Eukaryota > Metazoa > Arthropoda > Insecta > Diptera > Cylindrotomidae > Diogma > Diogma glabrata. The sequence goes on from OY856186.1 coordinate 173,749,977, forward strand.
TCCAGCGTTCAACCACCACTAAAAAAAACAGTAGACCAGTAGCCCTATTCCGGTACATCTTGAAATAGGAATTGAGAAATAAATTATAGCAATTTTTTCATAACTAGTATTCCGTGCTGCGGGAAATAGCAAATTCGTATTAGAAAATATTTCTTTATTTCATTTATTGCACGTTTTTCTCAATTCCCAATTCCCAGAGAAATGTAGGAATAGGCATACAGTAGACCAGTTAGGAGCACTCCTTCCCTCTTTTTCTTATTTCCTTAATAATGGCACTTTCTTCTCTTGTTCTTTTCAATGTCGAACCAATATTTATGTTGATTTGATTGAACAAATATTTATGTTGATATCGTTTAAACGATACGGTTTCTTTATTTTTTTAATAATAATGGTAATAATAATAATATTGCAGTCTGACCAACTCCTACTGCAATTGATAGGAGCCCTTTTATTTGCTACATGCAATATATATATATATATATATATATATATATATATATATATATATATATATATATATATATATATATATATATATATATATATATATATATATATATATATATATATATATATATATATATATCTGTAGGTGGGAGGTAAACTACACCAAGTCACATTTTTAAAATTTTACAGGAAAGGCAAAAAACTGTTTGAAAATGGGCTATTTACTATGGACTTGGACTATTTAAAATTGTTCTATCTCGAAAACTACACTAGTTAGGACTCAGTGCTTTTAACCTCTCGGTAGAGAACAAAATCCTGATTCTAACAGTATTAAAAAACGTATTTTGAAAAAATTGGACTT
>OY856186.1:173750984-174014158 GCA_963693315.1 Diogma glabrata
AATTGTTTTAGACTTTTTATTTTCTGTAAGCTAAAGTTTGGAGTGTCTGAATTGGACAGCTTTGCTTTCCAAATAAATGAGGTAAGCATTCTAAATACATGAATTCTTTTGTGTTACGTTAGTCACGTTACGTTAGTCACACATCCTTTAAATCAAAAGCGTCAATTTATGAAAAACTAACAAATTTTTAAAAAAGTTATTGGCTTTTTTAAAAAATACATTAATTACATTGAAGAAACTTATCAATAAATTTTATGTACATTTTCAACATCTAGAGAATTTTGGTTCATAATTTAGGTGTTAATTTAATGGTATTTAATGGTATAATGGTACATTTTTATTTAAAAAATATCTAAAAAATTTAATTTAAATAAAAAGCTTTCTGATTTAGATAAATAAACTCGATTTACATTTTAAAAAGTCAACAAGTACTTAAAATAATCTTTACAATTTTAGTAATAAGGAAACAAAGTTGTGAATTTCGGTATAAATGTTACGTTAGTCACTTTGGAATGACCCATATATATATATATATATATATATATATATATATATATATATATATATATATATATATATATATATATATATATATATATATATATATATATATATATATATATATATATATATACATATATATATATATATATATATATATATATATATATATATATATATATATATATATAATATATATATATACATATAAATGCTTTTATGTCTGTTTTATTTTAAAAAGGCCGGAATTCCGATCGTACTAGACTAGCCTAGTCCGTAAAAGTCGTCATAGCAACCATTTTAGGACTATTTTAAATGATTCAGTCGATAATATTTTGAAAATGTATTAAACCTAAGAATACAGTTATTAAAATACATATTAATTAGGCATATCTCTGAACTCAACAATATCTAATCTAACAGGTAATAAATAATAAATAAATTTATCATAAAATTTAAATCTTATTCGGAAAAATGAAAATGAAATGAACAATTTTGCGCATTTTGAAAAATGTTACCTGCAAACGAAAGACCTTTAATTTCAATTGCAGATAAATTAGTTTGGGGATTTGTAGAAGCCCTTGCGGACGATGTACTTGGTAATACATCCATTGGAGGCGTCTCGATTTTTTTTTCGCCCATTAGCAGTTTGCAATCCTTTTTTTTCTCAATCGACTCTTCTATGTAAGTTTCGGCCACCTTAGACGACCTGAATAATATTGTTGTTCAGAATAAGATATTATATATATTAACGTACTTGCCTCCAACCTTCTAGGCAAATCTACATCAGCATCAGCAGCAAGAGTAGCAGAGCTACGTCTGAAACAATGACCTGTGTATTTCTGGGGATCTGGTAGTTTCAAAAATTCGGCCACAGTCGAAAGCATCTTTCCAAAGGAATGGATGCCGACGCGTTGAACAGTGCATTTTCCTTTACGGTACGAGATAAAGAAATAATCATGTGGTACATGTGCTGGCCGAAGACGAACATATTTTTGATATAACTCTAATGAGTTGACAACTTTCCCTCCACTCACCACCGGAAACACTCTTATGATATTTGTTTTGGTGTCAGCAAGAGTAACTAAAGGAGTGCTGCTGTCTTTTTGGACAATATCCTGCATTCGTAGAGAGTGCAATTCTTCTCTTCTGCATGCACCACAAAGGCCGATAACAAGAGCAACCTAATAAATAGCGTAAAATTAAAATCCACTGTAGAAGCAATCACCACACGCTAACCTTAGTTAACAAATGATTTGCATCATCAGCATTTTCCCAAAAATGCATTGATCTCTACTCTTGATAGCACCTTAGACTTTATAGGCTCGTAACCCACCGAATTCCTCTCCAGAAGAGCGATAAATTTTGGAAACTTGTCAATATAAATATTTTCTTTGACACTCAGAACTGTTTTGAGCATAGAATATTTCGACCATACTGTCGACGGTTTGAACGTTTGTGACTGTAAAAGAGTAATCAAAAATCCTCAAAGTATAAATTGCCTAGATACTACTTACTGTTTCGTGAAAATAATTTAATGCCACATCTTCGTTTATAACGGCTACGCCCATATTTTCTTTCCAGCTGTTGAAATTTTCATACTCTTTATGATACATGTCACGAAATTTTCGGAGAAGTAAATCCAATACAATATCTTTTGCCTTCTCAGCAATACTTTCTGGATTTCGGAGCATTTTCAAATATGATTGTATTTTAAATTTTATGATAAATTTCGGATGACAGAATTGATAAATGAATAAAACAAACTTGTTGCTATGGTATAAGACTCAAGGCTTTCTTTTCCATTCGATTAATAATTATTATGGTTTCAAATATTTCGCTGGTATCTAATGGATTAGGTGGAAAATTTTGGAGAGCTATTACAAAAAAATATTGTTTGCATCACGTACCTAAATTAGGTTTTTTAGGACTCATTTGCTGTTCCGGAAACAGTAAATATTCGTCCTAAAAAACCTTATTTTAGGTACTTGATACAAAAATAGCTATTTTGTACGAGTAAACCGTAAAATGCACTTTTGCGATTCAAAAATTGTTCGTTAAGCATGCCTTTTTTCCTATTGTAATAACAATGCACGAATTGAAATAACAATGCCTAAAGTTATTATTATATGTAATTGAAATAACAATGCCTAAAGTTAAAAAAATATTTTACTACTTCTTGTAAATATATGTATTTTTATTTATGCAAATAATACAGAATCTTACTCGTACAAAAAATCTTGTATATTCAATTCGGGCACAAAGTATCTTTTTTGCTTTCGAGTGATTGTTTCTCTCGGCTAACGCTTCGAGCAACAATTTCACTCTCAAGCGGAAAAGGCATACTTTATGCCCTTAATACATAAATTGCTATTTCATTCAACAATAGCTATTTATGTATTAAGGGCTTAAAGTATGTCTTTTCCGCCTGAGAGTGAAATTGTTGGTCGAGGCGTTAGACGAGAGCAACAATCACTCGAAAGCAAAAAAGATACTTTATGCCCGAGATACATACAAGATTTTTTGTACGAGTAAGATTCTGTTTTATTTACATAAATTAAAATACATATATTTACACAAAATATTAAAATATTTTTTGAGAAAATTGTTTAATCCAAGTAGTTTTGCTTTTCATATTTATTTTTCTAAATTTCTATAGCACCAATTTGTTTTTAAATTTCTATATTAATATTTTATTTAAAACATTTCTTTTTTCAGTTGTATTTGATCTATAGTATAGATAAGTATATTATTGTGAATTAATTCAGTAAATTATTTGTGATATAACATCACCCCGATGGAAAATCTCCCATCAAGAATAATATAAGAACTGAATCTAAAAAATTATGGTGCAAATTATGAAACTTTTTGCAATCCATACAATTTTAGAGCGATCTAGTTTCGAACCAATGAGAAAATTTTAAACTTTAAAAAAGTTTATCATTCTCATCAGGGCTAGCCGACTAGATAAACTCTACCAAAAAATGTCAACGCTAATGTATATAAACCAAAAATTAGGTTACAACTCTAGCGAAGTGTAAAAACAAAAAATTTACATAAACATACATTTAATAAATTCAGGTTTAGTCAATTAATTTCTCTGGTGATCACTGTTTTGTTATACTCTAGACATTCTAGTATTGAATAACAAACTTGTATCGGTGAGAGGAAGATGACTAGTCTTCACTTGTGTCTATTGACACATGATCAACAATTAATTCAGTAAATTATTTGTGATATAACATCACCCCGATGGAAAATCTCCCATCAAGAATAATATAAGAACTGAATCTAAAAAATTATGGTGCAAATTATGAAACTTTTTGCAATCCATACAATTTTAGAGCGATCTAGTTTCGAACCAATGAGAAAATTTTAAACTTTAAAAAAGTTTATCATTCTCATCAGGGCTAGCCGACTAGATAAACTCTACCAAAAAATGTCAACGCTAATGTATATAAACCAAAAATTAGGTTACAACTCTAGCGAAGTGTAAAAACAAAAAATTTACATAAACATACATTTAATAAATTCAGGTTTAGTCAATTAATTTCTCTGGTGATCACTGTTTTGTTATACTCTAGACATTCTAGTATTGAATAACAAACTTGTATCGGTGAGAGGAAGATGACTAGTCTTCACTTGTGTCTATTGACACATGATCAACAATTAATTCAGTAAATTATTTGTGATATAACATCACCCCGATGGAAAATCTCCCATCAAGAATAATATAAGAACTGAATCTAAAAAATTATGGTGCAAATTATGAAACTTTTTGCAATCCATACAATTTTAGAGCGATCTAGTTTCGAACCAATGAGAAAATTTTAAACTTTAAAAAAGTTTATCATTCTCATCAGGGCTAGCCGACTAGATAAACTCTACCAAAAAATGTCAACGCTAATGTATATAAACCAAAAATTAGGTTACAACTCTAGCGAAGTGTAAAAACAAAAAATTTACATAAACATACATTTAATAAATTCAGGTTTAGTCAATTAATTTCTCTGGTGATCACTGTTTTGTTATACTCTAGACATTCTAGTATTGAATAACAAACTTGTATCGGTGAGAGGAAGATGACTAGTCTTCACTTGTGTCTATTGACACATGATCAACAATTAATTCAGTAAATTATTTGTGATATAACATCACCCCGATGGAAAATCTCCCATCAAGAATAATATAAGAACTGAATCTAAAAAATTATGGTGCAAATTATGAAACTTTTTGCAATCCATACAATTTTAGAGCGATCTAGTTTCGAACCAATGAGAAAATTTTAAACTTTAAAAAAGTTTATCATTCTCATCAGGGCTAGCCGACTAGATAAACTCTACCAAAAAATGTCAACGCTAATGTATATAAACCAAAAATTAGGTTACAACTCTAGCGAAGTGTAAAAACAAAAAATTTACATAAACATACATTTAATAAATTCAGGTTTAGTCAATTAATTTCTCTGGTGATCACTGTTTTGTTATACTCTAGACATTCTAGTATTGAATAACAAACTTGTATCGGTGAGAGGAAGATGACTAGTCTTCACTTGTGTCTATTGACACATGATCAACAATTAATTCAGTAAATTATTTGTGATATAACATCACCCCGATGGAAAATCTCCCATCAAGAATAATATAAGAACTGAATCTAAAAAATTATGGTGCAAATTATGAAACTTTTTGCAATCCATACAATTTTAGAGCGATCTAGTTTCGAACCAATGAGAAAATTTTAAACTTTAAAAAAGTTTATCATTCTCATCAGGGCTAGCCGACTAGATAAACTCTACCAAAAAATGTCAACGCTAATGTATATAAACCAAAAATTAGGTTACAACTCTAGCGAAGTGTAAAAACAAAAAATTTACATAAACATACATTTAATAAATTCAGGTTTAGTCAATTAATTTCTCTGGTGATCACTGTTCTGTTATACTCTTTTTTAGATTCAGTTCTTATATTATTCTTGATGGGAGATTTTCCATCGGGGTGATGTTATATCACAAATAATTTACTGAATTAATTGTTGATCATGTGTCAATAGACACAAGTGAAGACTAGTCATCTTCCTCTCACCGATACAAGTTTGTTATTCAATACTAGAATGTCTAGAGTATAACAAAACAGTAATCACCAGAGAAATTAATTGACTAAACCTGAATTTATTAAATGTATGTTTATGTAAATTTTTTGTTTTTACACTTCGCTAGAGTTGTAACCTAATTTTTGGTTTATATACATTAGCGTTGACATTTTTTGGTAGAGTTTATCTAGTCGGCTAGCCCTGATGAGAATGATAAACTTTTTTAAAGTTTAAAATTTTCTCATTGGTTCGAAACTAGATCGCTCTAAAATTGTATGGATTGCAAAAAGTTTCATAATTTGCACCATAATTTTTTAGATTCAGTTCTTATATTATTCTTGATGGGAGATTTTCCATCGGGGTGATGTTATATCACAAATAATTTACTGAATTAATTGTTGATCATGTGTCAATAGACACAAGTGAAGACTAGTCATCTTCCTCTCACCGATACAAGTTTGTTATTCAATACTAGAATGTCTAGAGTATAACAAAACAGTGATCACCAGAGAAATTAATTGACTAAACCTGAATTTATTAAATGTATGTTTATGTAAATTTTTTGTTTTTACACTTCGCTAGAGTTGTAACCTAATTTTTGGTTTATATACATTAGCGTTGACATTTTTTGGTAGAGTTTATCTAGTCGGCTAGCCCTGATGAGAATGATAAACTTTTTTAAAGTTTAAAATTTTCTCATTGGTTCGAAACTAGATCGCTCTAAAATTGTATGGATTGCAAAAAGTTTCATAATTTGCACCATAATTTTTTAGATTCAGTTCTTATATATTATTGTGTTTTGTAAAATATATTTTGAAAAAATTGTCAAATTCAAGCAATTTTTTGTTTGTTCTAAATTCCTTTAGCAACCAATTCATTAATTTTTTAATTAAAAACAACCAAAAAAATGCTTAGATTAATCAATTTTATAAAAATATAATTTTACAAAACATACATATATCTCTAAATATATGCATGTTTTTTTTTGTTGGAAAAAGCCATTATGTATTTTGTTCTTTTGAGTTCGTTTGATGTTGTCAAAAATATATACGCTTTAAGGCGTAAAATAGTAATTTTAGACATAGTTATTTCAATTCAATAGGAAAAAAAGGCCTTTACGCACAATTTTTGAATCGTAAAAGTGCATTTTACGGTTTACTCGTACAAAAAATTTTTTGTTTGATAAAAAGCATACTAAAGAGAAAAATTTTTAATTGAAATAACTTGAATAGAATTCCATTTTATAATAGTACATTATGATGCAAGGACGTGAAGTTAAAGATTTTGGACGTATGTGGAATTTGCAGATCAAGGCACTAGCCGAGATTTGCACCCACATTAAGTCCAAAATAGCTTACGTCCGTGCGTCATATACTATTTTTTATTCGCCGCTAGCAAAATATTTAAAAAAAATTGTTTATTCTAAATCAAAGTTATAATTTTGCATAAATTTTGAAATGAAAATATGTTGAACAAGTAACCTTTGACAAAATATTTGTTATTTTTTACAAAATAATTGTGTAACTATGACAACAAATAATTACAATAATTTTAATTGGATAATGAAATTTGGAATTTAAAGGTTGTTTTGATAAAAATTTCTGTTTTTTATAGAATTTTAACAAATACAAATGTTTTTTACTTTTTTGGACGTAACTATGACAACAAAATATATGGTTAAGAAGTGACACTTTACGGCTGCAAATCACAGTAATAAAGTACCACTTCAATATGTAGGCGAATAAAAACAAATTTTAGAAGCTTACTACATATTTAAATTTTATGAATGAAATATGTTTTTACAGAAATTTGAATTGATTTATTCCAAAACAGAATTGTAAAAAACATTTGAACTAAAAGAAAGTTCGTCATTCAAAATTAAATTTGGTTGTGTTTTGAATCCATTGTAAATTTCAAATTCTTCAAGAGAATCCATTAGAAAACCTTGATTACATAAATCTAAAGCCTTCAGATTTTGGTTCAAAACTTGTATAATTATGATTGTTATTAACTAAATGGTTTGCAAAAATAGATTTTAAGTTTTGTTTGTTTTTCTTCATTGGAAGATGTTCTTTGAATCTATCTTTGAAGCATCTTCCGGTTTTCCCGATGCAAAATTTTTCACAAGAATCACATTTTATTTTATAAATTCCCGATCAAGATTCTAATTTAATTTATTAACAAAATTAAAATATTATTAAAATGTTTAAAAATGTAAGTCTGTCACAACCGACAAAATCTAGAAAATGGCTAGAGGGATTTCAAAAATGTTTGTTTCTAAAAATAGGTATAAGTGTTCGATAGCTGTCCCGGAAGTGTGTCAAAAAATCGTCAAGTGTGTTAAAACAAGGAATTTTGCATATTTTTTGTTTAAAAGACGTTCATTTTAAGTGGTTACGAGTAGGAACACTGAATTTGGAGAAACCTTGATGGTCGGGATTGGTATGTGAGGCCAAAAACTAGATTATTGCATTATAAGTTTGTCAAACAAATATTGTCAAGAGAATGATTTTCACTTTTTTTTTTTAACCAAAAATGAAATTAATTATTTGTATGACATGAAAATTAATCGAACATGAAATTGGACATGGGAATTTTTGATTTTGTTATAATTTTTGGAATTTTGAAAAAAGTTAGTATTTTTGATTTTGTTATAATTTTTGAGAAATTTTTAGAATTTTGGTAAAAGTTTTTTGATTTGGAAAAACTTTCAATTTTTGATTTTGTAATAATCTTTGGAATATTTTTAGAATTTTGAAAATAGTTTGTATTTTTGATTTTGCTATAATTTTTTCGATATATTTAGAATTTAGAAAAAGTTCTTTTAATTTCGAATTTTTGATTTGGAAAAATTTCAATTTTCGATTTTGTAATAATTTTTGGAATATTTTTAGAATTTTGAAAATGTTTGTATTTTTGATTTTGTTATAATTTTTGCAATATTTTTAGAATTCTGAAAAAAGTTTCAAGCTTTGATTTTGTTATAATTGTTGGAATATTTTTGGAATTTTGAAAAAAGTTTTAATTTTTGATTTTGTAAGAATTTTCGGAATATTTTTAGAGTTTTGAAAAAGTTTAAATTTTTGATTTTGTGATAATTTTTGGAATATTTTTGGAATTTGGAAAAAGGTTTGTATATTTAATTTTGTTATAATTTTTGCGATATTTTTAGAATTTTGAAAAAGTTTGTTTTTTTGATTTTGTTATAGTTTTTGCAACAGTTTTAGAATTTTGGAAAAAGTTACTTCGGTCTGAATTTGAATATTTGGAATATTTTTAGAATTTTGAAAAAGTTTAAATTTTTAATTTTATTATAATTTTTGGAATTTTGAAAAAGGTTTGTATTATTGATTTTGTTATAATTTTTGCAATATTTTGAGAATTTTTAAAAAAGTTTGAATTTTTGGAATATTTTTAAAATTTTGAAAAAAGTTTCAATATTTGATTTTGTTATAATTTTTGAAAAATTTTTAGAATTTTAAAAAAAGTTTGTATTATTGATTTTTTATAATTTTTGCAATTCTTTAAAGTTTATGAATAATTTTTGATTTTGTAATATTTTCTGGAATATTTTTAGAATTTAAAAAAAAAGTTTAAATTTTTGGAATATTTTTGGATTTCTGAAAGAAATCTGCATTTTTGATTTTGTAATATTTCTCGAAACGCTAAATGGAGAGGTTTTTGAGTAGTTTGCTGAATGTATCATCTTTTCACTAAATTATGTTAATATATGATCTGATCTGTTATAATTTTCCGGCAACGAATTGATGTTTCGTGTTAGTTTTGTAATGAATTTTTAAACAGAGATAAAATACTTGTACTTTTACAAAGAGTTTTATGTTTAATATTCATCGCTGCCGATAACTAAAAACAATGTCCTCATAAAAGTTTAATGCCGAAAACTATGTCAAAATCCTTAACCAAAACCGAAGTCTTGATATCTGTGATATCTTGATATCTGTGATATCTTGAGAGCTGTGTGATTTCAGCTTCTTCATATTTTTTGTTGTTTGGATTAGAAAACGGCTTCGAAGGTAGCCAAGTTTTGGTTGAAGGAAATGCAACGGATTAATATGAATTGGATGACCGAAATTGTGCTCGAAACGGTGAAAATAACTTGTCTAAAGTTCTTCGCATGAAAGTAAATGAGAAATGGTATAAAAATAATTATTTAGCTTAGTTTGTAAGTTAGCGCATACAAATTTAGCTCGTCGTCAATATTTGAACGTGATAGATTTATTTCAACGCAAAACATATATGTACATTGTAAAAAGTAGTATTTGAGGAACTTTTAGCCTTGTAAAATACAACATTTAACCCTTTTAATGATATCACAGCATTGTATTGGGACATCAAGTGATGATTTAGTAGAGCAGGTGCTACTGAATGATTTAATTACAAATGATTCCTATATGTATGATTGGCATGCTGGATCATCTTTTGATTTTGTTCATCTATGTTGTGATTAACATAGTGTATTGCATTCTACAAAGCGTCTATAGATCATATATGTGGATGATGCTCCAGATTTTTAAATAAGTGATATTTGGAATGTAATTTGTGACAGCCTACAATCAACATTTGTTCCACAGGACTTGCTTGGAAGAAGACAACCAATTAATGTAAGCTTTTGATTTGATTTATATAATTTTTGTGTTATAGGTCTTTTTTTGTATTAAATTGTTTAGTTTTTGTTGTATTTAGTATATAGTTTATTTTATGAATTGAGATTCACTTGGTCAGGATTCGGTGTATTTTTTTATAAAAGTCCAATCGTTACAGTAATTATGTCATACAAACATTTTAATCTTGTTAATTTCTAAATTTCTCTTTTTCACTTGTCGCGTTTTCGCTACGTCTTCTAAGTTTTAATAATTAAGCGATATAAAGTGGTTTTTTTAACTGATAGGAATATTTGGAAAATATTAGTTATTAGCAGATTAATTGTCTTTTTTTAAAAAAAAAAAGTTGGTATTACTGAACGCTAAGTTGAAAGTTTTTTACAGAAATTTGAGTAAATTCTCGCTTGGCCTCATTACATCTTATCATAGTCGATTTCCAATGGCTGTTTCCCTGTGAATTGCTGAGTGAATTGATCATACCAGATTGATTTAAGATGCAGTAAATCATCAAAACTAGAGCAAAAACAACAGCAATTTTTGGCATTTGAAAAATGCATATCCAAAATCGACATGAACAAACAAAATGTACCAACTGACTGACGAGTTAAAAAAGTGTGAACATTTGTTTGAGGGAGGATGCATTCGAATTCATTTTCAGTGCTGGTGAAAATATTTAAAACAAACAACGAGATATACTAAAGTTTTACTTATTTTCTAAATATATCTCGTTCGAGTGTTGGACTACAAGAATTTGCCTTTCGCTGATATGAATTCCAGCTAAATAATCTTTTCAATGCCCTGTTATCAACATTTTATGTAAAACAATAAAAAAATTTAGTTCCGCTACTGACTATTCCAAATAATTGCAAATAATCCCCGGATTTGAATATAATTCGGGACTGAATATAATATTGAACCCGGGACTGCCGAGTATTGGTCAGCCTGTCTAACTACTAGCATATCCATACCTTAAAAATAACCTTAGCTTATATCGACAAATGTTGTTTTTTGATCACAACAATACCAGTGATGGAAAATTTGTGCTCCTAAATTTTAGCAAGCCCAAAACAAAAATGTATTAAATTAGAATGTCCCTTGAAACATCCGTACGTATTTCGTGGTCTGAGGAATTTCTGATCTCGGAAGAGCATAATGACACTTGGTTTTCGAAAACCGTTTGTAATATATATCTTACATTTTCCTCTCATTTGCATTGTTTGGATTACGAGATTAATAAATCTAACTGATCCCAACCACTAATCCGTCTCTTTCTCAATGATTGTAAACGATCGGTGTAAAAATAAATAAATAACACAAACACTCTAACACCGCTGTTTCTTCTCAATTTCTTGTATTTTCTTATTCTTTAAGTAAGCTGCTTAAAAAACGAAATTCTCTTTTATTTTAGTTTGGTTTTTAAGCTTCAGTTAGTTACATCTCACGTCGGTTTTCAAAGTTGTTATTTTATGTCTTATGATCGATGTCGCGGGTTTTTTTTTAAATATTTTTGTATCATTTAAATTTTATTGATCATTAAAGTGGAAGGTTGTTTATTTTATTTTAATAATAATATTATATTTTGGTTTGTTATTTTTAACCTTTGTTGTAGTTTTTTTATTATTCAATTCAACAATATAGTAATCATCTAGAAAGAAGTAAAATTAAAAATATATATCATTAAAAGTTGATTGATCTCTACAAGTGATCTTATAATTTTAATTTATTTACATAGAATAAAAGTAATTTTAGTTGATTCATTTTTATTATTATTATTACTATTTTGTATTGATCAACTTTCTAGTTTAATACTTGTGTGCTTGTTCTAGTTTGTGTCTTTAATTTAAATAAGTTTAGTGTTAAAAAAAATGTTTACGAAAAATGAAAATCAAAATTCGCATTTTGCAAAAATCTATGCGATCGCAATTCTAGGTTTGGTTTGATTAAATAAAATCAGTGTAAAGTGCAAAATAAAATTCCTTTTGTGCCTATCAGTTATCAGTGTATTTTCTTAAATATCTTAAGTGTATAATGCGTTTAAGTATAATTTTAATTAAGCAATACATAATTATTCAAAGTGTATGTATAAAGTGTTAAGTGTACGTAAAGCCAGAATACATTTGTTTTGGATTATTTTGGATTATTCCGCGAAATATTTTTTGTATAAGGTAAGCAACAACGAAAACTTTTCCGTTTTTAATATTTTGTATTCTTTAAGGAAATTTGATATCTTTTTTGTTGATCTTCTGTCTTGTGATAATTTTTTTCGTTCTGGTTTGTTTAATTTAACCAATTATAAATTTGGTATTTGGCGTTTACCGAAAGTGATGGGTATGAATTATTACTTGAAGTGGAAAATAGCTTTCAGAATGCATCATATCGGAAATTGTTTGGAAGATATTTTCTTAGTGGGAATTTAAATCGAAATTTTTTGGAAGAGTTAACATTTATGTATTATGGATGCTGCAGTTTTATTATTTTTATTCTTAGTATTCTTATGTTATTTTTGTTAAAGGTTTTGATTGTTTATCCCTTTGGGCTCCCTAGTGAGCTGCTGTCATTATGCAGCATAACAACTTAACAAGTGATATCAAAGTTTTGAAAATCGTCTCCAGTTTTAGGTAGGACGATGACATCCCCATAGGGTCATTCCATGCCAATTCAACACAAAAAAGACCATTTTTATCTTCACCATCTCAGATTTTCTTGAAATTTGGCACAGGTTTACTATTGGTATAGACTTGGAAAAATATAAAATTTTACTGAAATATGTCAACTCGTTTTTGATTTACAGAGCTGTAAAGTTCTCACAAATAGGCCCAAAAACCAGAAACACCATTTTTTAAAATTGCTGTAGAACCTTTCCTAATTGTACTAGAGACCTGGGATTGGTGACATTTTACAGCGTTTTTAATGCCCTTTAATATGATATGAAACACTTTATGGTTAAGATAAAAAAAAAATTTTTAAAACTTAATTTAAAATTTAAATTTTAATTTTTCCAAAAAGTACATACTTAAAAATTTTAAAATTAATTCCATGAATAGTTAGTATTGTTATAAATCACAGGGCGAAATATAAATTTGGGATGATAATGGCTTCATTGTTAAAAAAATTGAAGACTAAAGAACCTTTTGATGAAAAAGTTATAAATTTACTAATAATAGTAATAGTGAATCTTAATTAATAATTATGTTTTATATTATTGATACTGTAATTATTTTAGATTACAAATTATAATAATTTTTGTATTTATTATAACACAAAATTTAAATAATTATGTATTTATAATTAATTATACTACATAATTTGTTCAACTTAACAGTTTTCTATAATATCAGCATGTTTAAGTTGGTTTTAACAAATTTCTTCCCTGTTTGAACTTGTTACGATAATCTATCGATAAACTTAAATTGGAGGACGTATCAGGCTACATTACTGTCGTTTACGAAGCAAACTGGTGGCTCGAGTATGTTTTAGAAAAAAATGATGAACTTGGTAAAAATAACTTTTCTACATTTAGCTGGGCCATCTAAATCCTTTTCGTATCCAAGGAGCGCTGACATTCTGTGGGTCTCAGTAACGGATGTTTTGATAAAAGTTGACCCTGTGACTCCTACTGGAAGAACCTATGTTCTATTAGAAACTGATATATGCCGAACAAATGAAGCCTTTTCAAATAATTAGTAAACTTAAAATAGTTACAGATTTATTTAATAGTAAGTTTAGACTTTTTTAAAGGAATTTCATTCATGTCATAGTTTATGTTTATTTTCTTGAAAATGTCAATATTTACATTGTTGTATTAATGAACATGAATACCAGAATTGAATTGATGGGAATGGTTTTAATCTTTAATTTTTTTAACAATGAAGCCATTATCATCCCAAATTTATATTTTGCCCTGTTATTTATAACAATACTAACTATTCATAGAATTAATTTTAAAATTTTTAAATATGTACTTTTTGAAAAAATTAAAATTTAAATTTTAAATTAAGTTTTAAAAATTTTTTTTTATCTTAACCATAAAGTGTTTCATATCATATTAAAGGGCATTAAAAACGCTGTAAAATGTCACCAATCCCAGGTCTCTAGTGCAATTAGGAAAGATTCTACAGCAATTTTAAAAAATGGTGTTTCTGGTTTTTGGGCCTATTTGTGAGAACTTTACAGCTCTGTAAATCAAAAACGAGTTGACATATCTCTTTAAAATTTTATATTTTTCCAAGTCTATACCAAAAGTACACCTGTGCCAAATTTCAAGAAAATCCAAGATGGTGATGTTCAGACCCTGTGTTGATTTGATGTGGAATGACCCCATACGCCTTATGCTTTTATCATACGGTTGAGCTTGCATTTGCTGCATTGTAGCCAACAACCGAAAAAAGATTTACTTGGTGGCCGGTGTTTATAAATCACTACTTTTCGAAACATATTCTGCTATGTGTCTATTTCAAATAACGTTGAGGAACTCGACAATCAATATCAAGAACATTAAAGGAATTGTGCGAGGCTTGAGATGATGCTCACTAGCTTCAGTCTGTAAATTCGATTATACTATTCCTCAGTAAAATACAGTCACAATAAGACGGCTTCAAATGAGCAAAGAATAGGAGCTCTAATGATCTTAAAAGTCCGAGGAATCAGGAAAATCACAAACACCACTTCAACTACGATTACTACATTTAAAAATCAAAATTTTTCATTCACCTCATTATTGGCCATTGATCCAACTCTTCATGGCCCCAATACCCCAGGCGATTGTTTGAATATCAATAGCAATACGATACAATAATCAAAAATTGCGACAATGGTCGATTGTTGAATATAAACGATAATGCAATACAATAATCAAAAGTTGCACCAACAGTCCCAACGATTGTTGAATATGAATTAAAAAAAAAAAAAAAATTAAAATAAGCAAAAGTACTGCCAATGGTCCCGGCGATTGCTAAATATAAATAATAATACAATGTAACAATGCAATTTTCGTCCACCGTGTCACAGTTGGAGTTAAAATTTACTGGGATTTTTGTTCGGTAGGCATTTTAAAGTAAAAAGCACACGTATATTTTATGTCACCTTTACTACTTGTTTGTCAAGTAAAAATTCTATAAAAAAGGTCGGGTTCACCGTCGGTTGCTCAGATTACAAATTGCATCTAAATCTAAAATTTTTGACATAAGATGCATATCTTTAAAAATTAATATCTTTAGATAAGAAAACATTTGCTATCTTTAAATATGAGCATGTTTTAGGGTATAGTAAAATACTTTTATATAGTGAAAAAAAACTCAAAAAATGTTTGACCTACGGCATCAGCGTCATCTTTTAAAATTACATTTCGTAATATTTTTAACAGTGTAAACAAACATTTTACTGTGCATTTTTCCAAGTTTTTAACATTTCCAACGTAAATAAAAGAGTCTACTTTAAATTTGAGTTTCTAGAAATCTTTCGGACCATCCTGTTCTCAAATTAAACGCTTTAAAATTTTTCAAAATAATCACATATCCTTTATTTCACCTTTACTACTTGTATGCCGAGTATGAAGTCTATCAAAAAATGGGCCGATTCAAATTTTGATTGGTTGGGTGAGGGATTCGGGGGTGGGTGAATTTGTGTTCTGGACACAAGAATTTCGTCCATATAAGAATAATTGAAAATTAAATATTGATGTATTTTCATATGCGTACTTTTGATATATTTGAATAACCATATTTTATTTTGTCAGAGGAAATACTTCCATATTAAAGTTATCTAGAAATTTTCTAAAGTAATTATTTTTGGTCATGCGACATTTTCTTTTGATGCTATGAGCTTAGCGATGTTCTAAAAATAGACAAAGTAGAAAAAGCCAAGCTATATAAAGAGTAAGCAACTGGGACAACTTCCGTTCGTTTAACATCATCAAGAATTAGAGGTTGATTAATCATCAAACCTTTCTCTGGTTTATTGAATGCGTATTTTGTAAACCAGCCAAAATATACCCTCTGTATAATCAATCTTAATTTCAATCAAAACATAATAATTATTTGCATTACTTAATGTTGAATTTCTTTTCTATTTAATTTCACTGTAACATACGTAACATTTATTTGAGAAAACATAAAAATCAATTAAATACATATCTCCTTTAATTTAAAATCCATTTAATCTTTGCATCATATAAGAAGAGAGTGGTGGTGTCTTATACATTCTTTGTTTTAACTTTAACAATGTCTTGATGAAGAAGAAAAAAAATTATTCTCATGTTGTAATAATTAAATCTAATTTGAAATACAAAAGAAAACTAAGTTTTTTAATAACCATAATTAAATCAAACTAAGTATAAAAATGATATTGGATATAAAATTTTTAAATCTTTTAGTTTAAAGAACAAAAAAAACATCTTAGAAAAACGATCGAGTCGATCGCTGTCAATAAAATGAATGATGATTTTAAATGCTAATTAATTTTTTGTTTATATCGTTTGATTACTTTCAAATCCATTAAAATGACAGTTTTTATGTTGAACTGGTTACTTGGTATTTGAAATTGTTGTGTCCATTTTTATTGATATTTTTTTAACATGAAATCGAATCCAATTTTTATGATAATTAAAATTTACTTTCAAATGTTATTTATTTTTTTATTTGAAGGTTTACAACGATTTTCGTTGGTGGTAACTAGTTCTGATCAGTCAGACAAACAAAAAATTTGAAGTTTAAATATTATTTGTTTTTTGCTGTAAACAAATATTTGTTATTTTTTCTACACAGTTCCTTTACCCTTTCTCGTCGCCAATCTGTTCATCAGTTAATCAGTTCATCGATTAATCTTGTTCTCCGATCTAATTGCTTTTTTGCGTACATCTCCGATTATTTTAACAGGTTCATCTCAATTAAATAATATTCATTAATCGTGATTCATTAAACCACTATCGCTAAAAAATTAATCGAAAAATCTAGTTAAAAACAACATCTGTGTGTTTTAATTTCTTGTTTCATCAAACGAGAATCATTTAAATTAATGAAGTTCTAAATAAATTCATTAAAAATTTAATTCTTTAAAATGACTTGCAATATGCGGCAATATTCAATTGATGTAAAATGATTTTTATTGACTTTCTATAAACTTTAGAAGTTACAGAATCTACATTTCGCAAAACACCTGTGATGTACCCGCAGAGAACTATTACAACATTATTAATTGTATAGCTTTTGAAAGATTATTTTATCTTAGATATTTAAAAATCGTGATTGACCACACTTTACGAGAAATAATATTTTACTTAAAATTAGTTTATTGAGCTCAACGATTATGTTTTAGATCACGTTTTACATCCAAATAGAGTCCGCTCTTTGGGCCAGAAAAATTCACAACCAACACAAAACTAAGTTATTTGGTAAATAGAATTTTCACATTTTTTAATTATGTGTCCATTTTAAATTTTTACTTTACCACAATTTTAAATTGTGTGAAGTAATGCAATCTATCGTGAAAAAAAATCTTACATACCCCAAATTTTGTTTTTTCTTTTGTTTTGGACCATTCTCTATCTAAATAGCCAATAAAAATTTTGGTGTACGTCTGTATGTGCGTGGGTGGATGGGTGTGTATGTGACCTTTCTGCATAGGATCTTAATGAAAATTTGGCAAATGATACAGGTTCACTTGAAAATGAAAGATCTGGATTCATTTCAAGTTTGGAAAAAATGGCGGGGGTCTTCCGAACACCTCTAAGTTTAAATCTTGAATAACTTCTAATCCCGGACTATGATCTTATTGAAACTTAGTATATAAGGTTTTAGTTTCCAATGTTTATGCATACCAACTTCCGGTTTGTCACTTCCGGCTCAAAAGTTTTTTTTTCAAGTGTTTATCCCTACTGTAGCCTACAATTACCGATCGATTTTCATGAAACGTTGGTAAAAGCTTTCAAGTACCATGAGAAAGATTTTAACAGCTTTTGGAGTACATTGGATAAAGGAGTGGGGGTCCACCATACAACAGGTTGTTTTTACTCAATGTTTTTTATGTTTGTTGGGAGCATAAAACATTCGTTCGTGAACGAATTTTGATGACACTTTGGAAAAAAATGCAAATATGTATGACAAGGAACTGATTAGTTTTTGAGCGATAGTGACCAAAATGGTGTGGGGTCCCCGGTGCACCTGTTTTTTCGAAAGCTCAATAACATCTGTACCTGATAATCGAACTGAATGAAACTTGGTACATCAGCATTTAGTATGGTTCACAACAGTTCTGCATAGCAACTTCTGGTTTTTCACTTCCGGTAAAAAAATTTTTTTTGTACTTTTTTGAAGTTTTCTCAGTGTCTTTATGCACACTACAGCCTACAATAATGAAGTGATTATGATGAAACTTATGGAAAAGGTTTTAATTGGTGTGAAAAGATAATTATCATCTTTTGGGACACATTGATCAAAGTGGCGGGGGTCTACCATACAAATGCTGACTTTTCACACTTTGTTTTTAAAGTTTGTTGGGAGCATACAGACTTCATTCATTAATTTATTTTAATGACAATTAGAAAAAAGATGGAGACTTAAATAACAAAGTACTGATTAGTTTTTGGATAATATTGAAGTAAGTGGTGGGGGGCCTCCCGAACACCTGTTTAATGTGTCACAGTTTTTTCAATGTTTGTTGGGAGCACACAGCATTCGTCCTTGAATAAATTTTGATGATACTTTTGAAAAAGATGCAACTATGTATGACAAGGAACTGATTAGTTTTTGAGCGATAGTGAACAAAGTGGTAGGTGCTGTCCTATAGACCTGTTTTTTTGAAAGCTCAATAACATCTGTACCTGATAATCGAATTAGATGAAACTTGGTACATAACCATTTAGTACAGTTCACAACAGTTCTGCTCCCCAACTTCCTGTTTGCCACTTCCGGTTAAAATTTTTTTTTGCTTTTTCTCGTACAACAAAATTTATGTTTGTTGGGATACTACTGCTTTCTTTAATATTTTTATAATTAGAACTACGCAAAATCTATAACATTGTTTAGTTTTTAATTAAAGTATTTGATGGATATTAGCTCATTATCCAAAACACTATGTTTCCAGAGCTGTGGTGAAGTCAGCCTATGCATCAGCGTCGCAATATTTTTTTAACAAAAAGTGTTGCGTAGTAGGAATTATAATTTGTAGCACAACAACACATAATAACCTTTTTAGACCTAAGTAACGCAAGAACATGAGTTTTGAAGAATTGATGGACGCAAATCTGTTTTTGTAAATCCCACTTCTGTTTTATGTAAAAGATGGGATCGGAAAATTGTTTACTTATCAAAAATACTCATAGTCAAAAATTTTTTGTTTGCATCTGTGCTAAGATGTATCAAACACTATGTTAATATTTTTTTCTTCTTATACTATTTGTAAGAAAATATAATCATAAAAGACATAACGTTTGTATATGAACATATTGTTTGTTTCTTTGTAACATAACGTTGTGTCAATGTAAAATTAAATTTTTACTTTTTAGATCGTTTCCAAAAGAGATTTTGAAATTTTTTTATTTATTTATTTTTATATATTTTTTAACGAATGAATAACTAAAGAATCAAAAAAAATATCATCGTATTAACAAGAATTGTTGCGAACACCAATAGCGATCGAAAGAAACAATCGTGTAGTATTAACAATAAAGTTACACCCATTATACCGATCGAAGAACAGACAAGCAAATAAATAAAATAAAATTCATTGTTTTTTCTTCTATACCTTTCTTTTTTTTTATCAATGAATATTAAAATAGTTCAATTTAAATTAATACATGTTACTCTGTCAGAAGGATAAAACGTTGTATTGGGTTCTTGTTTGATGAATTTTATTCTCTCGCAAGGTTTAACTTTTGCTCGAAAAAATATAATATTTTATACTATTTTCCCCAATTTTCTGAAAAACGGTTTTTTATACGTCGTAGAAAAATAGGGAAAGGGAACCATCTCGGCATCTACCAAGTAATAGGAAACAATTTAAACGATCCAAATCGAATTAGGAGTTTTTGAGAAATTGGTGAACATACAACGCCGGACCAAGGTATTTCAGTGCAGGGTGCAGATTATTTATCTGCCCTCCAATATATTGTAAAATAATATAAAGTGTGTTGAGTGGCCTAGTAGTAGGAAACTGACTTTGAACTCGGAAGAATCGGGTTCGAATCCCACCTAGCTCAAAGCCTTTTTAAGTAAAACATTAGCAACCTTCAACACACCGGTTTGTAAATTAACAATAGGTATTTATGTTCTAAGGGCGTTATGGGCAAACAACGTAATCTAGTTTGAAAGCCTCTAGCCCGAGGAATGGATTTTGCTTGATGGGCGTAATATCCAGTAACGGTGGTGCATACACAATTTTATGCTTCACTTAATATGCTAAAAACTAAGAAAAAAATTAATTTGTTAGTTTATTTTGATATACAAAAAAATGCGAATTTTATCCTAGTATGCCATGAAAATAAATAGTTTGAAGTTTAAGATATGTAATTATTTTTCTATAATAGCATTAGAAATAGCTATTTTTGTATTAAGAGCGTAAAGTAGGTCATTTTTGTTGGAGAGTGAAATTGGTGTTTGACGCTGAGCCGAAAAATATTCCAAAAATTATTGCAAACTCAAAGTTTAAAACTGTTTTTAATATTCTAAAAATATTACACAAATTATAGCAAAATCAAAATATTGTAACGTTTCTTAGCCGAGTTACAATTATTTAGTTCGATCACTAAATCAGGAAATTTAAAACACAATGGATTTTCTAAACGTTATAATTTTATTCGTTCAAGATTTTACAGTAAAAATATTTCTCCTATTACTATTCCCCTTTTAGTTCTTCTTGCACTAACAATGTTTCACCACTTATAATTCTTTTATACTTGTTCACAATATCACTTTTAACTTTCTACTTATAACACTTTTAATTTTACTTCGCCTTTATCACTGCTAAATTTTTATACTTTTTGTATCACTAACAATTTTATACTAATCCTATCCTCGAAGAACACCTCTTATATATACTACATGAAATAGCCTCGAAACTGCTGTGATGTTCTAGATAGAACACACCCTTTTTTTTCCTTACTTTATCAACAATAAGACGATCTTCAAATATAGACACCTAGGTGTGAAATCTATTCTTTTGTTTTGTTTCTTGTTTTATTTACCAATTTTTATTTCGTTAACCAATCCTTATTCAAGAAAACAAATACTTCCTATTAAATGTTTACTTTGGTTGCATTGTTATCTTTTATTGATTTTTATATTTGTAGAGCTAACGAGAATTTTCTTGAAAGTTCTATTGTTGTGGTGTTCTATCATCTTCCATAATCGTCACAATATAAACCTTTTTCCGAAATTTCAAAAATATATCAAAAACTAACAAAATCTAACATTTAAACTTATTTTCCAACTGTTTTTGTTATTCTGTTTTTGTTTCATGGAATCTGGAATAACACAAATATTTACTCATTTTGTTAAAAAACGATATTTAATCTGCAAGAACTTCATATATTCCAACTGTTCTTATAAGTTCGGAGAAGTTGTAAGTTTATAGAACCATATTCCATGTCCAATTTTATGTTCCATTATATTTCATGTCGTAGGAAAAATTAATTTTATTTGACAAATGTTTCTAATCGAAAATGTTTCCCATTAAATGTTACTCCAAAAAATTGATAAAAAAAATAAATGAAAATCATTCTTTTGACACGCTTAACAGTATTTTTTAACACACTTATAACACAATAATCAAGCTCCTGCTCTCAAATACCAATGCCGACCATCAAAATTTCTACAATGTTACTACTCGTTGTCACTTAAAATAAACGTTTTTTAAGCAAAAAATATTTAAATTTTCTTTTTTTCACACTCTTAACGATTTTTTTCACACACTTTCAGTGCAGTAATCGGACACACCGTCCTTTCAGCTCGTACCATTAGGTTAACCTATTTTTAGAAACAAAAATCTTTGAAATCCCTGTAGCGGCTTTCTTTGTAATGGCGGCTGGCCAGACAGACATACATTTTTTTTGCTTCTTTAGAATCAGTAAGTCCTAAAGATCGAGAATGTAAAACGTATGTTTTTCAAACCGAAGTAATTAGAATTGCTATTATTGGTATTGTCTATCTACAAATAGCAAGTATGGGAGAATAGTAGATTCTTGTATGAGCTTAGAATGAAGAAACGAGCGTAGCGAGTGGAGGGAATTATCCGAGTGAAGAATTCCCATCATCCTAAGCGAATACAAGATGCTATTTTATCCACGACTGTAAAATATTTCGTTTAATTTCCAGTTTTCATGCAAAAATTTGTATCGCCATATTGAAATAAAAACATCAAAGATAGCGAAAAACAAAACAAGTTTGTTGTTTAATTTGTTAGGGGAATATTTAATAAACTATAGAGCTGTTAAAGAATTTTAATCAAATTCACTAGTTGTGGAATGAATACAATTACAATGGAAGACATACGCAAGGAAAGCATATATTCTTTAGTAGTCGTGGATAAACAATTTTATCGAATAGATCACATACGGAAACGTAGTACATTAAACAGTAAAATTTGCACATATAATAGCTGTGTTTTTTTGTAATTCTATAGAATTGAAATTCTCAATATGATTTGACAGATAACTAATGCTGTAATAATTCTACAGAATTATTTATCTGTCAGATCGTATTGAAAATTTCAATTCTATTCTATATAGAATTACAAATAACATAGCTAATATTGTAACTTTTCTTGAACGAGCTACTAATATTTGGTTCGATCACTAGATCAGGAAATTTAAACAATGGATTCTTTACATTATAATTTTTAAATTTTCAATTTTTGTTTTCGGAGTGCGGTAAAATCACTATATAACAATTTATTTTATGTTTTACAGACAAAATTCCTTTGTTGATTTTACAATTTAAAAAAAAAAGCACGGTTTTATATATTCAAAATAACTTAAAATTTATTAAACAATTGTTTTTTCTTATTAATTTTCTCTTACATGTTTCAATTATATCATCCTCAGAGAGATATTTTGCAACTAAACTTATAATTGTAATTTACTTAAAAAGAAAACAAAATTAAATTAAACCAATTAGTTATTATGGGAAACCCATGATTGTTAAAAAAGGATAACTATTAAATATTCTAATTGATTTATTTAACTAAAACGATCTTAAACAAAAAAAGAAAAACAGTTGGGGGAGGGAGGATACAATAATTCAACATTTTGATCCAATCATTCAGCAAGGAATAAACGCAGAATACAAAACAAACAATATTAGACACAGCAAGAAATTAAAAAGATTGAAAATAACAACAGAGCAACAACAGCAACAAACAATAAAACAACCCACAGTGGAAATGATTCCAAATTTTGTTAAAAACCTCTCGTCCGAAGTTTTCTCTGAAACAGAATTATGCTTATTAAACAAAGGATTAAAATATGCACCAACGTCAAAATTCGCTACTAAAGAAGAAATAATTGCTGGTACGAAAACAGGTATAAGGAAGATGGAAAACATCGAAAAACAAAACATCAGGTTTAAAAAAGTTTTTTCAAGAAAAGAGAAACGAAGACGCCAAAAAACTACATCAATTAATTCTGAACAACAAACAATTAAAGAACTGAATGCAAAACCAGTGGTCCACATTAAAGCAGATAAAGGGAACGCCTTAGTAATAATGGATGAAGATAGTTACACGGAACGAGTCAATGCAATGTTAGACGAAGGACCATACACAGGACTATACACTCAAAATAAATACAAGAATGGCAACATAAAAACCCCATTGCCAAAAATGATACAAAAAGCCAAAGAAATAGCAAATTTAATGGAAGAAGAGCTTAAAATTCCTTACTTACATCTAAAGTTAAAAGTCAGCAATCAATCCAAAAGTTCCATTTCTTTATGCACTACCAAAAATCCACAAACCTGGCGAAAAAATGAGACCAATTGTATCGAACATCTCAACACCAACAGAAAAAATGGCATATTGGTTAATTGAAGAGCTTAACCAGATAAATCAACCAGAAGGGTGTTCAGTAAAAAATTCAAAAGATTTCGTTACTCAAATAAAAGACCTAGAGTTAAATGAGGAAGAAGCAATGGTTTCGTTTGATGTAACAGCTTTATACCCAAATGTTCCAGTCGATACAGCAATAAACCACCTAGAAGACAATCTGAAACTCCAGAATGTGGCTGAAAATAAAATAAAAATTATGAGAAAAGTAGCCGAAACATGCACGAATCAAAGTTTCTTTCAATTCAGGGGTAAAATCTATAAACAAAACTTTGGAACATGCATGGGGAGTAAAATCGCACCGTATCTCAGCAATGTTTTTCTTTCTCGTTTTGAAAAAGTTCTACTGGCAAAATCACCTATATTCACAAGAATCTGGAAGAGGTATGTGGACGATGTCTTCGCTGTAGTAAACAAAAATAATATAAAAGTCACTTTAGATCTGCTTAATAGCCAATACCAAACAATCAAATTCACAATGGAAGAAGAACAAAATGGTATAATACCCTTTCTTGATGTTAAGGTGATAAGAAAAGGCTGCAAGGTTAAATTTGGAATCTACCGGAAACCAACCAACACCATAAGATTGATAACTTCAGATTCATTCCACAATGGCAGCCATAAGAAAGCAGCGTTTAACTCTCTAGCCTATAGACTTTATAATATTCCAATGGATTAGCATGAATTCCAAGAAGAGGAAGAACAAATAATAGAAGCAGCGATAATAAATGGTTTCAACAAGACATTCATCACCAACATCCTGAACAAGCATAAAAGAAAACAATCCGTAAGAGAACTAACTACTTTAATCCCAATTAAAGAGAAAATTGAAAGAAGAATTTGTATAGGGGGAAGTGGGGATGGTATAAACAGTTTTTACTTAAAGCTCAATAACTTTAAAACCATAAAACATTTTTACTTAAAAACTGTTTCATTGTAAAATTTCATATCTTTACTACAAAAAACTATTTTTTTTAATTACGTAACTAAACATTAAGTATAAAATTTTGAATTTCAAAAAATTTATGTTTCTCGTTTAAAGTATCCCCACTGGTGGGGCACTTATAAACAATGAGCATTTTTGTATGGGGCACATATAAACACCCAAAAAACACCACAATAAAATTCGTAAAGTACCTTTTTTAAAATTTTTTATTATTTATTGTGCTTCAAACAATATATATAAGCATATAACATATATATTTCTTTAAAAAAAAAACAATATTTTTCGATTGTTATAAAACCTCAATAAATTCAAGTAGAAAATTATAAAGAAAAAAGCAAAAATTCAATCTCATCGTATGTTTAGGTTTTGCAAATCAATATCAAAAGTGAAACGGGAAACCACACGTATACCATATAACCATACCATGCTTCACATATAAACGCGTTTATACTATCAAAATTTTTTTTGTTTATATGTGCCCCACGTGGCGATTTTAGGGTTATGTTTTGAAAAAATATTCCAAGATCTAAAATATGGCTAAAACAAAGAAATATTATGTTTCTTGAATATTTCAGCTATCAAAACATGTTGGAATATTTTTAAACATATGATAGTAAAAAAAGTTATTCGAGTTTTACAAAAAAAAAAAAAATTTACTTTTGGGTTGCCGAAACACCTATTCACCAATAACTTTTGAACAAGACTGACTTCAGCTGTCAAATTCTCCTGCTGTGTGTAGTCGATCGAAGCGACATCTGTGATATTTTTGTCGAATTTTTTGATTGATGTTTTGTGAGGGAAATTAAAACTTTTTACAGTTGCCCCATGTTTATACTATCCCCACTTCCCCCTACCAGTTTATCCCAAGTTAACCAACAACATCGGAAACATCCTGCAAAAACATCAAATTCAAATCACAACAAAAAGTACCACTTTAGTCAGTATATTGGGTAACTATAAAGACAAAACACCACCATCAGAGAAGTCAGGCATCTACGTAATAAGTTGCCAAAAATGTGAAGATAAATAGGTGGGACAAACTTCAAGAAAATTTTCTACACGATTGGAAGAACATCAAAAAGCCACCAATACCAGAAACATCACCAAGTCAAGTGTAGCGCTTCATATGTATGAAAATCCAGAACACAACATTGATTTAGAGAACTCAAAGATCATAAAAAGCGTTCAAAAAAATTGGGAACTTGATGCATACGAGTCTTTATACCCAATTTGTCTTGTTGTTTAAGATCGTTTTAGTTAAATAAATCAATTAGAATATTTAATAGTTATCCTTTTTTAACAATCATGGGTTTCCCATAATAACTCTAATTAGTTTAATTTAATTTTGTTTTCTTTTTAAGTAAATTACAATTATAAGTTTAGTTGCAAAATATCTCTCTGAGGATGATATAATCGAAACATGTAAGAGAAAATTAATAAGAAAAAACAATTGTTTAATAAATTTTAGAAGTTATTTTGAATATATAAAACAGTGTTTTTTTTTAAATTGTAAAATCAACAAAGGAATTTTGCCTGTAAAAACATAAAATAAATTGTTATAATTTTTATTCGTTCAAGATTTATTTCTTAGAAAAATATTGCTCTTACTAGTATTCCACTTAATTGTTCTTATATTCACAATAATGCCTCACTTATAATTAATATTTTTCACAATATCACTTTTAATTCTTCACTGACAATAATCTTATTCAACTTGTAACACTGTTAATTTTAGCTCACTTGTATCGCTTTTATATTTCAAAACTACACTCTCGACTGACAACTTAATAGTGAATCTATCTATCCTCTAATAGTCTAATACAATCCATAATATAATAGCCGTGAGTCTATCCTATTACGAGCGTAACGTTTATATTGCAATATGGGTAGCGCGCTCGACTAATGATCTATAGGTCGTGAGTTCGAATCCTGGTTGTTGCACATTTTTTTTTTATATTTTTTAAAATAACATTAAAATCATTGTTTTTTTACACACTTTTATTTTATTCATA
The DNA here is from genome assembly GCA_963693315.1 of Diogma glabrata. Lineage (NCBI taxonomy): Eukaryota > Metazoa > Arthropoda > Insecta > Diptera > Cylindrotomidae > Diogma > Diogma glabrata. The sequence goes on from OY856186.1 coordinate 173,778,188, forward strand.
CATACATTTCGTTTTACGATAGTGCAATTTGATCGATAATGCAGTTTTTATAGCATTTTATTGCACTGTCATTTCCCGTTTCGTTCAAATTATTATAATTTCGATATTAACAAGAAAATTAATTAGTTTTTTGACAGGCAGTGCTAAAAATCATATAATAGTGGCTTCCGATAATTATTTGTCATAATTTCATTCCTGTGAACTAAAACAAGGAAAAACAAAAACTACTATTTGAGTATTTCTCTTGCAATATAACAGCTTTATCATAAAAGATCGTGTGACGTCATTACGAAGATTGATTTTTGTTTAGTTATTTGAAGTTTTAATAAAAACTAGAATGCATTCAGGGGATTTTTTTAAAATTAAGCTACATAATACATATATTTATAATTTTTGTTGATGTTTTATTAATTAAATCTTTTTTATTTTGAATTAGTCACAAGATATGTAATATTTATTATGAAAAATAGTAAGAATTTCAAAAGTATCATATACCTTTTTTTAAAGGAATAATTTTCCGGCGGGGCCGAGGTACTACCGATACACTTTTCTCGATAAGGATGATTTTGGAAAAGTGCCGAGACTTCAACATACCTGTACCAACTCTTCATTGATTTCAGGCAGGCCTACGACTCTCTCGAACGAGAGACTCTATGGTCTGCTCTGGTGTCAATGGGGATTCCTGGTAAACTGGTATCACTATGCAAAATGACAGTACAGAACTCTCAATGCTGTGTACGAGTAGAGACCGAAATATCAAAGTTTTTTAAAGTCGACTCCGGTTTAAGACAAGGTGATGCTATTTCTCCTATACTTTTTAATTTAGCCTTGGAATTTGTGTGCCGTCAAAAGCAACTACCGACTAATAACAATATCTTGTCAATAAACTCAGTACAGACGATTGCTTACGCTGATGATGTTGTCATCCTCGGCCGAAGTGAAGCTGTTATGAGTGAGACTTTCAAGTTGCTTGAGAGTGGTGCTAGAAAAATTGGTCTTCAAATTAACTACAATAAAACCAAACATATGAATGTTTCAAGAGAGGGTGAGAAGAAAGATTTGATGTGCGGCGATGAACGAATTGAGGGAGTTGAATCTTTTAAATGCTTGACTCAAACAACAGCATATTTACAGATATAAAAGCTCGAATCACTGCAGGTAATCGAACTTTCTACTTAATTAAACCTCTATTTGGAACACCGTATGTATCAACTAACACCAAGCTCAGGTTATACAAGACATTGATTAGACCGGTTGTGATGTATGGTCTCAAACGTAGACCCTTACACAAAATGACAAATCGCATTTATCTGTATTTGAGCGTAAGATCCTACGCTACATTTTTGGTCCACTTAAGACAGACGATGGAGAGCATAGAACCCGGCACAAGTTTGAGATCAGAGACCTTCTTGAGGGTCCTGATATAATAGGTTGTATCCGTTCTAGTAGGATTGCTTGGTTTGGGCATCTTCTACGAGCCGATTCACAGTCTGGAATGAATAGAAAAATGTACGTTAGTACCCCAGGGACCACGACTACAATGGGCGACTGACGTAATAAACGACCTTAAAAAAATCGGCTGCCATGGTAATTATGTCGCTGTTGCGAATGACCGTGGTGAGTATTCAAAGCTGATTAGCCTGGCAACGCCTGGAGCATGAACGCCTTAAAAAAAAAAAATAATAATTTTTTCAAATTGTTGAGTGTGAATGTTTTTAGAAACACATTTTTCATGATTTGATTAAAAATTTAGAAGGCCACAGCTAGGAATAGAACAACCGAATTTTAATGTAAGCTTGTGTGGTAGAAGGAAATAATTAACTGCTACACAATAAGGTGGACAATACATAAAAAATATGTAAAATATATGATTCAAAACTAAAAATGATTACTCAAAACTATTTGCTATGCAACAAACTTTATGAATATCTCAAGGCTTTGAATATTACAAATGAATTTAATTTAATTTTTAATTCTTTTATTCAATGAAATTTAACTAAAATCTTTGAATTTGCTAACTAAAACAATTTCTCCCTCTCCATGTTACAGATGAATTTTATGATTATTGGATATTATAGCCTAAAGATAAAATTAAGTATTTGTATCAGCTTATTTATTTGCTTAGCTCATTTAGGTATTGTAAATTTTATGAAATAATTTGTCCGTTTATTTATTTAATTAACAAAATATATGGCTTATATTTAGGAATTAATAAAATTAAGGTTGTAAAAATAATTCTTCGTGAAATATATATTGTATAAAATGTATGAAATGGGTTGTAACTTATATTTAAATTTATAACCAAGATAATCACGAAAACGTATTATTTCGTTTGGTAATATTTATTTGGGTAATAAAGTTAGAAACAAATGAAATCTAAATTTCAAAATAAACCGGCAACTTTTATTCAAAACTTGTAAATCCTATAAGACTTGGAAATTTTGTGTTTTGAATAAACTAGTTAAACCATAAGGCTCTTGGCTTTTACTCTCCATCTATCAATTGAAATTTATAAGGCGATCTGTAAGTTTTGCATTTAGCTTGTTTTTTAGAAGTTTGAGTTATATGCGTTAGTAAATTTCAGAAAACATAACTAATTTAGAATCATGTTAGCTTGCTTACACTTAATATATTACATACAAAATTTTAAAGTAACAAAGATTAGATTTAAATTACATTAGAATACGATCAACGAACAACAACAACTCACTAAACAACTCGAATTCAACAACAACTCACTGACCTTGTTTTGTCCGTTCAATTTCTTCGTGATGACTTTTCCTGCATTAAAAACTAAATGCCAACTCTTTGAGCTGACCATACTTATCTGTCTAATAAATGTTTGTCAATTTAAGTCTAATATTGACCCCTTAATTACCCTATTCATCGATAAAAACCTTAAGCACGTGAATTATGAATTACATTGCCTTAAAGTTCAAAACACTAAACTACTTGATCTTAGGTTTTCGAGCATCTTCATCTTGCCGCTGAACGGGTCTGCTCTTGAATTCGATTGGCTTTCTGCCCTTATTTGTAAATTCGCCTTCTAATTTCTTCCACTCTCCTTTCCCCTTCTCTCTCTCCAACTTTATACTCTTCTTAGCTTAGCTCCTCACGCTCTACGAAATTTGCCCATTATATTTTTTATGTATATTTTAAAATTTTTATAAATGACTGGTTGCTTCGTTCCTCGATAAACCTCTATCCTGTTTTGGATTCCTAAATCCTTCACTCCTGTTTCCTATCCTTTTCCCCTACCAAATACCTTTCCTTTTTTGCCTTCCCTTTTTGTCTTCTGTACGACTCTGTAGGCTGTACCTGAATAACATATGTCACATGTTGTCTTTTCAAGGGTGGCTAGTGACAATACCTAATAAAATTTTGCAGTTCTCTGGATATATGTCACTTCAATGCACAACACCTAAACTTAGTGCTTCTTCTTTAGTTTAGGGAAGAAGGTCTATACTTTCGGCGTCCTTTCTCGACTTGGTGGGTGTGATGAAACATGACTCAAATCCTATGTCACGTACGCAGCAGTTGACGTTGCTGACTATCGCGTCCACTGTCATTAGCATCCGCGCAAAAGCGGTGGGGGTGTTGCTTTCCATATGAACAAAAAATTTAAATCTAAAAAATTGATTCTTATGATAAATCAGACGCCGAAGCAGTGCTTATTTAGGTTAGTTTGGTAGACTTTTGCATTTTGGTTGTTGTTGCTTACCTTTGCAAGGGTAGTTTTGCTTTAATCGAAGTCATAATTGTCCCATGCTCCAATTAGTACGTCTATACATTATTCTTCTTGGTGTCTTTAACACCATTATTCTTAATCCTCCCTGCTATATACAATGCTTTAGATATCTGTTCATGTCTCAACCTCCATTTTGTGCACAATAATTCCCGCACCTCGAGCCTATAACTCCCCATCTGTCTTCTGTATTGACTTGTTTCTGGTTAGTAATCCTTCTCTTCCTCTTTTTAGTAACCAATTCTTGGAGCCTGGGCTTTCTGTTCGTGCATTTATTTGCATCTCACTTAACCTCAAGAAGTTCATTATAATTACTATAAGAATATCAACATGGATATTTTTCTTCAGATATACTTTAGTTTAGTCTCTATACTTTAGTTCTCTTCTTTTTATAGCTCTACTGATTTCGAAACCGAACTTCAATTATTAGATTATCTCCTTCATAACCTTCGTAATAAATATGAGCTCCTCTGCTCCTTCTTACCTTATCTTCCTAACTTAATCACCTTAACCCCTGAGATGTTTAGCACTCGCAATCTTCGAGATTTGGCTTTCAAAGCTCATAGGCTAATCCCTTAGTTAGCTGAAAATTGTTCTGCCTCCGTCGCAATCGCTATAGATCATTGGTACGGAAGGCCAAGTTCGACCTTAGTTCAAATTTGTTTTCTAATATGCCCTTCTATAAAGCAATTAGGTCTAAGCTTTCTGTTATTGGTGCTCTTAATCCTTCTGCAGCATCTCTTTCCCTTAAACTACTTGAACTTAACTCCCTCAACAAATCCTTCGGTTCTGCTAACTCCTTTTCACCTCTCACTTGCTATGACTCATCAGTCGTCTCTTCCTGAATATCATTATTCCTTTGCATTTCACTATTGTCTTCTGTCGGGTCGTGTGTGGCTTTCGGAAATCTATCTTCCGATTATATTCCAATCTTCAAAGGAGCTCCTTAATGCTCCATACTGGGATCTCTTTTGTTATCTATCTCCATTAGTGATCTCTCCTCTGTCATTAACCATTTCTGCGTTTTTTTACCGATGACGTTGTTTACGTTGTTTTGCGTTGTTTTAGTGAGATTAATGACAACCTTGGAAAGATTTCTGATTGGGCTGAATGTAACAAACTTATTCTAACCGTCTTAAATCACAAGCCATACTCTTCAACAGGGCTTCATCTCTTCATAATCATGGTCTTTGCATCTACCTCAGTGATAGGGACTTTTTCTTCTCGTGCTAAAAGCATTGGGCTTATTACCGACCAAAACTTGTCTTGAAAAGCTCACACGAACTTCGGTATAGGCTGTCTATACCGAAGTCTATACCGCTGTCCTACTGATCCTATAAAGAAGCTTTTTAGTCTTAACCATTTTCTCTCATTGCATATAAAAAGAGTACTCATACATGCTCTAGTAATGCCTATCTTCAATTATGGGATCGAAGTCTATTCAGGATGTACACTGGAAAACTTATCTCATACCACTAAATCTTTTAATTAGGCTGTTCGTTTTGTATTCAACGTTGAACACCATCAGCACGTGTCCAAATTTATCCATAACGTCATTGGTACTTTATTTGGTACTTCACTCAATTCGTGCAGTCAAGCTTTACAACAATCTTCCTGCTGCTCTTAAGATGTTTAACATCTCTAAGTCGGTCTTTAAAACTAAAATTCATCCGTGCCTCAACAAATTTTTGTCCTTCGCTTACCCCTTCTAGTTTATCTAGTCTACCCTGTACCCGTTCCTTTTTGACCTCTCTGTCTCTTGCCGTCTATGTTCTTTTCATCCCCGTACTCTTCTATTATCTTAATTTTCTACATTTTTTTCGAGTCGTATATTCCCTAGCTTTATTGCATCTGTCTGCCCATCTCTTCTACATGTCATTCTACTTCTCCATTTCCTATCCTCCCAGGCCTCATTTATTGTTTCTTTAATAAAGTGAAATAAATTTTTTTTTTATTTTTATTAATCATTTAATTAGTTTCGAAATAGTCATTGTGAACGTCCTGCTTGTTCGTTTTACCAATATGTAAATAATGTATATTTGAAGCATTACTTTTTTACTTCACCACAATTTTAAATTGTGTGAAGTAATGCAATCTATCGTGAAAAAAAAAAATCTTACATACCCCAAATTTTGTTTTTTCTTTTGTTTTGGACCATCCTCTATCCAAATAGCCAATAAAAATTTTGGTGTACGTCTGTGTGTGGGTGGGTGGGTGGGTGGGTGGGTGGGTGGGTGAGTTTTCTGCATAGGATCTTAATGAAACTTTGGCAAATGATACAGGTTCACTTGAAAATAGAAGATCTGGATTCATTTTAAATTTGGACAAAATGGCGGGGGGTCTCCCGAACACCTCTAAGTTTAAATCTTGAATAACTTCTGATCCCGAGCTATGATCTTACTGAAACTTAGTATATAAGGTTTTAATACTGTTTCCAATATTTCTGCATACCAACTTCCGGTTTGTCACTTCCGGTTAAAAAGTTTTTTTTTCAGGTGTTTATCCCTACTGTAGCCTACAATTACCGATCGATTTTCATGAAACGTTGCGAAAAGCTTTTAAATAACATGAGAAAGATTTTATCAGCTTTTGGAGCACATTGGATAAAGGGTTGGGGGGTCCACCATACAACAGGGGTTTTTTTCCACAAAGTTTTTATGTTTGTTGGGAGCATAAAACATTCATTCGTGAATGAATTTTGATGAAACTTTGGAAAAAGATGCAAACATGTATGACAAAGAACTGATTAGTTTTTGAGCGATAGTGAACAAAGTGGTGGGGGGTCCCTGGAGCACCTGTTTTTTTGAAAGCTCTATAACTTCTGTACCTGATAAGCGAATTGGATGAAACTTGGTACATGAGTATGTAGTACGGTTTAAAATAGTTCTGCATCCCAACTTCCGGTTTTTCACTTCCGGTAAAAAAAATTTTTTTGTACTTTTTTGAAGTTTTTTCAGTGTCTTTATGCACACTACAGCCTACAATAATGAAGTGATTATGATGAAACTTATGGAATAGGGTTCCAATTAGTGTGAAAAGATAATTATCATGTTTTGGGACACATTGATCAAAGTGGTGGGGGGTCTACCATACAAATGCTGACTTTTCACACTTTGTTTTTTAACTTTGTTGGGAGCATACAGACTTCATTCATTATTCAATTTTAATGAAACTTTGGCAAATGATGGAAACTTAAGTAACAAAGAACTGATTAGTTTTTGGATAATATTGGAATAAGTGGTGGGGGTCCTCCCGAACACCTGTTTAATGTGTCACACTTTTTTCAATGTTTGTTGGGAGCACACAGCATTCGTTCGTGAACGAATTTTGATGACACTTTGGAAAAAAATTGAAAACATGTATGGCAAAGAACTGATTAGTTTTTGAGCGATAGTGAACAAAGTGGTGGGGGGTCCCTGGAGCACCTGTTTTTTTGAAAGCTCTATAACTTCTGTACGTGATAAGCGAATTGGATGAAACTTGATACATGAGTATGTAGTACGGTTTAAAATAGTTCTGCATCCCAACTTCCGGTTTTTCACTTCCGGTAAAAAAAATTTTTTTGTACTTTTTTGAAGTTTTTTCAGTGTCTTTATGCACACTACAGCCTACAATAATGAAGTGATTATGATGAAACTTATGGAATAGGGTTCCCATTAGTGTGAAAAGATAATTATTTTGTTTTAGGACACATTGGTCAAAGTGGTGGGGGGTCTACCATACAAATGCTGACTTTTCACACTTTGTTTTTTAACTTTGTTGGGAGCATACAGACTTCATTCATTATTCAATTTTAATGAAACTTTGGCAAATGATGGAGACTTAAGTAACAAAGAACTGATTAGTTTTTGGATAATATTGGAATAAGTGAAGGGGGTCCTCCCGAACACCTGTTTAATGTGTCACACTTTTTTCAATGTTTGTTGGGAGCACACAGCATTCGTTCGTGAACGAATTTTGATGACACTTTGGAAAAAGATGCAAACATGTATGACAAAGAACTGATTAGTTTTTGAGCGATAGTGAACAAAGTGGTGGGGGGTCCCTGGAGCACCTGTTTTTTTGAAAGCTCTATAACTTCTGTACGTGATAAGCGAATTGGATGAAACTTGGTACATGAGTATGTAGTACGGTTTAAAATAGTTCTGCATCCCAACTTCCGGTTTTTCACTTCCGGTAAAAAAAATTTTTTTGTACTTTTTTGAAGTTTTTTCAGTGTCTTTATGCACACTACAGCCTACAACAATGAAGTGATTATGATGAAACTTATGGAATAGGGTTCCAATTAGTGTGAAAAGATAATTATTATGTTTTAGGACACATTGGTCAAAGTGGTGGGGGGTCTACCATACAAATGCTGACTTTTCACACTTTGTTTTTTAACTTTGTTGGGAGCATACAGACTTCATTAATTATTCAATTTTAATGACACTTTGGCAAATGATGGAGACTTAAGTAACAAAGAACTGATTAGTTTTTGGATAATATTGGAATAAGTGGTGGGGGTCCTCCCGAACACCTGTTTAATGTGTCACACTTTTTTCAATGTTTGTTGGGAGCACACAGCATTCGTTCGTGAACGAATTTTGATGACACTTTGGAAAAAGATGCAAACATGTATGGCAAGGAACTGATTAGTTTTTGAGCGATAGTGAACAAAGTGGTGGGGGGTCCCTGGATCACCTGTTTTTTTGAAAGCTCTATAACTTCTGTACCTGATAAGCGAATTGGATGAAACTTGTTACATAAGTATGTAGTACGGTTTAAAATAGTTCTGCATCCCAACTTCCGGTTTTTTACTTCCAGTAAAAAATTTTTTTTTGTACTTTTTTGAAGTTTTTTCAGTGTCTTTATGCACACTACAGCCTACAATAATGAAGTGATTATGATAAAACTTATGGAATAGGGTTCCAATTAGTGTAAGAAGATAATTATCATCTTTTGGGACACATTGATCAAAGTGGCGGGGGGTCTACCATACAACTGCTGACTTTTCACACTTTGTTTTTAAAGTTTGTTGGGAGCATACAGACTTCATTCATTATTCAATTTTAATGACACTTTGGAAAAAGATGGAAACTTAAATGACAAGGAACTGATTAGTTTTTGGACAATATTGGGATAAGTGGTACGGGGTCTCCCGAACACTTGTTTACTGTGTCAGCATTTTTTCAATGTTTGTTGGGAGCACACAGCATTCGTTCGTGAACCAATTTTAATGACACTTTGGGAAAAATTGCAAACATGTATGGCAAAGAACTGATTAGTTTTTGAGCGATAGTGAACAAAGTGGTGGGGGGTGTCCCATACACCTGTTTTTTTTAAAGCTCAATAACATCTGTACCTGATAATCGAATTGGATGAAACTTTGTACATAAGCATTTAGTATGATTTACAACAATTCTGCATCCCAACCCCGGTTTTTTGCTTCCGGTAAAAAAAAATTTTTTTTACTTGTTGGCAGTTTTTTCAGTATCTTTATGCACACTACAGCCTACAATAATGAAGTGATTATGATAAAACTTATGGAAAAATTTCAATTAGTGTAAGAAGATAATTATCATCTTTTGGGACACATTGGTTTTTAAAGTTTGTTGGGAGCATACAGATTTCATTCATTAATCAATTTTAATGGCACTTTGAAAAAAGATAAAGACTTTATTGACAAAGAATTGACTAGTTTTTGGACAATATTGGGATAAGTGGTGGGGTCCTCCCGAACACCTGTTTATTGTTTCAATGTTTGTTGGAAACATACAACATTCGTTCGTTAAGTAATTTTGATTACACTTTGCAAAAAGATGCAAATATGTATGGCAAGGAACTGATTAGTTTTTTTAGCGATAGTGAACAAAGTGGTAGGGGGTCCTCCAAGCACCTGTTATTTTGGAAGCTCAATAACTTCTGTACCTAATAATCGAGTTGGATGAAATTTGGTACATACCCATTTAGTAAAGTTTACAACAGTTCTGCATCCTAACTTCCGCTTTGTCACTTCCGATAAAATTTTTTTTACTTTTTTTCGAACAACAGAATTTATGTTTGTTGGGATACTACTGCCTGCTTTAATATTTTTATTATTAGAACTACGAAGTCCATAATATTGGTTAGCTTTTAATTAAAGTATTTTATGGATATTAGCTCATTATATATCCAGAACACTATGTTTCCAGAGCTGTGGTGAAGTCAGCCTATGCATCAGCGTCGCAATATTTTTTTATTATTTTTAAATTCATTATTATCATTTTTATATAATTATATGTTTTATTTTATGTTTAATTTTATATATATATCTGTTGTTTTTGTTTATATTTTCATATGCATTTTTATAATCTAAGAATTTTACAATTATCCTGTGTATTTGTGGGCAAGAACTGGGCCTCGGCCTGTTTGCCACCATTCTTCTAATAAATACTTAATTAAATAAATAATTAAATAAATTCTGACAGTAACGAGTTTACATTTAAACATCAGACTCATGTTTTTATTAGTTCGGTGGAACGGTTTTATTTGATTTCCTTATATATCTGTCTGTGTTGTTACCAAGAATTCGACGTTTCTTCGTTTTGAGATAAAAGGCAATTTTTTAAAGATTTTAAATATTGATATCAATTTATAATTCAAGGTTTTGTTATTTAAAAAATAAAATGTTGGTTAAATCAAATTTATATGTGTTAATATGAAAATGATGTCTATAATTTTAAGTGATCAAGCACACAATCAGTTATCTGCCAGTGACAATGTAAAAACTTTTATGAAATTTGAATTACTAAAATTTCAAAACTTGCCAGAAGTTCTCACGTTTTCTGTACATCTTATTCTAGAATAAACCACCCGGAATGTTCAACAATTTAGTCTTCAGATATTCGTCTTCACGGATGTCCACTTTTTAGCCTTCTAAGTGAATTTTTCCCCTACATACCCTAACTACAACTGACATTACAGTGATATAATTACTAAATATATTTTACAAAACAACACAATTTAAATTTTTTTATTGTAGGTTCAGTTTTTCTGCGCTTCGTCTTTTTTTTAAAATTAGTGTTCTTCTACGGTGATCCCATTGCAAAAATTGATGACGATTCCGTATTGATATTCATTCTTTTTTTCGAAATATTTCTCATGATTAACGCAAGAAAATATTATCTTTGACATCCTTGCATAACATGGTAAAGCAAAGTTACGATTGAAGGTATTTTGTTATCCAAGTGGTGCTTGGCTTTCGTCAGAAAGGACTATGATGGTGAAACGTTGAAGAGTAATTGACCATACAATCATTACAACAATTTGTAATCTACACTCGCTAAATTTTGTAATTATATAGTTGTATTTTAAGAACTCCAAAAACAGGAGCAGCATAGATGACTATTTGCAAAATTTCAACAATACATAATATAACTCATCGAGTAGTTTTATTTCATACCCAGTTTCTTACTATAACTAAAATTAGTTATGGTTTTTATAATAGTTTTTGATGAGGTTTCGTGGGATTCATTCTTAATCTTAAATTCCTCATTTTTAATCAACCAACTCTTGAATATTTCTTAGCCAATAATATGACAATTAATCATTTTATCAATAAATAATTTATTCAAATTATTAATCATCATTCCATGTGTCTTCTACTATAATCTTCAATATACATTTAATTTTTAAAATTCAATTTCAAGGTGATGATCTCATACATATTGTGCTATGGAAATACGTTATTGAAAATTATTTCTTTTAAATTATCTTTTATAAAGTGATATTTAATTTTATCTTTAGCTTAATAGTTCTTTCGAAACCTGTCATTAGAAGTGTTTGCATTCACAAATATTTGTTTTTAAAATACTCATTGTATGAAAAGAATTGAGTTGAAAATAAAACAAAAGATTCTGAATTTATGCGAAGGGGCTAAAAAACATTGCTTCCTGATTTTTATGCTATGCTTCAACAAATGAAAATTCTGTTTAATGAACAGCAAGGTAAACTTTCCACTATTCATATAACTTTAACAATACTTATCGTAGATCCGTGTTGATATATTTCTAATAATTTGTAAAAAATGGAAATATGATATTTTTAGGTTTACTCTATTCTAACCGGAATTACCGATAAAAATAAGAGGATTGGAACTCTCAGTCATTTGGTCGATTAAACTACTCGAATCTGGGAAACAAAAGTATATCTTCAAGAAGTTTTTGTGTAATGGAAAATTGCCTGGAATGGAAAATTGCCGATATAAAAAAGATGCCGGATCATGTTACGATTGCAATTGTCCATTATCAGTTATTATATAATAACACTCTCCATGTTAAATTTAAAAAGTAAAAACCTTTTATTTATTAGTTAAAAGATGGCAAAACAGTCCGAGGCCCAATACTTCCCCAGAATAATAGAAGCTATTGACTCTCTATCTATTTTATTGTAAAAACGATCACTTTTACCTTTATATCGCTTTTATTTAAATTAATTTATATTATTTTAAAATTTATTCTTATCAACCGCGATGATGTAGCTTTTAATATACGTTAATTCTCGTTGATACCTCACACAACACGTATATATTTCATTACAGGAACTCTGCTCCAGTTTTACAGAATACAAACTATATAAAACAAAAACACGTTACGAATTGTTTCCAATTCCCCGCCACCATCTTCACATCCTGAAAAATCATCATCGTCATTCGTCACTCATAAGGAGTAAATACTCTGAGCGCTCGACGAGTTTCATTCAGTCCGACGCAAAGACACCAACGAATAGACACTTATTTGTATTCATACCTGGGCTATTATTTTAAAAAAGGTACATCGAAAAAAAAACAACTATTTTTTAAAAATCTGAAATTTTGATATATTGTTGGCATTGATGAAAGGAAAAAAGTGATTTCTGCTTTTATTTTTTGAGTACTCTAAATCGGAGTTATGCGCGGTTGAATTTTGAGGCTTTTTCACGTAGCTTTGGTAATGGTGGCAATGGTTTGTGAATAGGTGCCACAAATTTCATCCGACTTATGTATATTTTTGCAAGTAAAAAGGAAAATAATTGAATAATTGAAATAAGTAAGTTTAAAATTAATAACTTTTCTCTTTTCCGCTAGGCGGCGCGTAAAACCTTAGTTTACTTCAAAGCTCATATCTCAAAAAGTCCCTTTTTTTTGTTTTTCACAAATTTTAAAGCAAACATATGCAGCTATGAAATTGAGAAATAAAAAGTCAGCAATTCAATATGGATTTTTTCTTACGATTTTTTAAAGTTTGGTATATGAAAAATTCACATGTGTGTTTTATTAAGTTAATAATCCTGTACTAAATGTGGATCTAATAAATTAAACATTTCATATTTTAACACCTGCAATAAATTTGAACCATTTTCTGTGCGGTTAAATTGTGCTTATTAAAAATTAATTTAAGTTAAGTGGTAAAATAAAGGAATTTAAATTATTAAAAGGGTCTGTAAAATGTTTATTCATTTTAAAAAATGTCTATTCAGCCCCTTTCTACTAATTAAAATCTCATTAGAGACTCATAATTTTAACATTTAAAATTTCTTATGACGCCCACAAACGGTTTTTGGAACACATTATGCTTGCATCCAATCAAAATATATTAAATTGTACCTACCTAATTTTACCTGATTCTACCTATGTCAAAACTATTTAAAGGGTATATATATTGATGTGATTGCCTTATAGGAATGATGAGATCTTTTATTAACAATTAATTAAAACACTTTAGATATAGTTTATTAGAGTTTATTTAAATTAATTAATTATATTTATTTAGAAAGGTGTGTGCACTTCGTTGTCTAATTAATTACTATCTCTATTCTAATAATGCATGCTTTTATTTCGAATGGATTTATGAGGTAAGCATTTATATTTGACACCGCACATGCCAAATATATTATTTGTTTTCCGGTGCTCGCTTGCACACGCCAAGCATATTTTGCTTACCGTTGCATTTCATTATTAAAGAAATATACCTTGTACTTTTCTTTAATAATGAAATATAGTGAGCTCATAAAGACTCACTACACCTCCCTTCTTTTAGTGAATGATGTTCACATCATTCATGCCAATCGTCAATATGAAAATTAATTGTATATGCAATTATCGTTATTATTATATTTGAAATACTTATTAAAAATAACAACAGTCTCTAAATTACAAATTTTAAAACAATATTTTTTTCTATGTTTATGATTCGTTTGTATGATTTTATTGTACTTAGACACTACGTACTCTTCCCTTCCTTTTTTGGAATAGCTGAAGGCTTAGTTTAATTAACAGCATTATTTAAATTCTTAAATTAAAAAAAAAAATCCATAACGTATACATTTAAAAAGAATTATCAAATTACTGAAATTCTATTTTTAATAATAGAATAATAATTAATAACTAACTATAAAAATGAAAATATTTAATTATAATTTTAAAAATAATTACTAACTGAAAGCAAAGCATTCTAATATTAATATTTTTTATATTTAGCTAAATTTGATTAATTCTTAATTTTTAATTTTTCTTTAATTCTTATGAACGATTTTTTCTTTTTTTGTTATGGGATCCTCAATCACTATATTGTGTTTTGGTAGGATTTTTTTTACAATATATGGTCCTGTATAAAAGGATTCTAGCTTATGTCTATTTTCGTTTGTTAAAAATACTCTATCTGTAATTGATACTTGTAATGGGTTAATGTTTTTATCGTAATAAATTTTTCTTCTTATCTTTTCTTGTTCTATTAATGTTTTGGCTCTTTTTAAGGCTACTTGTAATTTGAATTTTAAATGTTTTACATAATCATCTGGGTTATAAAGAGGGTAAACTTTATCATTAAAAATTTCGTCAATTGAATTAGCTCTATTACCAAATATTAATTCAAACGGTGTGTAGAGATGGGTTAAATTTGGAGTAGTATTATACGAAAATGCATATATGGACAACCAATCATCCCAATCATTGGTTTCTAAATTCATATAATTTCTTAAGAATACATTTATTTCCCTGTGATTTCTCTCTATTTTTCCCAACGTTTCATGGTGATAGGCAGTGGATATTGCATGTTTAATTCTTAGAGTTTCGCATATATTTTTGATAATTGAATTACAATATTCTGTCCCTTGATCAGATTTTATCGTTTTCATTGGTCCAAAGACTAAAATAATTCTTTCTATTAAAGCTTTTGCTATTGTAATTGCCTCTTTGTTTGGTATTGGAACGATGATTACATAGTTGGTTAGTTCACATTGAGCGGTTAATGCATATCTATTATCATTAATAGTTATAGGTAAAGGTCCTATAGTATCTATTTGCACGATATCGAACGCTTTGTTAGGTGTTTCTGTAATTATTAGATTTTCTTTTGTTTTTCTTAATACTTTATTTTTAGCACATTTGTTGCAATTTTTTATGTAGGTAGCTATGTCCTTAGACATACCTTTCCATTCGTAAACTGATTTTATTTTTGCTATAGTTTTCCTTTGTCCTGTATGACCACCTAATATTGGATCATCATGATATTTTTTTATTATATTCTCTCTTTCTTCTTTATTCATAATATTTTTGCGCGCTTTTGTAATAATTATATTTAACATTTTTAAATTGATGTTGGCCAACTTAATAAATTTTTTACTATCAATGTATTTAAATATGACGTCATTAGTATATATCTTTATATTATAAATATTTAATTTGCAAGCTAAGGCCTCTAGCTTCGATAAAAATTGTCCGAAGTCAATTTCATCATTCACAAATTTATTAATTGGTAACAATTTTAACTCATTAAAATTGTACACTTCATTTTTAAATTTTTCTTTTCTGTTTTTAGGACATTGTAGCAATAGTGTTAAACATTTGTTGTTATTTGTCTCAATAAACTTAAGACATGGAATTTTAACAAGATTATTATCATTATTGTCATACAATACTTTTGTTGTTTCTACTGAAATTTCTTTGTCATTTTTAGGATTTAGTATTTTGTTAGACATCAATCTCGTTTGAATGGTTAGAATTGTTTTAATAGAAGATTTTAGAGTTTTTAAATCTTCGATTGCGATTCGCGATAACGCGTCTGCGGTAACATTGGTATAACCTCTTACGTGTTCTACTTCAAAATCGTATTCTTCTAGTTCTAATCGAATTCGTGTTAGTCTGGAGGAAGGATTCTTTAAGGAAAAGAGATGAACTAGGGGCTTATGATCTGATCTAATTAAAAATTTATTGCCAAATACGTATGGTCTAAAGTGATTTATAGCGAAAAAGATTGCTAATAATTCCTGTTCAATTGTTGACTTGTTTGATTCTCCACGTGTAAAAGTTTTTGAAAAATATGCTACTGGTAGATCATTATTGGAATGTTCTTGACTTAGAGTTGCGCCGCATCCAATCTTGGAAGCGTCTGTAGTGATTATAAATTTTTTATTGAAATCTGGGTATTGCAATATTGGAGGATTTTGTAAATAATTTTTTATTATTTCAAATGCCTTTTGGCAGATAGGAGTCCAGTTGAAAGTTTCATTTTTCCTTGTAAGTTTATTTAATGGAGCGGTTGTTTCTGCAAATTTAGGAATAAATTTTCTGTAGAAATTAGCAAATGCCACGAATCGTCTGGTATCATCTGCATTTTGTGGGACTGGATAATTTTTGATAGCATGTAGTTTGGATGGATCAATTTTAATTCCATCAGCAGTGCACTGATGTCCAAGAAAGGTAACTTCACTTCTGAAGAAGGAACATTTTTTTGGGTTTAATTTTAGGTTGAATTTTCTACAAGTTTCAAATACTTGTTGAAGGTTTTTTAAATGATGGTTTTCTGAACAACCAATTACTATTACATCATCCATATAAAGAAAAGCGCTTTCTGGTGCAACACCAGAAAAAGCCAATGACATCATTCTTTGGAAAGAATTTGGTGCTATTTTTAAACCGAATGGAACACGGGTGAAACGAAATGTTCCAAAATCTGTAGAAAAAGCTGTGCAATCTCTTGATTCTTCTTCCAATTCTATTTGATGAAATCCACTTAAAAGGTCTAAGACTGTAAAATATTTTGCCCTTCCTAGCTGATCCAAAATCTCTTCAATTCTAGGAATAGGATAAACATCGCCAATCAGTTTTCGATTCAATTGTCTAAAATCAACTACAAGTCTGTGTCTTTGTTTGTTACAACCTGGTAGAGATTTTTTCGGTACCAAGAATATAGGACTAGAATATTCAGAAATGCTTGGTTCAACTATTTTATTATCGATTAGTTTTTGGACTTGTGTTCTTATTTCTTGTTTTTGAGAGTTGGGCAATCGATAGTTTTTAATATAGACTGGGTTATCATCCATTAGTCTCAACTTTTGCTTATAAAAATTATTCGAAGATAAAGGTTCATCTTCAAGACCAAAAATGTCGTAATTATTCTTGATTAAATTTTCAAATTTGTTCCTAATATAACCATTAATATGGTTATTATTTTGAATAATATGATTGTAAATTTGGGTATTTCTGATACTATTTTCATTTGGTTTTTGTTTAAAAATTTCAAAGTCTGTCAATTTTTCAAAATTAAATTTGGATATTGGTATGTTAATTGAATCTGAATTTGTATTTAAAATTTTAACAATTGGTTTCCCAGAAGAAACTATTGAACTTGCTACAAAAACGCCTGGTATTAATTCTTTGTTTAAAATTACCATATCTTCGTTTAACAATATCGGAACAGTTCTAAATACTTCAGCTCTCGGAGGTATTGTCAGAATGTTTTTATTGAACGATTCGTTAACAGGTATTTCAACACTTTTAGAGCCATTAAAATCAAAATTTAAAGTTAAAGTCCAATTTTCATAATTTAATATACATTTATAAGTACTTAAGAAGTCTTGCCCTAATATTCCATCTGTAGGTATATTCAAGTCATTTTGTAGTACATGTAATTTTACTTTAAGTGCATAATTTGGAATGAAAATTTCTGTATTTAAGGTACCCAATGAGTTTACAATGGTATTTGTAACACCTTTTATTTCTATTATGTTTTGCTTGTCAACATTTGTTATGTTATTATTTTTAATTAAAGAAATTTCAGCACCAGAATCTATTAGAAAAGTTTTAATTCTATCAGAGTTTGATATTTTAAATTTTACGACGGTTGCATAATTTAGATTAATAGTATAAACCTGTTTTAATTTTTGTGTTAGGAGTCTTGATTTAGACTGAGGTTTTGTACTTGAAACCCCAACTCTTCGTCTCCTGTTACATCAGTTATTGCTCTAACATTTCTTCTAGCATTGTTTGCGTAAGTATTGGTATTGAGCGTATTTGGACGATTTCTATTATAATATGTATTGTTGGTACTAAACTGTCTTCCACGGTTGAAATTTGAATTGTAATTTTGACGAAAATTTCTTCTATTAATATTCCCATTAAAATTACGTTCGTTAAAAGTATTTTGTCTGAAATACTCATTATTTATTTGTCCATAACCTCTACCTCCACGGGTAAATCGTAGTATGTTTGCCGCTTTTGCAGTTTTTTCTGCACTAATAGCCTCGTTAAACTTGGCTACCATTTCATCTATATTATCATACTCCTGCAACATTGCTGCTTGAATGCTGTTGTTCGTTGCATAAACCATTTTGATGTTGGCTTTAACATCGCTGATTGCTATTTTGTTGGCATTTTCTATCGGCATGCCAAGAGTTTTGTATGCTAAGCATAACTCAGATCTAAGACTTATAATTTTTTGTATATATTGATCTTTGTTTATGAGAGTTAAACTATTTAATGCTGATTTTACTTGCTCAACTGTTTTACCAGAGCATTTCCTTTTTAAATTATCAATAATTTCATCTATCGTGGTAACATTATCCGGTACAGCTTCTTCAGCCTTCTCTTTTAATTTTGTTAAAATAATAGTAATTGTTTGAGCTATGTTCGCTTCACTTGTGATTGTAGTTTTAACTACATTTAATTTTCTTAAGAAATGAGTCAAATCTGTAGCATTTCCATCGTAATTTTCTGTAATGATTTTGTTGACGAGGGAGATTATATCGACTGGTGTTAACGCAGTATTTGTCATTGTTTTTGTTTCAACTACGTCAATAGGTGTGTTAAAAAAAATTTTAATTTCGTCAGATTCTACCTTAGAGAATGGTAGGACGTTTAGAAAACTAAATCTATTATATTCTATTCTAGAAAATAAATCACTAAAAATTATAGGGGAAACCTATAGAACCAAAAAGAAAGCCAAAACACCTAAAAAAGTATTCTACAAGTAAAAAAAAATATTCTACTGAAAACAAGTGTTCTACAAGGTTACTATTGAAATATTCTGATTTCAATCAAACAAAAATTCGAACAACAATGTACTTATAACAATACTCAGTAATTTTTTATATCTTATTATTTTATAAAATGTTTTAAAATTCTAAATGACTTTATCGTCTACCATAATAAAAATAATACCTCAATGAAATCAATTATACCTTAGGAATTATCTTCATCAGCATTTTAAAGAAAATATAACAAAAATCAAACACTAAACACATTAAACATATTTTGATCAAATTAATTTCATTTCTTTTATTTTAGTATTTATTTTTTTCGTTTCATTTAACGAAAACAACAAAAAAATTATTAGTAAAATTTTAACGAAAACATAACTTTTCTTTGCTTATTCAATTTCATATTTTTCTGTTTTTCTTTTTTTCTTAAAAAAAAAAATTGAAAGGTCAGTAAATTATTTACTTAATCACTTATTACATAATTAAATTGAAAAAAAAATTCTAATTCTATATTCATTTAATAAATTTAATTTAAAATGATAACTTACAATCTTATTTAAGTGGTTTTGATCCAAATTCCAAATATGTCATCCTTCGTGTAACTTTATCCCATATGTCCCATTTCTTGATGCTTTTTTGGATGAGATAATATTTCTTGATGATCTTGATGTGTTAATATTATTGCTTGATGATTTTTTTTTTGAAAATATTAAATTTGATGACATCTTTTTAGAATTGATATGAGATCTGCGTGTTGTTACATTGTTTTTATACATGATCAAGATCAATGCGAGATCTTGCAATCTCCCTTGTAATGCTTTTCTTGATTTTATTGTTAGCGAGTTGTATGGCTTTACAACAGCTAAACACTATTATTGCGATTATTATTAAAACTAAAATAACAATCAATATGCTATTTGTGAGTTGATTTGAATTTGTAATGGTGTTAATCACTTCATTGTGGTTACTTAGCCCTTGATTCTTTGAGTCTTTAATAATTGTGGGCGTTGGTTCTTCAATTTTTGAATATGGAGAGCCCATCACTGAACATTACTTATGTTTGTTTTATTTGTATAAATTGATATTGAAAGTTTCTTTTTTTCACAAAGTAACCACTTCACAAATTATTATATTCACTGTATTATACGAAGTCACGGTCGCCATGATGAGATCTTTTATTAACAATTAATTAAAACACTTTAGATATAGTTTATTAGAGTTTATTTAAATTAATTAATTATATTTATTTAGAAAGGTGTGTGCACTTCGTTGTCTAATTAATTACTATCTCTATTCTAATAATGTATGCTTTTATTTCGAATGGATTTATGAGGTAAGCATTTATATTTGACACCGCACATGCCAAATATATTATTTGTTTTCCGGTGCTCGCTTGCACACGCCAAGCATATTTTGCTTACCGTTGCATTTCATTATTAAAGAAATATACCTTGTACTTTTCTTTAATAATGAAATATAGTGAGCTCATAAAGACTCACTACAAGGAAGTATATTCAAAAATATTTAGAAGACATAACGTTTAGAAAAGATAATACATAATAGAAATGCCTTTCAAATTGTGCTGTAACTTGTACGGTCTTAAAAATCATCAGCGGACATAAAAAAATGTGAAACTGGTCACACCAGCTGTTATTCAAAAAGCTGCGACCCTAAATTTCACTTTGCGTGATGACCAGTTTATATGTGAAACATGTGGCACTTATATCTATAAAAATAAGGTAAATTTAATTTTTTTATTAAAATGAATAAAAATTCATATGCAACTAATATTTTCTACAGCAGCTTTCATGTTCGGAAAGTATCGATTGTGAAGTTATTTCTATAAATCAGGATGTTGAAAATGTTCCAACGAACGAAAATATTCAAATACCTCCAGCATCTTTAGATCCATCACCAGTTTCGGTTGATACTATATCTCCACCAGTTCTTGAACTACTTAATGACACTTTAGAATATATTAACAATGTTCTTGGAAGGTTAGCCGAATCTCCTTTCAAACAAAAACATATTACAACAGGAAGTTATAAAAAAATTGCAAGTGTCACATCGGCAATAAGTCAAAGAATATTTCAAGTAGATTGCAAGCATATTGATGATTTTAAAACACCTGCAGAATGGCATTTCTTTGCAACTGCCCACGGAAAGGGTCCATCTGATGGGATTGGAGGAACACTTAAAAGAGAAGCCCGGAGAGCTTCGCTTAAAGGAGAAAAAATATCAACAGCAAGGGAATTATTTGAATGGGCGGAAATTTGGTCGAAAAAAACCAACCACGTTATGAGCTTTTCATATGTGTCTTCAGGAGATATCGAATTACAGGAGCAATTTCTTTCGATGCGGTTTTCGGACATTAAAACCATAAGTGGAACTCAAGGATTCCACTGTTTTTTACCGGATAACACTACACCCGATAAAATAATTGCCAAAATGTTTTCTTTTTCTGATAATCATAAATATTTCAATTTAAAGGCAAAAAGAATTATATAAATTATTAATTTTTTAATGTATTAATTTATATAATATTGTTTAAATTATAATGTTTATAGAAAAAATATTTTTTTAATTTTTTTTCTAATTATACTGTTGGTGATGTTGAAATTATAACAAAATCTTCGATCATTGGGATCTCCTATTCTTATTCTGAATAAAAACCTGTTTCTCAATCAGAAATACACAGAAAATGGTTCAAATTTATTGCAGGTGTTAAAATATGCAATGTTTAATTTATTAGATCCACATTTAGTACAGGATTATTAACTTAATAAAAAAACACATGTGAATTTTTCATATACCAAACTTTAAAAAATCGTAAGAAAAAATCCGTATTGAATTGCCGACTTTTTATTCCTCAATTTCATAGCTGCATATGTTTACTTTAAAATTTGTGAAAAACAAAAAAAAAGGGACTTTTTGAGATATGAGCTTTGAAGTAAACCAAGGTTTTACGCGCCGCCTAGCGGAAAAGGGAAAAGTTATGAATTTTAAACTTACTTATTTCAATTATTCAATTATTTTCCTTTTTACTTGCAAAAATATACGTAAGTCGGATGAAATTTGTGGCACCTATTCACAAACCATTGCCACCATTACCAAAACTACGTGAAAAAGCCTCAAAATTCAACCGCGCATAACTCCGATTCCGAGTACTCAAAAAATAAAAGCAGAAATCACTTTTTTCCTTTCATCAATGCCAAAAATATATCAAAATTTCAGATTTTTTAAAAATCAAAAATTTAAAAATCAACAAAAAAATGTACGTTTTCAAAATAATAGCCCACCTATATCTTCATCTGTAATTTTGTACTAAAGCCCGTTACAACTGGCTCGCGATACCCTACTCTCGGTGTTTCTGTGGCATTGCGACAATACTCTTGAAAGCATTTCGATGTAAAACAAAATCCTTTATCTCTTATTAATCTCGACGGAATTCTAAAATGAATGACGGATTCATTAAATGCCTTTATTAGAAGTCTCGTAGAAGTATCTTTCACAGCATGAAGAAATGTATGTTTTGTGAAAGCATCTATGATAACAAATACGTATAATTAATTTTTCGGATTCTTAGAAAATGGCCCTAGATGATCGATATGCGAAGTGTTGCTAGGTATAGGTTGCTTTTCAAGTGGATGCAGTTCAAAACTCTTTTTACCATACTTTTTTTTGTTGTATAAGCATTCTTTACAGGATGCTATATAATGTTTTCGCATTATTGGGAACCAATAATTTCTTTTCAGAACCGTTAAGATTTTTTTCCATACCAAAGTACGCCGTTGGGTACCACATAGAGGCGAACACAAGGGTGGGCTGGGGGTTTGGGTCTGGACCTCCTAACCTATAATTTTTAAGTATTTTTGTTTTATTGCAACTTAGATATTCTATAGTGTATATAGTAATGATAAATTATAGATTAACGTCTATGCATATCACAAGATACGATGCTAACTAGGGAATAAAGGTTTGTGAGTATTGATCAATTTTCTTTGAGGATTTTTTGAACGATAACCTTAAAGTTTTGAGGATAAAATTTATCGTTGCAGACTTACACTTGTAAGGCATTCCACAGATGCCAGACTCTGTAAAAATTAACTTTAAAAAGCGATAGTTCTACATCTTGCCACTCGAACCATAAAATATGGGCTGTTATTGAAAAACTGGTGTAATGTGCAAAGTTTGCAGGCTCAGGCTCAATTAATTTGATCGAAGCAGACGCCCGTTGGTCCATAATGTATTTGTAAAATACCGTCAAATCATCGACATACAAAGAATTAAGCTCATTAGTAAGATTTGAATCACCAATCAATTTAACTGCTCTATCCTGTATAGAATCAAGACACTTCAAACTACTTATACGTATGCTGCACTCCGTATGTGAGAACAATACTCCATGCAAGGACGATTAATTCTTGACGGAAGCTGGATTGTGTTTCATATTAATGTATTTCTCGTAATGTATTTCTAAAATATTTTAGCAATAACCGAGAAGATTGATATGGGTTTGTAATTGGCTGGATCCCTTTAACACCTTTTTTGGAACTGGCTGTACACTAGCCATTTTCCAAAAAATCCCTTCTTATATGGCACTCACTATTTTAGTGGGGTTTGATGGTAATTCCTTAGCAAATATTTTAAGAATAATTAAAGGATCTGGCCTAGATGCCTTACTTTTTTCCGGATTATATTTTTACGAAAAATGATCCGCTCCATTTTGTTAGAAACTACAGGAATTAGTTTAGGTTACAAATTAGGTTCCTAATCGCTTTATAAAAATTGCGTGAACCAGCCTGGGTTGCTCAGCAAATTTAGTAGCTTTTAACGTAATAAATAGATTTTTTTCTGTATCTATTAGTTTTCTACTCGAAATTGTACCAACGAAAGATCATTTGTCAATAAAAAAATAAAGTAATTCACTACTTCGGTCAAGAATGTCAGGAACCACAACAAAAATATTTGTTTTCCAATGTAGCCAATTCGGTCCTCAAAAACAAACAAAGAATATTTAATATTTGGATCCCTAACCAAAATCCCTTAAATCGTTCCCAATATCTAAAGGCCAATAAAATATCGAACCAGATAATCAAAAACGAAAAGTTGACAGAGCGAAGGCGGAAAACTTTCTACTATTTTCATTTCTGAGAAAAGTTTTTACAGTGTCATTCGTTCCTTAAAGTCTGGTACCAAGTTTTCTATCCCTCTTGTCATTGACGGTGATTTAATCATCACTGACGCAGCAAATAAAACCACGTTGCTCGTGGAACGCTTTGTTTTAAACTCAACGGTTTTGGAAACTCATAAAGAAATACCCCAAATCCAGTCTTCAGGAGTTAAAATGAAAGATCATCACTTGCTCCTCCTCTTACCCAAATTGCTACTAATACTATAAATCTGTTTTTTCCCTTCACGTTAGAAGTTAGCCAATGTCTAGTCCGTCCCCAAAAAATGAACATTTTTCATAATGTGATATTCCAAATTATAGATCAATAACCTTACTCTTAGTTATACGGAAAATATACGAGCATTATTCTAATACTCACGAGCATTATTTAATATCTGACAGCCAATACGGTTTTCGAAACAAAAGATCAACCACCGATCTATTAAACTATGTAGCACATCGTTGGAACAGAACACTTAAAAAAAGTTATAAACCTTATCGTATTAGACATGTTAAAAGCTTTTGATCGAATCTGGCGTGCCAACCTGATCAACAAGCTCATTGCGTACGGATTTCAACCCGTAGTCGTAAAGCTGATTCGAAATTTTCTTACCGACCGATACACTTCGGTATCCGGCTTTTCCTTTGAGTCGAAATTAATTATAACGCTGGCGTACCACAACGCTCATTTTTATTCCCCACTCTATTTTTAATTTATAAAAACGCACTGTTGAAAATCACCAGTAATCCGATAAATAGTTCTACATATGATATTACACTGCATAGATCATTCGTCCCTGTATTTTTAAAGTTTTAAATGCACGAACGAAATAATCAGAGAGACGCTGCCATAAATGTAAACGAGGACCTAGAAACACAAATTTGGTCAATTTTAATTCTACTAAAACACAGCTATTGATAGTTTCCAGATCAAAGACGGAGTTCCCTTATGATATTTCAAATAGCATAATATATAACGAAAAATTAGACGAATGTGAAAGCTTCCATTTATTGGGAGTTACAATTTCCAACTGTGGAACGATCATATAATGGCGATGGCAAAAAATTATTTCACTCCGTATCAATTACTCCACATTTTTAAGTCCTATATTCGTTTCTGTCTGGAGTATTATAGTCAAGTCTGGAGTGCTACATCTGTTTCCATCCCAGCTCTTTTGGACTATGTTCGTGCTATGCGAATTATGGGTGATCGGAATTTAACATCAAATTTTGCTTCACTACAACATCGTCGCACTGTTGCTGATCTCGTTGTTTTTTATAAATTTCGTCACCAGCAGTTCTCGGATGGTATCGGTTCCATCAACCATATTCTTCTCCGTTTTACACGTCATTCGGTTTGTGAATAGCAGCCCATCCTTTTACGGTTCAAGTGACAAGGTGTAGAACTGTCGCTTTCAACGCGATTTTTTTAACAGAGTTTCTCATCTCTGGAATGCCTTACCGGCGTGGGTCTTTCCTGATAATTTTAATCCTCAAAACTTTAAGATTAACGTTAATAAATTCCTCAAAGAAATTTGAATAATACTTTCGAGCCCCTAGTTCTCTAGTTAGCATGGTATCTTCGGATATTCAGAGACGTTGATCTACATTGGTTAACACTAAACATGCCTAACATTGAATAAAAAAAAAAAAAAAAAAAAAAACATTCAAACTGTTGAGACCACTCACTATCATAGTGACAGAATGCAGAGGACTTTCTATATTCGTACATCGTTCGGGAATGCTTTGCCTGAATCAATAATCTCAGATGCGTTCAACCAACACAAGCTTAAAATAGCATCCACCAACACCTCAGAATGAAAGTTGTTGTGGGACCTAGGTCTTAAAAGGTATCTATGTATTGTTGTAAAAAATATTGTAATTTCTATAGCGTAAAACTTTTTATTAAAAAAAACTTCTTTAGACCCCTCCCTAAAACATTTTCCGTGTGCGCCCCTGAGTCAAATAAATCACCGATATTCGTGATTTTGTAGAGACGAATGTTTCGGCCATTATGTATATTCTTTATCAAGATCAAGTTCTTCAACTAAACTGCCTAAATCTACGAGGGCATTTACATCATTATTATTTATTTTCATAGTTTTCATTCGTTGACGTTGCAAATCTGCTTATCGTTTTAGCTTTAGCGTTTGTCGTTTTATTGGTAAATGTTTTCTTGTCGTCATATTTTATCTCATAATTACGATCTTGATGACAGAAAGAACATACGTCCTTTTGATACAGTCACATGCTAAACAGTTTCACGATTGACATTTTTATGACACCTCGGCTGCGATAGCATATGTTCAACTCGTGACTTAAAATTATTACCAATAAATTTGGAAAAAATTTTTTGGATAACGACATGTCTTCATATTTTCTTAGTTGTAGCAATAACTCAGATACCGTTGTTATATTTTGTACGATTAAAGAATTAACAAGCTCATTATCCCTTAACCCTATACCAGAACTTATTTCATAATAACTTATTCGGCGAGGTTCGCTTTAAAGCAATACGTTGCATTTTATACATATAACTGTACATATAACAATATTTGCAAGAGATAATTTTCAGTTTTTTGGAAACCACTAAAAAACAAATGAGCCGATCTCGTTAGAAAAGGGCGCGGATCTGAATTTTGTTTTTTTCGATTGAATAATATAACTTATGAACATCTATAATGAGCGGAATGAGTCGAAGTCGTTGATAAAACCATTTCGAAAACAGTTCCAATCGGCAATTTCTAAAACCACTGAATCAAACCACGATCGGGCGTTTTCCCTTAATTTAGTGACAGCGGCGTGAAATAATAGCAATGAGATTCTATTATATATAAAAATTTTTGTATTCTTGATTTAAATTCGCATATCATTTCTGCGATATCTTTGGGTGTTAAGCGGAATTGGCATTGGAACTCGTCAGTGACTGTTTAAGCTGATTATGACAAACATTCTGTTGACTTGATATACATAGAATCTATTTTATCCACGTCTACTAAAGAATATATGCTTTCCATGCGTATGTCTTCCATTGTAATTGTATTCATTTCACAACTAGAATTTGATTAAAATTCTTTAACAGCTGTATAGTTTATTAAATATTCCCCTAACAAATTAAACAACAAACTTGTTTTGTTTTTCGCTATCTTTGATGTATTTATTCACAGTCACATTATTTATTCACAAGTCACACAAAAAGAGACGTCTCAACACTTGTATAAAAATCTACTATAATTTTGATGTTTGCTAACATAATGTCAATCTCTTGTTACTTTACGCAAATAACTTATTTAATAAGTTTAATAAAAAATTAAAGAAAACAAAGTTTTTTATAATTTTACTGTTACTCTATATATATATATATATATATATATATATATATATATATATATATATATATATATATATATATATATATATATATATATATATATATATATATATATATATATATATATATATATATATATATATATATATATATATATATATATATATATATATATATATATATATATATATATATATATATATATATATATATATATATATATATATATATATATATATATATATATATATATATATATATATATATATATATATATATATATATATATATATATATATATATATATATATATATATATATATATATATATATATATATATATATATATATATATATATATATATATATATATATATATATATATATATATATATATATATATATATATATATATATATATATATATATATATATATATATATATATATATATATATATATCTATATATATATATATATATATATATATATATATATATATATATATATATATATATATATATATATATATATATATATCAGCTTGTTAGGCCATCTTCTGGAGTAAATGATTTACTCCAGAAGATGGCCTAACAAGCTAAAATATATATAGAGTAACAGTAAAATTATAAAAAACTTTGTTTTCTTTAATTTTTTATTAAACTTATTAAGTTATTTGCGTAAAAAACAAAAGATTGACATTATGTTATTTGAAAACTTACGCCAAGTTCCAACGGCAAACAGTGTTAATTATATTGATGTTTGCTTTTAATAAATATGTATATACAACATATATTTTTATAAATATTACTTGGCCACTTAAAAGAACTTCTGTCATAAATTGTTGGTCCTTCTGCCATAATTTGGTATGCCTTCTGTCATAATTTATTGGCTCTGGTTCTGTGCGAATTGACCAAATAATGACAGATGACAACTATTAATTGTCAAAATTTTGTCTTTTGGAATTTATATTCACCATAACGAAACGTCAAAATTTGGCATAGCTTTTTAGCATCATCCAATTGTGACAGTAGGCATACCAAATTATTTCAGACGGAACAACAATTTATTACAGAAGTTTTTTTAAGTGCCAAAGTAACATTTATACATATTAATATATGTATTATATATATTTATTAACAGCAAATATACAATTAAATAGTTTTTCACCTTATGTCAAAATTTTGTTTTTACGAATTTCACATTCACCAAAAACATTGTTCTGTCAAACATTTGCAAGTTCGCACAAAGCCTCTAAAGAATTATAACAAGTTTTGACGTTTCGTTATGGTGAATATAAATTCTAAGTGAAAAATTAATTGTAGATTCTTGTATGAGCTTAGAATGAAGGCAATTCTTCACGATGATGAAGTTTCGAAACGAGCGTAGCGAGTGGAGGGAATCATCCGAGTGAAGAATTGCCATCATCCTAAGCGAATACAAGATGCTATTTTATCCACGACTGTAAACACAACAAAACAAGTTTGTTGTTTAATTTGTTAGGGGAATATTTAATAAACTATACAGCTGTTCAAGAATTTTAATCAAATTCACTAGTTGTGGAATGAATACAATTACAATGGAAGACATACGCATGGAAAGCATATATTCTTTAGTAGTCGTGGATAAACACTTTTATTTCTCAAATCAACTGAGGTCTCACTTAACTGCTGAAAAAAACAGCAACCACCAAGCCAAAAGATCAGAATTATTTACTATAGATACTTCCCAATGAGCGGAAGTATTGTTACGGCGGACTGTTGAAATTTTGCTCTAAAAATAATAATTTTCAGATTCAATAGTAATTTTGTTTATTTTCTCCAATTGCTCTAAAAATAGACGTTTTTCTATACCACTGTTTTTTTTATTTTAAATTAAATACAAGTTTTGATAAAGGGGAATTGTTTTATGGAAAGGGAAACAGAAAGTCTATGGTATGATATAAAAGTACGAATTGTTTTAATCAATTCAATTAGTATAATTTCTAAAATCGAATTAGTTAGTAAAAATTTAAATAAATGCTCGTAATTTAATAATTCAAGATAAATAATGTAAGCTTAAATCAAGATAAATAATGTAAGCTTAAATTTTAATTTATATAATTTTGATCAGTTTTTTTTTAATAAATTATTTTGTATGTTAGTAAATTAATAGTTATTTTTATGTGATATAAGAGATTTCCCAGTGTATTTGTTTGTGTATTCAGTATTCAGTTTTCATAGAAGTTTTGAGCTATCCGGCTATCCGGCACACTATAGCTGATCTGTAGGAAAAGAGATAATTTTTCTATGATAGCATATGAAAAGTCTATTTTCATCACGCTTAATGCCATGTGAAAATGGGTTCTTTTTCCACTAGTGTAAAAAGAATAACAATTTGTGGTTGCTATGGTGAACGAATATTTCTTCAAAAACGGTTACTGCTATTACCGTAAATGAAGCATACGTTGAGTTTAAGAGCAAGTTTCCAGAATTAAAAGTAGGATTTTCAAAATTTGAAATTCTTCGCCGTGATGAATGCGTAAAATTAGCGCGTATAATTAGTTGCCGATACCAAATAGTTTTAAACAATGATATTTACTCATGTTTTAAAAAAACTTATTTTAACTATTAAAACACTTTGAAGCTTCTTTGCTAACACAACACAAATATTTTTTTAACAAAATTGACAACTGAATTTAGTAATGATGCTATACGCTCAAAATATCTCTAAAGACTATTATTTTCCATACTGTGCTCTCATTTTATGACAGGTAATATCATTAACAGGTAACAAAGTACGGTACTTGATTTTTCCATGCATTTAAAATTAATTTCGGACAGGTATAAATGGATGAAAAGATAAATTGTGTAAAAAGCATGCACAACCTCAAATACTTAGTTTGTATCCTTAAAATAGTTAAATGGTCATTAAATTATTATAAAACAAGAATTCCGGTGGGTTGAGTTAAATAGATAATTCACTGCATTGGTTAAAAAAATTGAAGAGAAAACGGAAATGAAAATTTTGTAAAAATTTTATTTTTAAAACGAGAAATTATATACCTGGGAAACTTTCGTTTTAGATTACGAACTAATTAAACATTTTTTTCTAGAAAGAAAGTGATAAAAGTGAGGGTACCCTCAACAGCGCCATCTTTGAAATTTTTTTTTTAAGTTTAACACACTTTTAAAAAATTATTAAAAAATTTTAAGTAATATTTTTTATAAGTCCTATCAATTACCATTGCAATGAGCTATAAATGACTTAAATCGGTTTAGTCAATCGTTAGCAATCGATATTCAAAGATACTCATGTTTCGCAAACCCCTAAAACTTTGTCGCCACCCTGTGTCATCCCTAGAGCGAAATTTAATTTTTTGAAAGAAATGTTATTTTTATTTTTTCATTGGCTATCTGTATATGAAATTTTATCGAAATCAGAGGGGTCAGGTCACATGCTAGAACAAATGCTGTTGCGATGACGTGGAATTGCTCTATATATATATACTGCCATAGAAAAAATTGCATTTCTTACGCGCGATTAAAACGATTAAAAACAATGTTTTCCTCTCTTGTAAGAAAAAATACTATTTCTTAGAAAAGTTTGCAGTAACAAAATGAAAGTTTGGTTCCCAATAACCTAGCTGGTGACATATTCCTTGATCATGTAATTCGCACTATCTTTCTCAATGATTAAAGCCCAGACATAAAAAAAAAATTCGTTTCTTCGGGCAAACGTGCCATTATCATGGAATATTCAATAACTACGATTATAGGTGCTACCGTTGACTGAATACAGTTCATCCGCCAGCACTCTTTAGATATCAACTTGCTTAGTGAGATCTCATTGCTATTGCTATTTATTAGTGGTACGTTTGCTTGCATGTTAATAGCAGGAACTGCTCTACGCAGGGTTGTCACACCTGTATATTAAAACTTAAAATTTTTTTTCAAATCAAAACTGGTTCCTTCGTGCGAAAAAATAATTGTTCAATTGGACAAAATATGCAGAAATAATAGATTCTTGTATGAGCTTAGAATGAAGGCAATTCTTCACGAGGATGAAGTTTCCCGAAACGAGCGTAGCGAGTGGAGGGAATCATCCAAGTGAAGAATTGCCATCATCCTAAGCGAATACAAGATGCTATTTTATCCACGACTGTAAAATATTTCGTTTAATTTTCAGTTTTCATGCAAATATTTGTATCGCCATATTGAAATAAATACATCAAAGATAGCGAAAAACAAAACAAGTTTGTTGTTTAATTTATTAGGGGAATATTTAATAAACTATAGAACTCTTAAAGAATTTCAATCAAATTCACTAGTTGTGGAATGAATACAATTACAGTGGAAGACACACGCATGGAAAGCCTATATTCTTTAGTAGTCGTGGATAAAATAATTTTTAGTATTAGCTCCGAAAAATGATTACTTTAAGAACTGTTTAGAGTCCGCAAAATTGTATTTTAGCGGCCTAGTACTTAAAGTCGTTATGACAACACTTTAGCGGATTCAAAATTTGTTTTCATTTTATATTATAATTATTTTCAAATTATAATCACAATTGCTTTGATAAGTTTTGTTCAAAAATCAATTTATTATACGCAAGAATACAAATTAAGCAATAAATTAGAAAAAAAATCGTAAGAGCTAATACTAAAAAACGTTGTATGCAACACGTACGCAAATGGCTTTAGCAGACTCATCTTCATATTCCAGACTCGGCTAGCGCCTCGTCCGGAAACATTACGATTCGTCCGCTAAAACCATATTTTGCGTACTTGTTACATAAACTACTATTATCCTTCTCCAACTATTAATAACAAATTTATTTGTATGTTTTTCCATATCACTAGTATCCATTATTGTATTGTTTTCTAACTTAGCGAATAATGAGCTTAACATAATGTATTATTAAAATTTTCCTTAAAAGAGTATTAAGAGTATTAAGAGTATACGATGCTTTATGCTTGTGTTGATCAAATTGTTTTGATTGTATTAAATATTATTTTTTACGCACAAATAAATCGTTTCACGTTTCACAAAACTAGGATAACTAGGATGTGAAACACAAAACACGTTTCACATCCTAGTTATCGTGGCGGAAAGTTGATCTTTACGCCCGTAAAATGAAAATATTGTTACGTTTTTCTTAACTTCCTTCGAATTGGCCTTACTCTCAATTCGATAAACGTAATTCCCAATCTCTTCCTGAGTTCGATCACTGATTAGTAAGCAAACACACCAGGTTTTATTAAGTATTCAACACCTTAACTGTTCCACAACAACAGAAAAACAAGGCAGCAAACAATATTCTTAACTAGAATATTCTTCCAACAGCTTCGAAACTCCAACGGTTTATTGTAGAAATTTCCAATTCACAACGTTCAAAATAATACACAAAATATTTCTATTTAATAACACTTATAACTTTATTTACAAAAACTTTACACAAAAACTAATTTAAAGATCACTTTTATAATTTTTAACTTCACAATCGCAGGTTTAAAATAAACTAATTCTACATTTAATTTCACTTTACTGTCGCAGGTCTAAAATAACACTAATTCCAACTTCACTATCGCAGGTTTAAAATAAAACTAATTAAAAACTACAAAAGGTATTTTTCTTATATACCTTCTGCAATACTTCTAGATAATTCGACATCACTTTCCAGAAACCTTGAGAAAATATTAGAATATTCGATTATTTTACGTTATGTTGATTTGATTCATAAAATCGTTTATGTTGACCCTATTTCTAAGAAGAGACAACAACAACAATATTCATTTCATTAATTTTTTTGTTGTGTTTTGTTGATTTTATTTTCCTGGAAGTGACCGTAATCGTCTAAATTTTTCTGTAATCGTAACATTATCCTCCACTTAAGCCTGTTCGTCCCGAACAGGATCTAAATCTCTCCTCCAATTGTTGAATCCAAACATTTTTTTTTTCTATTTCCCAGGCTGTTTAGAATTACTTTCGGTTCCTTTCTAAGTCCTTGGCCATTACTTTGTTCTATATCAGCCCACCGTAATGAGTATGGATTCTCATTATTCTAAAGTGCTCCTTATCTCTTCC
Organism: Diogma glabrata; assembly: GCA_963693315.1. Taxonomy (NCBI): domain Eukaryota; kingdom Metazoa; phylum Arthropoda; class Insecta; order Diptera; family Cylindrotomidae; genus Diogma; species Diogma glabrata. Next base: position 173,811,756 of record OY856186.1, read on the forward strand.
CTTTGAGTGTTTCACACCGCCATGTCCCTGAACCATTCTCCTTTTCAGCTGCGATTCGTCCCCGTTTGAAGCTATTTGAACCACGTCAGTTACATTGCTCACTTCGTAATGGACCGGAACTTGTTTCCTTTTATCTTTCGGCGTTTGTTCAAACGTTTGCGTCGATTGACGTTTCTCTACCTCATATGTTTGGATGATGGTTCTGGATTTTCCTCTGCACTGCATAGTTTCTCATCGCTTCCAATATCTGTTGACTCTGCCTCATTCACAAGTAGTGGCATCTCAACATTATTAATCTTTAGGATTCCCATCTAAAATCGAAGACTAATCCCTTCGCCTTCATGAAGTCCATCCCCAAAATGACTTATCCATAACGTCTGCCACTAGCACCTCTTGTTGATAGCAGTTATTTCCCAATTTTATTTCAGCGATTCTTTTACCTTCTATTTCAGCGCATTCTCCGGTTACTGTTTGGAGTTTCAATCCATCTGATGGTTCCAAACCACCGTCAATTAAACCTTTGCGAACGAATGTTCGAGCTGAACCTGTATCCAGTGTCATGAAGCAACCTTTACCTTCAAGTTGTCCGTTGATACCCAAGCTTTCACCATTTACCGCAATTCTTGAAATTGGAATGTAGGCTGCTTTCTCCTCACTTCCTGTTCCAGCAGTCCTGTGAGATATGGCCCGATTTCCTACATACCCAGCACAGGAGTTTTCTACTGTTGTTCCTGAACCCTACGTTCTCCATTTCTTCGGCTCCTCTGTTCTTCACAGAAGACGACAATCTGTCTGCTTCCCCGTTTTTCTTGCACTCCCGTGCCATGTGACCCTCTTCGTCACATACCCAGCATCTGATGTCGCTTTTATCTCTGTGTGCCAAAACTTCCCCTTTAATGTTCCCCTCTACATTCCTTTTTCTGCATCCACCAGATGGCCTACATATCCTCTGTACCATCTCGTATTGCATTGCGTATGCGACAGTTTCATGGAAAGTCGCCTTAGGTGTAGTCATTACTTTGATCTTGGTTTCTGGATCTCGGATACCATCAATGAAGGCCTCGATCTTCATTTTCTCCATAAAATACGGTGGAGTATTCGAGTGTGCCAAATGTACAAGCCTCTCCACTGCTGAGGAATAGTCTTGTAAGCTTTCTCCGTTCCGTTGCAAGCGACCTTTTAACTCGATTCTGTATAACTCCTTTTTATGGTCGCTGCCATATTTACGCTCCAACGCATTCATCACCTCTGCATAACTTTTCCGATCATTTTCCGGCACTGCCTGTAATGTTTCAGCTGCTTCCCCCTTTAGAGCAACTATCAATGCAGCAAGACGATTTTCAGCGTTCCAAACATTTTGATCAGCTGCGGTCTCGAACTGGAACTTGAAGATGCCGAAAGATGTGGTACCGTCATACGATGGTGGCTTTAGTTTAATATTTGCTATTTGTTGTACCACATGTGAAGTGAGTATAATTCCTTTTTATTTGTTGGCTGATGTTCAAACTCATCTGTTGAATCATAGCCATTAACTGCGTAAAATCACAGTTTCCAGATGGTAATGTTGTTGTTGTTTCTGCAACAAAACTTTTCTCCTCATCAGGTGCCACTAGATCATTATTTGTATTAATCACTCCAAACTGGTAACTTTCCACGTCCATTCCATTGGCTTCCATACCTTGTCGAAACCGTAGCATTAATTCAGTTTTGTTTCCGCTTGTTGACAATCCACGTTGTTCTAGTTCTTTCTTTAACTCAAGAACCTTTAAATCACTTAATAAAACCATTATTAACAGCTAACTAATCCGCCGATGTCACCAATGTTACGTTTTTCTAACCTTACTTCAAATTGGCCTAACTCACAATTCGATAAACGCAATTCCCAAATCTCTTCAGAGTTCGATCACTGATTAGTAAGCACAAACACCAGGTTTTATTAAGTATTCAACTCCTTAATTGTTCCACAACAATAGGAAAACAGTACAGTAAACAATATTCTTAACTAGAATATTCTTCCAACAGCTTCGAAACTCCAACGGTTTATTGTAGAAATTTCCAATTCACAACGTTCAAAATAATACACAAAATATTTCTATTTAATAACACTTATAACTTTATTTACAAAAACTTTACACAAAAACTAATTTAAAGATCACTTTTATAATTTTTAACTTCACAATCGCAGGTTTAAAATAAACTAATTCTACATTTAATTTCACTTTACTGTCGCAGGTCTAAAATAACACTAATTCCAACTTCACTATCGCAGGTTTAAAATAAAACTAATTAAAAACTACAAAAGGTATTTTTCTTATATACCTTCTGCAATACTTCTAGATAATTCGACATCACTTTCCAGAAACCTTGAGAAAATATTAGAATATTTGATTATTTTACGTTATGTTGATTTGATTCATAAAATCGTTTATGTTGACCCTATTTCTAAGAAGAGACAACAACAACAATATTCATTTCATTAATTTTTTTGTTGTGTTTTGTTGATTTTATTTTCCTGGAAGTGACCGTAATCGTCTAAATTTTTCTGTAATCGTAACAATATTTAATCTTTTTTAATAATATTTTTCGTAATATTTTTCTAGTTTACTGTCCGTAAAATAATCGCCCATAAAATAGTTAAAATAATCATAAAATTAAAACAAACAAATAAATTATTGTATGAAGTTTATAGTGAAAATCATGGCATGTACAGTTTTTTTCGAATTTTCAGAATGTCTTGCGAGTTTAAAAAACTCAATAAATATTTTTTCTACAATAAAGTTTTGCATTTGTGCGTAAAACGTTGTACATACACTCAGGCTGAAAGGAAGATTACGCCCTTGGTTTAATAAAAGCCCTCGCTTCGTCGGCCTTCAACATGAACCGCAGATGTAATCATCTACTTTAGCCCTCGATATGTAAATAACTATTACAATTCAATCACAAACGATTTTCTTTTTTTCTTTTCGTGCCTCGCTTGAATTTTAAATTTTTGCTTGCGAATAAACTATCTCATTAAACACTAATTGATTAATATTTAATAATATTAAATTTTAAAAATACTCCTTGTTTTAGTTCGCAAAAAATTATTTTATTTTATTTATTAAAATTTATTTACAAAATTATTAATAAAATACCTCAATTAATTTCGGTTTAATTCAACCATTTTCAAGAGGAATAAAAATATTTAAAATATTTTTATTCCTCTTGAAAATGGTTGAATTAAACCGAAATTAATTGAGGTATTTTATTAATAATTTTGTAAATAAATTTTAATAAATAAAATAAAATAATTTTTTGCGAACTAAAACAAGGAGTATTTTTAAAATTTAATATTATTAAATATTATTATTATGTTTCGCCAATCAGTGTCTTCCGCTTCTATACAATATACTAATTGATTAAATAATATTATATTTATTTTCAAACTTTTGATATCATTAAACTTAAAACAAAAATTAAGTGTGCGAGTATTTCAAAGAATAGTAGATTCTTGTATGAGCTTAGAATGAAGGCAATTCTTCACGAGGATGAAGTTTCCCGGAACGAGCGTAGCGAGTTGAAGGAATCATTCGAGTGAAGAATTGCCTTCATCCTAAGCGAATACAAGATGCTATTTTATCCACGACTTTAAAAATATTTGAAATATTATAAAGTTTTCATTTAAAACTTTATATCGCCATATTGAAATTAATTTATCATAGAAAACAAGAAAAACAAAACGTTTGTTGTTTATTTTAGATTTATATATGTATTGTTCTTGTTTAAACTTGTTTATATTATTATACCAACAAATCAAGTTTTTAATTTTTTAGAGGAATTTTTTATAAATAAAGTGGAATGAAATAAATAAAAGAGAATTTTATACATAAATTGGAATGAATACAATTACAATGAAAGATATACGCATGGAAAGTATATATTCTTTAGTAGTCGTGGATAAAAGATTTCAATTTAGGAGTAAAAGTGTTGTTTTTAGGGTTCCGTACTTTAAAAAAGTAAAAACGGTACCCTATTGGTGAGACTTCGGTGTCCGTCCGAATTTCTACATAATCAATTTACTCACAAACTATAAGTGCTATCAACTTGAAATTTTCTACAGTTTTTAAACGTGTTTTTCCACGCCTACTGATAACAAAAAAATTCAAATATTTGTTTTAATCTATATTTTATGAACATAGATAAGGAGATAGTAAAACAAAAGTTTTTTGTAAGGAATCGAGTTTGGTCTAGAAAAATCGAGAAAGTTCAAAATATTTCAAAAAAAAATTTCAATGATTTTTCGACTGCTTAGTTTTTTTGATATTGCCATAAACGGGTATTGTCTTTCCTGTCCCCCCCCCCCTTTAACTTCGAACATTAGAAAAGAAAAAATTTGAAAAAATTCATGGTTATGGTCAATGTTGTAAAGATTGAATCAAAACTATAGCGGTCGGGTCATCATTTCAAATGTGATTCTGAGGGGGTTGAGAGTGGAAATTTTGAAAAAAAATTATTTTTGACCTCAGTGAGTGGGGTGTCATATGAAAGGTGATTTTTGTTCTAGTCCAAGCCAATTTTTTTTGCAATTTTTAAAAGCGCAGTTTTTGAGTTATGTTAAAAAATGTGACAAAAATTTCCTGTCCCCCCCTCTTAACTTCGAACATTACAAAAGAAAAAATTTGAAAAAATTCATAATTATGGTCAATGTTGTAAAGATTGAATCAAAACTATAGCAGTCGGCTCATCATTTCAAATGTGATTCTGAGGGGGTTGAGAGTGGAAATATTGAAGAAAAATTATTTATGACCTTGTTGAGTGGGGTGTCATATGAAAGGTGATTTTTTTTCAAGTATAAATCAATTTTTTTTGCAATTTTCAAAAGCGAAGTTTTTGAGTTATGTTAAAAAATGTGACAAAAATTTCCTGTCCCCCACTCTTAACTTCGAACTTTACAAAAGAAAAAATTTGAAAAAATTCATGGTTATGGAAAATGTTGTAAAGATTGAATGAAAACTATAGCGGTCAGCTCATCATTTCAAATGTTATCTTGAGGGGGTTGAGAGTGGAAATTTTGAAAAAAAAATATTTTTGACCAAGTCGATTGGGGTGTCATATGAAAGATTGATTTTTTTCTAGTCCAAAACAATTTTTTATGTAATTTTAAAAAGCGCAGTTTTTGAGTTATGTAAAAAAATGTGAAAAAAATTTCCTGTCCTCCCCCTTAACTTCGAACATAACAAAAGAAAAATATTTGAAAATATTCATGGTTATGGGCAATGTTGTAAAGATTGAATGAAAACTATAGCGGTCGGATCATCATTTCAAATGTTATTTTGAGGGGGTTGAGAGTGGAAATTTTGACAAAAAATAATTTTTGACCCCCACTCGGCATATGAAAGGTGAATTTTTTTCTAGTCCAAAACAATTTTTTTGTAGTTTTCGTTTTTTTCGGTTTTGATTCATTTGATTAAAATTCTAAAATTGTGTTTTGTGAAGGACTATTCACGTAAAATAATCGTAGAAGAGGATAAATTTTACTACGTTGTAGGAAATGTATATTATAGTAAATATTGAGTGAAACGAAGTAAAGAAATGAACAAACAAGATCAGATTAGATCAACACAGTTTAACAAGTCAGATGAACTAAACTTCAGGCGAAAGGCGTTAGGTTGAAAAATTATGCAATAACATACCAGATACCTGTTTGCTATTCGATAGATTATCATTTAATATGGTTGCATTGCAAATGTTCTCTGTGAAGTTGATCACTAATTAAAAACATTTTTGAAATTTTTGAACTATTGAACTACTGTTGAACTAGAAAATTGTTACAGTCAAGTTAATCGAGGTTGGGGATCTGTTCTTTTCGTTAAGTCTGATACAGTACCACCAGTGCAGAAAAATAGTAGCCACCATCACTTTGAGTTTAGCTCTGCTGGCAGTCATTGTGAATGTTCAACTAGCTGAAGTACAAATCCTGTTGGTATACTATACCGATCTCCCCAATGTTCAGTAGACAAATCACTCGACTATGTTAACAATGCACTCGTTGGAAATAATTTGACGACACTTTTTCTCCGTTTTTTCCGTTGGTTTCAATAAAAATCCTGAAAACTGGCTCTCAAACTATTTTCTACAAAAAAATTTACAAAGAAAAATTCATGAACCAACAACAGTTGAGGCTACCACAATTGATAATGTATTTTCCAATATAAATAATTTAGAAGCTGGCGTTATTGAAGCTTTCTTTAGCCACCATAAACAGCTTTGGGTAAGAAGATTCAACCCAACTTGAAACTATACTTACAAAAACTGTTCTTTTCTCATATTATATACACGGAACCCTCAGCGAGCGAATTATATTCGCACTTGCCTGACTTTTTTTATTTTCACTTCTGTTTTTGAGAATGTTATATTTAATCGTAAAAGAGCGGTTAAGTTACTCACCCTGAAATAATGGAGTAAAGCACCTAAAGTTGGTTTATTACCTAATTTTAAATATTATAAATTTACTTGTGTGGAATAACTAGAGTAAATCCACGGTACATCAAATAGCGTTTTGGATATCGTTTTACATATTTTTGTCACAAAAACAGAATGTAAACATGTTTATCATTTAGATAGGGATAACACCGCATATTTCAATTGCATGTTTACACATTTAAACAACAACCCGACCGCATCAAACAACAATGGCAACATAATTCCGTGAGAACAAAGCAACAAATTGAAAAACAAAATTCGTTAAATTCTTTCAAGAAATTATAAACTTTATTAAATATTTAATGACCGTAACGGATATAAAGGAATCAAAATGAATAAAAAAAATATAATAAAGTTTATAACTAGTTTCCTTCAACGTTAGAATATATTAACTTAATATAAACCTAATTATTTCATTTTGTAGTTTTAAAATTGTAAGATTGATAAATAAATTATAAATTGTGGCCACCGCAGTAGAAGCTGTCGAAAATGACTAGTACCAAAAGCGTAGTTTGATCGATGCCATTAATCTACAATCCCACCAGATCTTTAATATCTGAAACTTAGAATACTGACTTTTTTGCAAAAACATTTCGAAATATCCAACCATACCTTTGGATTGAAAAAATTCCAATTACACTAACTTGAGTTTAATTGTTCTCAAAAATCCCAAATAAATTTAAATTGCCTCAATGTTGTCTAATAAGAATACATATAGGATAACAATTAGCGAAATCCGAAATTCGACGTCCACGCCGTGCTGCCTGGGTAATGCTTAAGGAATTAGGTTGGTGTATTGGTGACAAGCAGAGTAAAAACTGCTTAGTCAATGACGCTACATAACGGCGAATTGGTGCCTTAAAACCAATGCGACTCAAGCGTCTGTTCTCCATGTCAGGGGCGGCTTGGAGCGGGCGTCTGTCTGAATCAAGCGGCTCGCTATATAAACGTGTAAAAAGATTGCTTCTGTTAACTTTAAGATGCAGAACCAACCCATTCACGACAATTTGGGTTGGGTTAACACCCTAACCCCGGGAAAAAACTACTTTGTTAAATTTGGAAATCGGAAAGAGAATATCAGACCCGGACAAAACAACAAAATTTTACCACGCCCACGTAAAAGAACCAGACTACCGCATCGGAATGTGGAACGTGCGCAGTCTGAGCGCACCTGATGTTCAAATAAGTCTAAAAACAGTGGCTGAGTGGTATAGGACGGATATCATAGCTCTGCAAGAAATTAGACATCCAAAAAAAGGAAAAATAAGATCTAGATAGCTACTCTTTATACTGTAGTGATCGTCCTTCTGGAAGAGAATTTGGAACTGGTTTTCTTAATGGTGCACGCATACAAGAAGCCGTGATGAAATTCATCTCGGTCAATGAGAGGATCTGCTACCTACGTGTACGCGGTACATACAACAATATTTGTCTTATGGCCGTGCATGCACCTACTGAAGCTAAGACCACCAACGAGAAGGATACTTTCTACATAGCACTGGAAGAGGTTATGAAACAAACACCAACACGCGACTTCATTATGGTTTTTGGCGACTTTAATGGGTAGGTTGTAAGAGATACCACTTATGGAAATGTGGTGGGTCCCAAAAGTCTGCATTTGAATTCAAATGATAATGGTGAGAGAATGACTGTGTTTGCATTATCAAATAATCTGCTAATCTAACAGCACGTTTCTTTTCGAGCGTTCTGGATGTGCGATCCTTTAGAGGTGCATATATTGGAAGTGACCACTTCCAATATATGTGCTACGATAAGGTTTCACTTTCCAAATCCAGGCATTCCAAAATTCAATCAACGGAAACGTTTTAACTTCTCATCACTAAAGAATGCTGAAGCGGAAGAGAGATATCAAATCCATATTGCCGAAACATTGGAAAAATCAGAAACTATTAATAGAGACGTCGATAAGTCATGGTATTTGCTCAAATATTCTGTTTTAAACAACCACTTTCAGAAGCCATGGATGGATCAAGCATGCCTTGACGCTATCCAATACAAAAGAGATTGCTATCTGAAATGTCTACAATGACGCAACACCAGGTCCACGAAGGTCATATAAACTGGCAAAACAAGTCATTACAAAGCTATTATGTAGACGAACTAAGAAAAAATGGTGGAAGAGAAAGCGTGAGGAGATGGAAAGCTTCAATAAGGAACATAAATCGCTTAACTTCTTTCAACAGGTTAAAACCTTAAAGAAGGGCCCTCAAACTAGAACTTGTGTGACCTGCAACAAGTTGGACGACGAGGAAAGCTTATTGGTGCGTCAAAAGTATATGTAGACGACAGAGCAATTCGAAGCGGTGCTGTCAAAACTAAAACGCAATAAAGCACCTGGTATCGACGATATAACATCCGAAATAATTGTACATGGTGGTGAAACTCGATCTTTAAGATTATTTGAAATTGTTCACATGATCTGGGGGACTAAAACCATGCCACAGGATTGAAACTCAGCTATGCTGATACTAATCCATAAAAAAAGTATCGTCTACAATGTTCAAAATATAGAGGAATTGCTCTCCTCTGCACAGCCTATAAGATCTTTTCTTATATTTTGCTAGCCAAGGTCAATCCTTTTGCTGAACAACTGTTTGGAGAATATCAGTGTAGTTTCCGGCAAGGCTGAGGTACTACCGATGTACTTCTCTCGATAAAGATAATTTTAAAGCGTGTCGAGAGTTCCACATACCTGTGCATTGTTCAACATACTCTTCATTGGTTCCAGGCAAGCCTACTACTCTCTCGAACGAGAGACTCTATGGTCTGCTCTGGTGTCAATGGGAATTCTTGGTAAACTGGTATAACTATGCAAAATGACAGTACAGAACTCTCAATGCTGTGTACGAGTAGAGAACGAATTATCAAAGTTTTTTTAAGTCAACTTCGGCTTAAGACAGGGTGATGCTGTCCCTCCTACACTTTTTAATTTAGCCTTGGAATATGTGTGCCATCAAAAGAAACTACCGACTAACAACAATATCTTGTCAATAAACTCAGTGCAGATGATCGCTTACGCTGATGATGTTATCATCCTCGGCCGAAGTGAAGCTGTTATGAGTGAGACTTTCAAGTCGCTTGAGAGTGGTGCTAGTAAAATTGGCCTGCAAATTAACTACGATAAAACCAAACATATAAATGTTTCAACAGATGCTAAGAAGAAAGATTTGATGTGCGGTAATGAACGAATTGAGGGAATTGAATCTTTTAAACATTTGGGATCAATGCTTGACTCAAACAACAACATACTTACAGATATAAAATCTCGAATCGCTGCAGGTAATCGAACTTTCTACTCAATTAAGCCTCAATTAAGCCTCACAGATTGACGATTACTAGGATATTCGAGAAAAATTTAGTTAGCTCTAACAAAAAAATACCATCTTAACCAGCTGCCTTTTATATTTCGTTTGGGACTGAACTTCCCGCATTCGTTTGGGACTGAACAGAATCGAGTTCGTCGTTACTAAAAGAGGTCGTATACACAGATGGAGATGGGCAATTGCGCTTTATTTCGCTTAATTTATGTTTAATAGTTCTTTTTTGAAGACGACTAATAGAAGAGCGAGACATGTTTAGGATAGGACTTGTTGTCCTCTGGCTTTATTAGGGTTCCGTTTTTTATACGGAACACTATTGGTGAGAGTAAAACGTGTTTCTCACATTATATCGATTTTCTCGTAAACTATAAATGCTATGGACTTGAAATTTGGTGTGCGTATAAAACTAATTTGTCCACATGAAATGACGGATACAAATAAAACTAAAGTGGTTTTCGTTTGGTTTACAGGGCGGCGATGTGAGACCTTTAGAAAATACATTTTTTTATAGATTCAAGTAGGGTATAATATGAAAGGGCTTCATTTCAGTATTCCATAAAAATTTATTTTGGAATTTTACACCTCACCATTTTTTGTATAATTTTGAATAATGACGTTTTTTTCGCGTTTTCTTACTTCGATTAGCTCCGAACCTATCTGATCGAAAATTTTCAAATGTACTTGGAATGATAGAAAAATTAGTAAGTTTTTAATAAACAATATAAAAAAGTGTTATAGTTCCATACTTAGACTTATTAAGGGGGTGGAAATGAGGAGGGGTAAAAACACTATTCAAAATGTGGTCAAATGGGGTGTAATTTGAAGTCATTTGAAAGAGCACTTAATTTAAAAAACAGAGCAATTTTTTTAGAATTTTGCGATGCCCAGTTTTTGAGTTATAGTAAAAAAAGTGAGAATTCAGACCGTTGTCCCCCCCCCCCCTACGTTTCGACACTGATAGACAGAAAAATTTGTAAAAATTCACAGAGTTAGGAAATTTGCTAAATTTTGTACGAAAACTATAGCGAAGTCTCCAATAATTATATTTCTGTGTGTTTAGAGGACCGGGGTAGAGGGGGTAAAAAAAAACTTTTTTTTACCCAAGCGAGTGGGGTGTCATTTGATAGAGCACCTAATTTAGAATTTGTTGCAATTGTTTTTAGAATTTTGCGGTGGCCAGTTTTTGAGTTATTGTTGAAAAAGTGCAAAGTCCAGACCGTTCCCTCCCCCTCATACGTTTCGACACTGATTGACAGAAAAATTTGTAAAAATTCACAGAGCTAGGAAATTTGCTAAATTTTGTACGAAAACTATAGCGAAGTCTCCAATAATTATATTTCTGTGTGTTTAGAGGACCGGGGTAGAAGGGGTAAAAAAAAACTTTTTTTGACCCAAGCGATTTGGTTGTCATTTGATAGAGCACCTAATTTAGAATTTGTTGCAATTGTTTTTAGAATCTTGCGGTGGCCAGTTTTTGAGTTATTGTCGAAAAAGTGCAAAGTCCAGACCGTCCCCCCCCCCCATACGTTTCGACACTGATTGACAGAAAAACTTGTAAAAATTCACAGAGCTAGAAAATTTGCTAAATTTTGTATGAAAACTATAGCGAAGTCTCCAATAATTATATTTCTGTGTGTTTAGAGGACCGGGGTAGAGGGGGTAAAAAAAACCTTTTTTTTTACCCAAGCGAGTGGGGTGTCATTTGAAAAAATATCTAATTTGGAATTCGTTGCAGTTTTTTTAGAATTTTGCGGTAGCCAGTTTTTGAGTTATTGTCAAAAAAGTGCAAAATTCAAACCGTTCCCCCCCCTACGTTTCGACTATAGCTTTAGACCGTTGTCCCCCCCCCCTACGTTTCGACACTGATAGACAGAAAAATTTGTAAAAATTCACAGAGTTAGGAAATTTGCTAAATTTTGTACGAAAACTATAGCGAAGTCTCCAATAATTATATTTCTGTGTGTTTAGAGGACCGGAGTAGAAGGGGTAAAAAAAAACTTTTTTTGACCCAAGCGATTTGGTTGTCATTTGATAGAGCACCTAATTTAGAATTTGTTGCAATTGTTTTTAGAATTTTGCGGTGGCCAGTTTTTGAGTTATTGTCGAAAAAGTGCAAAGTCCAGACCGTTCCCCCTCCCCATACGTTTCGACACTGATTGACAGAAAAATTTGTAAAAATTCACAGAGCTAGAAAATTTGCTAAATTTTGTATGAAAACTATAGCGAAGTCTCCAATAATTATATTTCTGTGTGTTTAGAGGACCGGGGTAGAGGGGGTAAAAAAAACCTTTTTTTTACCCAAGCGAGTGGGGTGTCATTTGAAAAAATATCTAATTTGGAATTCGTTGCAGTTTTTTTTAGAATTTTGCGGTGGCCAGTTTTTGAGTTATTGTCAAAAAAGTGCAAAATTCAAACCGTTCCCTCCCCCTACGTTTCGACACTTATTGACAGAAAAATTTGTAAAAATTCACAGAGTTGGGAAATTTGCTAAATTTTGTATGAAAACTATAGCGAAGTCTCTAATAATTATATTTCTGTGTGTTTAGAAGACCGGGGTAGAGGGGGTAAAAAAAAACTTTTTTTGACCCAAGCGAGTGGGGTGTCATTTGAAAGAGCATCTAATTTGGAATTCGTTGCAATTTTTTTTAGAATTTTTCGGTGCCCAGTTTTTGAGTTATTGTGAAAAAAGTGCAAAATTTACACCGTTCCCCCCCATACGTTTCGACACTGGTTGACAGAAAAATTTGTAAAAATTCACAGAGTTAGGTAATTTGGTAAATTTAGTACGAAAACTATAGCGAAGTCTCCAATAATTATATTTCTGTGTGTTTAGAGGACCGGGGTAGAGGGAGTAAAAAAAAACTTTTTTTACCCAAGCGAGTGGGGTGTCATTTGAAAGAACATCTAATTTAAAATTCGTTGCAATTTTTTTTAGAATTTTGTGGTGCCCAGTTTTTGAGTTACTGTCGAAAAAGTGCAAAATTCAGACCGCCCCCCCCCCTCCATACGTTTCGACACTAAATGACAGAAAAATTTGGAGAATTTCACAGAGCTAGGAAATTTGGTAAGTTTTGTATGAAAACTACAGCACAGTTTTTGAGTTATGGATAAGATAGGGCGAAATTCAGATCGTGCCGCCGCCTACCTTTCGACTGAAAAATGTGAACATATTAACAGAGACAGGAGTATTGGTAAATTTTGAATGAAAATCATATCGAAGACTCAAATAATTATATATCTGTGTGTTTATAGGATGGGTGTGGGGAGGGAAAAACACCATTTTTGACCCAAATGAGTGGGGTGTCATATGAAAGAGCACTTAATATAAGAAATGTTACAATTTTTTTTAGAATTTTGCAATGCAGAGTTTTTGTGTTGTTGAAAAAAAAAAATTTTTAATATGTAGCTTTCCACCCCCCTAAATTTCAACACTCGATTGGTCGAAAAAATAATCAAATTTAATCCATTTACAAGCTGGTGTAATTGAATCTTTTTTAAGTTACCAAAAACATCTATGGATAATATTTAACCTGAATTAACATTTTTTTTGCCATTTTTGATCAACGTAGATTTGATTGTAATTTACTATTGACATTTACAATTTAACATTTATTTTGTTATGTGTCTATGGTCTGAAAATATAAGGACATTACAACACAACTTTTTGTCAATAATTTTTGATATTGTGTTCTTTTACATTCACGGAACCCTTGACGAGCGAATTTTATTCGCACTTGTCTGACTTTTTTATTATTAAATTGAGCGATTAACCACCTAGCTTCCGCAAGCCACTCCTTGATTAAAAGGGAAAAGTCAATTTTTTGACCAGTGTAAATTCATTTTTGTTTCCTCGCGGCATCTAGTGAGTAAAGTAAGTCAACGGACTCATCCGCTTCACCACTACTAATAAACTCCTTATATAATTCATTGCTTTCTCTACTCCAGCAGCCAAATTCTGTAACTGTGAAGTGATAAATTTTTTAATGAAAAGAAACGAAGAAATTTTTAACACCTCATCGCTTCACAGTTACAGAATTTGGCTGCAGGCAGGAATATATTCGTCACGGCAGCCTCTTGGGATGGATTTCTTAGCAGTTGAAATGCTGGCTCCAACAAGCCAATGGTAATTTTTAAGAATGGGTTGGATTCAGTATATCCTTGCATCCGACTGCGACCCGTGCTTAGCCCAGTCAACTTTATTCAATTTCCATCTAGGTGGTTGAGTGGTATAGTTAACAAGAAGGGTTTGCATACCTCCATAAAGAGTCACTGTACGATGTAGAGAGTGTGGGAAACTGTAACTGTAATACAGCCCTAGATATTAGAATAGGGTGACGTTGTTAGTTTTTGTGGAAAAACTAAGGTCAGAATTGTAATCACGGCAGATTTAAAGGTTTCACTATCATTTTCATCATACATCAGGAACATGTTGTTAACATCGGCCTAGTCAGTTAATTGTATGCCATCACGCCATTGAAATCACCAGCGTATATTAATGGGTGGTGAAATGCTGGTAAAGTAGTAGCTGGTCACGCAGTATTTAGGGACTTTTACGTTAACAATCTTTGTGTCAGATATATCACAATTATATGATTAATTTGTAGCCAATAATGTTTCCTCTAGAGGTAAGCTGCGATTCATCTGTTGCATATGTTTCCTGAAAAATCACATCGTTGATGTGATAGATTTAGAGATTTTAAAGATTTATAGAGATTTCAACATTTTAAGTGTTCAGTTTTTAATTTACGAATGCCTTCAATGGTGAATTGCTAAATTCGAATTGAGGGGCCAATATGTTTTTGTCTTATCGTAATGAGAAGTACGGTAGTTTTTGTGATTTTGGTTCATGTTCATTTGTTTGTATCACAGTCAAGAGTTCGAAATGAAACGTTTGGCTACCAAAGTTGAATAGACTTTAAGCGGAGCTTATCTATTCTTCACAACCTACTTTCCTACCCATAGGATATCATACCATTTTTGCGTATTGTGTATATAACTAACAAGTAAAAAAGTCCAAGCGGCACGTATATCCGCTAGAAATAGGTAGATTTCGAGATCAGACAGTTTTGTGTACCAGTAGAATCTGATGTATCAGATTAGTTTAAACAAAACAAACTAATTTCCAACAGATATCAAACAAATTTTAAAAAGAAAATTAGCTACCTACAAGCAAAATTATATCTATCCAATTTTGCAACAAACAAATATCAAATCTACCACAGAACATGTGTGTGACAATTTATGACACAAACCTACTCTATATCATATGTCGTGCAATTACTGCAAAATATTAAAATAGTTTATTTCTAAGAAAAAAAATTAATTTCTTCTATTCAAATCTTTTATTTTTTTGACTGTTATAAGGTTGACATTGACTGTTATAAGGTTTTTGGAAATTGTAGTTGGGGATTGTTGCAAACTTTTTTGTTGAAGCCAACAAGTCAAAAACCTCTAACTGCAGAGGTTTATATTTATAAGAAACGGATTAAAATGTTTCCACAGATTCTAAATTTATGAAGATTTTAAAAATATTAGTATCCAAACGGCCGTTATAACGGATGAAAAAAACCACTTTTTTTTCTAGTATTAAGCCTATAGTTCCTTAACCATGTGTCAGATTTTTCTGATTTACGAACTCGTCCAAGATATTAATAAAACACACATTTTTAAGAAAGGTTTTTTGATCTGGCTTCACAAATGCAACCGTGAGAGCGCCGGTTGATTTAAACGCATTTTGTGTTTTACAAGCTTTTTTGTTGGAGCCGCTCACTCAGAAACCTCTAACTGCAGAGGTCTTTTTTTTGAAAAAAACTGATTTTAAAGGTTTCAAAAATTCTAAATTTATGAAGTTTTTAAAAATATTAGAATCTAAACGGCCGTTATAACGGATCTAAAAAACAGAGTTTTTTTCTAGTATAAAGCTTCTAGTTTCTTAACCATGTGTTGGATGGGGCTGATTTACGAACTTGTTCAAGATATTAACAAAACGCACATTTTTAGAGAAGGTTTTTTGATCTGGCCTTATAAATGCGACCGTGAGAGTGCCGGATGTTTCAAAAAAAAAATTTTTTTTGCAAACTTTTTTGTTGGAGCCGCTCACTCAGGAACCTCTAACTGCAGAGGTCTATTTTTAAAACAAATTGATAAAAAAGATTCCAAAGATTCTAAATTTGTTAAATTTTTAGAAATATTAGTATCCAAACGGCCATTATAACGGTTTTAAAAAATCAATTTTTTTCAGAAAAGAGCCTCTAGTTTCTTAACCACGTGTCGGATTTTGCTGATTCACGAAATATTCTAAGATATTAATAGAACACAGAAGTACAGAAAATTTTTTTGATCTACCTCAACAAATGCGACCGTGAGAGTGCCGGTCGTTTTCGTTATATCTCATATCGTTTATATATATATATATATATATATATATATATATATATATATATATATATATATATATATATATATATATATATATATATATATATATATATATATATATATATATATATATATATATATATATATATATATATATATATATATATATATATATATATATATATATATATATATATATAAATATATATATATACATATATATATATATATATATATATATATATATATATATATATATATATATATATATATATATATATATATATATATATATATATATATATATATATATATAAATTTTTTTTTTTTTGTTTTTTCGTCTCCGCTTTTCATATATAGTCGTTTGGCACAAAAATTTTTCCGAAATTCCGAGATGAAGCCCATTGCAATAGGTAGATTTTTATATGAAATCTACCTAAAACACTACATTGCGTCAAAGTAAACTACCTTCTATTTCATTCTATGTTTAAATTTGTTATTCAGTTCAACCACAATCAAATCACCTTTTCGTGATATTCATGTTCTTATAGCTATAACAGAAAAAAAGGTCATCATTAGAATAAAAAAAATAGAAAAACCATAAAATCTTGTAAGAAAATTGTTTGATTTTCTTTTCATTTCTTCTAAGATAAGTTGAATTTTATTTTATGTTTGGGTACATCATTTTGTGTTTATGTTTACGATAATTGAATGTTTTATGTTTATTTTTTCCTTATATTAAATTATTGTTTTATTAACGAATAAAATTGAAAATTATTCAAATTAAAGTTTTATATAAAATATTTGTTGTTTTTAATTTGAAAAAAAAACCGTATATATAAGAATATTAATTTGATCGTTAGAATCTAAAAGTTGTGTTAAATCTAAATATTAGATGTTAAAATAAATATTGAATTTATAATTTGTAGTGTGTGGTGGATGAGGTTCTTGAAGTTGTAAAATAAATAACAGAAAATAAAATAGCTATAAATACCTGGCAATTAAGTTGCTATTCCGTTCTTTTAGTTCTCCATTGTAATAAGCTTTCATGTCGTTTAATAATTGATCGCATCAAAATCAAGGGGAGTTAGGTGTTTTAATTGCAGTTATCGGATTTTATAGTTTTGCATATGTTTATGACAGCATAATTTAAATATTGTATAATTCTACTTTTATGTCTCGTTTTTTAGAAATGATAAAATCTATCGAGTATCGATGTAAGAAGTAGCGGTAAATTTGTATGTAAACGTATTATTAAAATATTATTAAAATATACATATCACTCATATCAAACACTAAATGATAATTATAATTTCATTATTTTTGCAAGTGAAAATCAAACTGAAGAGTCCAAAACACAACGTGTTCATATCTTTTCATCATTACCGCAGTCTATCAATCTTATCAACTTCAAATAAAAAGTCTAATCGGTAAAGTAACGGATAGAAAAAGATAAATTTCGGTTCGGATGTATAAATTATTTTAAATAAAAAAAAACTAATTAAATACAGAATTGTGGAAAAAATTTTAAAAATAAAATTAGTTACATGTTGACATATGTATATGCAATTTTGCTACATGGTTTATTTGGTTAAAATCAGGCATAACATATTTTATCTACTGAAGAGCATATGTCTGTACGAGCTGTATGAAGCAATTCTCCATTCATTTCCAAGCCTTACTCAATAGTCTAGATATGATTTACATATTAAACACAACGCCCAACTAGCATTTTAACTTCTTTTAAAACAGTAAACAGTCTTACCGAAACTAACTTCCCCACCTTCATAGTTTCTTTAAAATTTCTAAGCAGTTTCGATAAAGGCCATTTGGAGAACTTTCCCCGCCTTTAAAGAAGCTATAATTTGTAAAAAACTTCGGAAATAACTTCGATAATGTCTTTTGTAAGCAGTTATGCAAGCTGAATAGAATGTATGGTTTCACAAGTTATAGCTTCGGTAAAGTGCGTCTAATAGCTTGTTTTAAGCAATCTTTCTTAGAAGTCTTATAGAAACTATTAAAAAATGTGACAAAAATATTACAATGTTTTTTATATATCTACTTTTTTTTAACGTAATTATTGTTATGGCTATGTTATTATATAGTGTTTAAATTAAAGTTTTAGTTTACGGTCGCATCAAGTTTCGAACCCTGGTCCTTCGATCGTTTGTCCTGCACGCTATCCAATCGGCTAATTTAAATTTTAAGAAACACCTAATCTTTTTGATAGTAGTTACAATAACAATAGCTTCTATAAGACTTCCATAAGACTTCCATAGAATTTAGTTTTTTAATTTAGAGGTAGAAAATAAAGTATATAATTCAGGGGCTTATTTTTTATGGAAAAAGGTGTGTGACATGTAAGTTCAATGGATTTTTAACGATGAAATCATAATCTGAGGTTTATGTTCTAAAAAGATTTTGTTTCTTTTTAATAGACGTAAAAGAATATTGACAAATCTATTTTCTATTTATTTTATTAGTTCAAAGATTTTAGGTATAGCAACATTAAGGGGTTATATTTTTTCAATCATTAACTTTTAGCGTACTTACGCCTTTATTTGAACAATATTTTTTTTAAAATAAAAAGTTTTGTAATTGGATTTTAAATAGGAGTCACAACAACATGCGTACTAAGGTGCTGATGAACGCAGTTAATTTTTGTCAAATGTTATATAAATATATATATAAAACAATAACAAAAGAAGCAACGATATATCGCACCCATTTATTTACTGTAAATTATTTTAATAGAGTGACTAAATTATGAAACTCTATATTGCCTCAGTTCTTCCTGACGAGGTTGGCTCTCAGAAATGTAAAGAAAACTTATATACCATTATTTATAAAACTTTAAATTTTCTCTATTCCACTCTAGTTGATTTTTGATTCTGATTTTCTAGTCTAGCTGATTGATTTTTTTGTCTATTTCAGGACTCTAAATAAAGATATTTCATATTGTGCAAAATAAGAATAATAGATTAAAAAACAAAAACCACATTATGCACAATACTTTTTTGACAAAAACGAAACGATTTCAATTTCGTATAAGCTTCAATTTCGTATAAGCTTCAATTTCGTATAAACCCATTGAGGTTACATGTCACATATCTTTTTCCATAAAACGTAAGCCCCTGAATTAAACTATATTTTCTACATCTAAATTTAGTTGAAATAATAGAAGCAATAACTTCCGTCAGTTTAACATATTTCCTTGCAGATATTGAAGTAATTTTTAGACTTTGACAGCTGTGCTTCTATAAGATCTGTAAACAGTTAAAACCGAAACAACTACAATCCTAATGACAGCTATAACTTCTATAACCTTTTTTCGGAAGCTTTATTTAGTGTTGTGTAGATAAGTTGCGGTAAAGCTTCTAATATTAAATATAGAAGTATTGTAGAAGCTTTCATTCCGGTGGTGGGAAGAACTTCTCTGTGGAAGTTGAATTGAAACTTTCTAGAAGTAAAATATAACTAGTTTCCACTTAGAAGCTTTATTGAAGCTTAAACTTGTATAACTCAAAATTGAGAAGTAAGTTTGCTAGTTGGGCGTAGTGTTTGAAATAATTTTTAACGGTGTAACATAAGAAAGTCAAAAAACCTCTCCACAAAACTGTCAGTAACTTGCTGGTATCTGATTTAAATATCTTGGATGTCTGGAATACCTCCAAGAATAATTACAACACACCTTGCTTGACTATCAATAACCCGACTTCTACTCAACCCGGTTTCGACTTGCCTTCGACGTCATACCTGTACTACACTAAACCGTCACGGCAGTTTTAAAAAAGATCTTGAAAACGTTACTCTAGGTTTTGGTAGATCGCACATCATTTTTTGTGTTGGGATATTTCTGTATCGTGTACATGTTTTGACTTCCAATTATCCAAATTCTTTGCTGGAGAGTGTTAATTAATAAGGTTGACCCTGCGTGTAAGTATTTTAGATGTTGTTCTTTGGCAATCTTTTTTGCAAGTTAGTTTTTTTCACTTTAAATAATTGGATGTTTGACTTCATAGGAAGGTAAACATTTTTCGATTCTGCTTCCCTCTCGTAGTATCTTGTGTTCATCGATTATTGGAATCTATTTTGTTTTAGTTTGCTATTCATTTCGTAGAGGGCCACTCTGAGTTATCCTTGTGCAGCCAAGCCGGTCCATGCCACTACAACAAATTATTAATCAAGTCTTAAGCCATTATATCATGCGACGCATAATCCGCTGGGTTATCTTCTCAAAAAACACTCCACTGGCTTTGCGATAATTCTTCAAAAAGCCATCCATGACAGGACTATAATTGAATCGCTCCACGCAAATATGTGGATATTCTCAAAATTCAATGCTTCCTTCCTTGGTTGCCATTAGTAATTTTGTTAGCAGCGTTACACATAATTCCAGTCGTGGGATAGAAATTGGTCGAATATTGCCTGCCTTAGTTTTTGCTGAAATTAAATTTATCGCGATCGTTCCATCTTCCATCATTGTCCTGCAATACACCACTGCTGCATAAGCACATCCCGATGTTTTAGCGAATACTTGCTCAATGGAATTGTTCCCTATGTGCAGCAACCTCGGTAATTGTTTTTTGTGTATGTTTTCTTAATCCGCACGTTTCTATTCATTGTTTTGCAGATTTCACTGGTGGTCTTGATCCCAATCTATTTTTAACATCCATAATTTCTATATGAATATTTAAATTTTGACTAAAGCCGGCGCAAGTCAACCAAGATAAGATTGTCAAATATTGTTGATGTCTCGGACATTTGTCTCGTTTACTCACGATATAGTATTGTTACGTTTTTCTAACCTTAATTCGAATTGGCCTTACTCACAATTCGATAAACGCAATTTCCAAATCTCTTCAGAGTTCGATCACTGATTAGTAAGCACAAACACCAGGTTTTATTAAGTATTCAACACCTTAATTGTTCCACAATAACAGGAAAACAATACAGCAAACAATATTTCTGCTAGAATATTCTTTCAACAGCTTCAGAAATTTCTAGTTTACAACGTTCAAAATAATACACAAAATATTTCTACTCAATAACACTTATAACTTTATTTACAAAAACTAATTTTAAATATCACTTTTATAATTTTAACTTCACCGTCATACGTTTAAAATAAAACTAATTCCTAATCTACAACAGACAATCGCTTATATACAGGTCTGCTTAATTTCTAGATAATTCGAGGTCACTTTTAATAAACCTTGAGAAAATAGTAGGATATTCGATTATTTTACGTTACGTTGATTTGATTCATAAAATCATTTTTTTTATGTTGACCTTAATTCTAAGAATATGTACAACAACAACAACACTATTTATTTCATTCATTATTTGTTGCGTTTTGTTGTGATTTTATTTTACTGGAAGAAACTGTAATGGTCTAGATTTTTCTGTAATCGTAACAGTATGTTTTTTTAATAAAATTTTAAAGTCAAATTTGTTAACCCAA
This sequence comes from Diogma glabrata, assembly GCA_963693315.1. Lineage (NCBI taxonomy): Eukaryota > Metazoa > Arthropoda > Insecta > Diptera > Cylindrotomidae > Diogma > Diogma glabrata. The sequence goes on from OY856186.1 coordinate 173,833,401, forward strand.
TATTTTAAAGGAACTTTCCCTGGTCAAATATGCCCATTTTTATTCCTTATGTTCTTCTGGAATAATGTAAAACCGTTGGATCATTCGAAGCAAATTATGTAAGAGTGGAACCAGATTTTTTCAAAATATTTCTTATTTTCTCAATCAGAATTTCAGCTTCCGTCGCATTGCTAGTTTTTAAATTATAGGGGACCTCTCCAGCAATGACTCAACCAAAGGTAGTCTCTTGCGCAATTAGAGTACTGTCCTCATCTACAATTTTCCCTGGAAGAAGAATTTTAAAGATTGATTGATTCTAATCAACAAGTCAATGTGACCAGGAATGTTGAATTTTGGATCAGCTAGCGGTAACTTATGCAGTGAGAACATCTGGGATACCAAACTTCACTGAACGAAGTTGGGATGCAATAATGGATAAAATCAATGGCTTTGAATCAATGTATTGAGTTGCATCAAATTTTAAGCTCATATATATATGTCCGTTAAACCTTTACTTATGCCAGCTAACTTGAAGCCTAACCGTTAATACATATTTTTGTATGCTCTCTAGAAAATTGAAGATGTTGAGCACATGCCTTCGTAATCAAGATTAACTGCGCCCTGAATCTATTAAATTTCTAGCACGCTCCAAATTTCCCAAGTAATCCCTAATTTTGATCAGTACTGTTGGTAAAACTGCCGTTGAATCTGATGTGGAAGACAAACTTGTTAAAGTTTCAATGATCTTAGGGTTCAGTTTAGGGTTGCTAGTACTCAGATTGGACATAGCTAACATTTCTATGCCTTGAAATTTGTCTTGCTCTAATATAATAAAGTATGGTTGTCTTCCCTCACAAGTAAGACATCTTTGGTTTACCTTGCACCTGAAAAGAGAAGTTGAATTTGGAGAAACTCTTTTACTAACCATCACATCTTCTAAAGTATCCGCTCACATTGTTAGGAATGTGGTTAAATCATTTGTTGTTGGATATAAGGTGTATTACCTATTGGAAGAAATTGAGAACCGTTATCCTGATTAAAAAAACTCTGGTACACCAAATACTACCAGAAAAAGGTCAAGAAAATTGATGTAGAGTTTTTGAAAGGATCGAGATATTTATTATTTGCTCATTTAAGGTTGAGTTCTATAATTAGTTGCCTTAACTTGCTTTCAAGTGTTACAACTATAATATAATTCGTATATAATTCTGTACAATGTACATCACATGTCATAGTGGTTCAATGAAATTGTCTATGCAAAAGATTTAGTGTTTTTATAAATCCTAAATTCACGCAAGAAGGTGAATTGTATGTTTGATTAAGTAAACTAGGAACCAATTTTTCAGGAATTACCAACTTTCATTTGGTAATATCCATAGCAAACTCGCATTTGGTAGGATATAGAGTTTATCATCAGCAGTTTGTAAATTAGAAATTATTGATGTATTTCTCTTGATAACATTTATTTTATCGTAGTAATTTGGGTCTTAAAGGCGTCAAAACTTAAGCCCACGTGAATGTTCATCATTTTTTATTTGGTGTTCACGCAAATTCTTCCAACTCAACTCTATACAAGACATCCGGCACTACATTTAGGGAATCTTTACAGTATTCGATATTAAAGTTGAAACCTTCGAGTTTAAGGCTCCATTTCGCAAGTCGACGAGAAAGGTAACGTTGATCCATTATCCAACGCAAACTGGAATGGACTGTAATTATCGTAAACCTGTACCCTTCAATATACAGTCTAAATTTCTTCACACTCATAACGGCATAAATATAACCACTCTTACTTAGTTACGCTGTATTTTCGCTGTGCCGAGGTTAATTTGTTTGAAAAATGGACGACTGAAGTGCACTGAAAAAAACATGTCCCATTTCCAATCGAAATGCAATTGTCTCAACCTCACCGTGCTGTCACATATGGCGAATAAAACTACGAAATTGCTTCAACAACTCTACAATTATAAATCGATGAAGTTGAGACAATCACACGAAATATTTATGTGAAAATAAAATATAGTTCAATTAATCTCAAATACTTAAACTTTCAAATGAAAAATTCATGATATAAGGCCAAAGAAAATTTTTTTCAGGGAAATAGTTATTATCTTTATTCAACTACTGTTATATTGGATATAACACTTTATATTTTAAATAAACCTCATTCTGTTGTTAGGAAAATGTTATCGTGTAGTTGTCCCAATCACAGTGAAATTGTTTGCAAATAATTTTTCTTTGCATGAATAATCAACTGCCAACTTTGAGATGAGGTTGTCATGAACTTCAATTTTTTTTTCAGTGTGTGCTTCATTCCAATTAAGTTTGTGTGCTTTCTTTAGGAGATCAGTTAAAAGAACCGTAATGCTTGCATACCCTGATATAAATCTCCGGTACCACCAAGCCATCTCAAGGAATCACCGTAGCTGCCAAACAGTTTTTGGAACTGGAAAATTTGCGATCGTTACCACTCATGGTCTACCCTAATAATTTCATTACAAATAACATGACCCAGATATTTAGTCTCTTTAAGAAAAAATATGCTCTTTTCGGTGTTGATAGTTAAGTTGCCTGCTTTTAATAAATTTTAAACTCTTCTCAACAAGGACATATGCTCTTTCAAATCGGCTGAAACTATCAGCAAATCTTCCAAATACACAAATACACTATCATGCGAGTGGTATGGAATCACTTTATGCATTAAAACATCAAAGAATTTTTGGTGCATTGCACAACCCAAAAGGCATAACCGTTAAATGCAAAAATGAACGATCGGGCATTGCAATAGTTAGATTATACGCAGAAGACGCTTCAAACTGAATTTGCCAAAAGTCATCTTTTAAATCAATGGAAGATATATATTTATTCTGGTCCAACCAGACCGTCGCGGGCATATATTTTCCGAAGACAGTCTTTTCCACGTATCTTCAATCTCTCCGTTTGGTGTACCAAATATGAAATCGATATGATTCGGCATCCCGCTAATTTATATGGTACGGAAGGATTCATATTTCTTCTTAAAATAAATTCTAAATCGGACCCAAACAGTGAACTGCAAAATGCTAATTTTTGTTATGATACGGCCATGTAAAAATCCTTGAATTTTTCTTTTGGTAATTTTGCTTCGAGAAGCAATTGTCTGCTTAATTTCACCATCTGATTTCTGTCTTTAAACATTATGGTAGCATATCATCTTTTAAATCTGTACAAGCTATGTTTCCATTACGCTCCAAAGAAGACCAGTACCATTTCAGAGCTGGATTTTTAAGTAATAAGTGTAGACCATTAACCAACCTCTTTGGAGAAACATTGTTAGCCCATTCTAGACGTTCAATCTGATAAAGAAACTGTTCAATAGATAGACCTGTCCTGATTCCATCGAAACAGATGTTCCATTTATTCAAACCCAAATTTTTCCAACTCATTTGATCACTCTTCCTGGACGGCATTATTAGATCGTACTAAATTTTTTTTAACTTAATATGTTCGCTCTCATGCTGTGGACGACACGTTGGAATAACCTAAACTATTTGAGATTTTCAGGGGAACTATCATTACATTTATTCGTTACATTTAATTTTAAAGGTGAGCCAGATAATGATATTTTGCGAGCCAGCTCAATGGCTCGGTGCATATTTGACTATGTAGGTGCATATAAATGGTGTATATTCCGCTTCAGAAAAAAGTTGTAAGTGTTTTATATTCTTTTGATAGTAGTTACAGATTGTGAGATATGGGGTTGATTGTTTTGTTTGTTTGGTATTACTTGGTATATATCATTTGGAAATATTGATGCAGTCCATATGGTGTTTTAAGATGCTTGTTTGTCCCAATAGCGTTTAAATTATCATAGTCCCAGAAGAAGGCTTCGATTGTTTGTTTCGGTAAAGCATTACAAACTGATTTCTCAAATTCATTATAACATCAAACTAAAACTGGAGTTATAAGATCATTACTTCCAAAATTGGAGTACAGAAAAATAACTAATTCGTTCAAAGCCAAAAACGTACTGTCTCTCACATTTCAAAAAATTCTAACTTTTCCAAAAATTGATAATTAGCTGAAATCCGTTATATAATTCATCTGATCTACCTTATCTTCTTTTATCAATCAATTATGTCTGTTTTTTGTTTAATCTTCATTAAAACAAGTTCAATAGACTTGTTTAAATTGTTTTAAAGACAAATTTAATAAACCCTTGTAGGAATGGTAAATTGTAATTTGTAGTTAGTTTTGCTAAACTAATTGTTACAAGATGTTGGTACAATACCGCGTGCTTTTTTTTAAACGTGTTCATGTTATTTTAATGTTTATAGATATATAATTAAAAAATACGGATTACAACACAATTAATTAGTTACTTATTGTCTTCGGGTAGACTAACCTTACCTTTGTTAGTTATATACTAACCTTGTTAGTTCAAAACTTTTTACAATTACAAAATTCACTTTAAATAAATAATAATTTAAATAATTAACACAAATAGTTTGAATAGTTTTTATTTAAATTGCACTTCATTGCAGATATGTAATTAAAGGTAATATTTATCAATATTTTTTCATGTGGTGGCTTCTCGTAGCGTGGTTTGTTCAATTCTTCGAGTTGAAATCCTTCTTTTTAAACTGTATTGCATTGTTGACTACGACATGTAAACATGCAGCTCGAAGGACCATGAGTGCGTTCGAATACTTAATGAGGTCTCATTTTAATTAAATTGTTAATGAACCAATCAAAAGACGCGAGGTTCATTTAGTATTCGAACGAATTTCATTTAATGTATGTAATGTCAAATTTTCATTTAGTATTCGAACGAATTTCATTTAATGTATGTAATGTCAAATTTGAAAATTTTTACACTTCTATGCAAAATATATAATTATAAAATAACAGAAATGTGTTATTAACCAAATAAATAAACGAAATGTTGGATTATAAAAGATATAATCAATTTAAAATCGTATTTTCTGTTAATGCATTATTTTTTAATTACTTCGGTCGTAATTAAATTTATTTTAAAAATTTTCAAAAACAAATTTAATTTTAAGATTATAGTTAACTCGAAAACTTTAAGGAAACAGTTTGAGACTGGTTGGTTGCAAAAACTTATTAATTAATTTTATTTTCAATCGTTAAATGTAATTGATAATTGTAGCTGTTGGTTTTATCTCCATTTTCAAGATGGAAAAGCTGTTGATTTTTTTATCTCTGACTAATTTCAAAATTTTCATCCATTTTGTTTATATTTTCCAATTGAGAATTAATTATTATATATAAAATTAATTACTTAATTAATTATATTACAATTAATTCGTAATACCTAATTTGCTAAATTAATTAAAATTTATAAAACAAAATTTTACCGGTTTTCGATTTGAAATTTTTTTGAATAAAAAACTTCATTAAAACAATATGTGCTGCATTTAAAATTAAATAAATAGAGGCGTGGTCTAATCGAAAGTAAAATTAAATGAAATTGAATTTTCGAGTTCTCGAACGCTGTCATCTGTCATTCATTAAATGGTGAATATCTCATTAAGTATTCGAACGTACTCCATGACAATAACTAAAAAATGCTAAACCAGTGTACCTAACAATTATCAACCAGTGTACTAACAATTTATTATGCATATACACAAAAATTTAAAGAAATTATAATATTTATTTCAACTATATAAATCATATGTAAGAAACTTTACAACAATTTTAATTTATTTCTAATAGCTCTTCTTTCTTTTACATAAGTTATGAGAATAATTTTATAGTTCTAAGTTTAATTAAAATACTATGAAGGGTAAATGTTTTGTTGCCGTACTACCTTAACAATTTAATTTAGGTCGTCAACCCGATCAGAAATTACTTAGGGAAGACCTGAATACAGTCAGGGCGTGATCAGGGCCTGGTCAGTTCTACCAGGGCAATCCCTATTAGGGCAATCTGATGTGGGCCTGTTCCGGGCCTGATGTAGAATACCCTTTTAACCTTATTTGAATACATCCGGCCCGGATCAGGTTTTTTATTTGACCCCTGCTGAAATTTCAATTGTTTAAAATTCACTAGAGTATTATCTATTTTAGAAATATATAGTTAAAATCGTTTCATGTATGTTTTAGTTAACGTTTCTCGGCTGAAAGACTATAATAATAGTGATTAAAGTGGTATGGATGTTTTAATTTTTCCATTGTAATTTTTTAATTTTAATTTGATTAGTTTATGTATATAATATATAAATATATATCAGGGTCTGGTCCGGATATCTCAATCAGGGCCTGATCTGATTAACCAATCAGGGTCTGATCCGGTAATCCTAATCAGGACCTGATAGGGCAAAAGCGTTACACTCATGATCAGGGTCCCATCAGGCAGCCCTACCAATGCCTGATCCGAATTAGGGCAAACCTGATCAGGAACGTACTTGAGCCCTGACAAATTTCTGCCCGGGAGTCAACATCATTAAAAATTTTATCATCATTACAATAATGATGTAAATAAATATATTAAACTATAATGAGGATATTTCTTATGGAGGATTCTCCTCTAACATCTGTTTTTAAAAATAGCACAATATCTCAAATGGCACTTGAACCCTCAGATAAAAATATGATTCACGTTACTGAATTACAGTTAAATATTTTCCATAATTAGAGCAAAATTTATCATCGTTTTCAAAGTTCTGTTCTGTGGTGGTATCATGAATCCCGATAATGATAAGTTTTTGACAAAAATCCTTCGGTTGTACTGAAATCTAATATTTTAACGATTGTTTTAATTTTAATTTTAGGTCACAAATCATCCGGTAGGTATTGAGCTAATGGTAGATGTTTAATATTATTAAATGGCGTCATAAAATATTGGTTTGTAATTATTCATAATTTTATATTTAATAGTCTTTTATTATCAATGACGATAACAATCCGACCGGTATTGACGACCGGGTTTTATTAATACCACCACTGTTTGTTTACTTTGCTACGTCTTGCGTGAGTTGGTCGAGGTTCTATCTATTTGGTTTTCATTAATGTTGTTTGACTAATTCATTCCAACTCTCCTAGCTCAGTCGTATTTCTTGTATGAATATTTTCCTACTCTAAGTTATCTAAACAAAACAAAAAACTTCAAAGGAAAACTTGTATTTACGAATTTCACAAAAATTAAAATTAAATTTTCTTTACGAAAACATCCGTTTATACAAGAATCTAGCAATACTTGTTAGAGGATATTTATGTAAGCAGTACGAAGAAGTAAATAAATAAAGATGTTTTTCTTGAAATTTTTTCCATAATCCCATTATTCTACGTCGACGTATATACATAGATAAATCAAATCATTTCATAATACATAATAATTAATTTAAAATTTTAAAATACACAAGCATAAAAGTATTAAAATATTTTCATAAATTTTATTTTTTATTGTTTTCCTTATATTTTGTTTAAGCTTTATTTTGTTTTCTTAACGAATATTTTTTCCATACATATTTTTGTTTGTTTATATTTTTATATTTGATTTAACTTTCGTTTTATAAACTTAACACCAACTAAATTATTTATTCAAATTACAGTAGAACAAAAATAAACAAATAAAATTAGAATAATAAAGTTTGTTTAATTAGATTAAATCTTAGAGTAAAAATAAAGTTTAATATATGAATGTGAATTTTTATATACCAATCCACCTCCTCCTATCAGTAAATATTCTAAATCAATTTTACAAATCTAAAATTTATGAAACAAATATTAATTCAATAATTAAGTGGAAAATAAATATTATATAACCGTCACAATTGCTAGCTCAAAGAACCCAAACCACAACGATTTCTTATTATTGATTTTTACACAATAATACCCAAATAACATTAAATTAAAACATGGAATTTAATCCTAAGACTAATTTTAATCCAAATAAAAGTTCGATACAAGAACAGATCGATAAGTATTCAAACTATGAAACTATTACGAATATATTTATTGTGAACTTACTTTTCAACTTATTACAATATTCATAACAAAAATATTAAGTTTTTTTTCTAATTTTATAAAATTAATTAATAACTACCAAACCGTGAGATTTGATCACGAAATTTTAAGATACCATAGAACCAGGAATAAGTTCAAGAATAACTTTTATTGAATTTTTGTTTATATTAAGATTATTATTTGAGAGCTAAAATTGAAATCAATATTCAGAACCCAAAAATAATAATTTTTATTGAAATTTCAATTGTTATGTCTAATCGAATATATTCACCGTGTATCCTGTTTAGTTTTAATTGGATCGATTATTTAAAATGGTTTGAATGGTGAATTTATGTTGTTAAAGAAAACTACATTGAAAAAAAAACGAGAGCACTTTTAATAGGAAGAAGAACTAGATGGAAGTTTAAAGTGGTTTGCCCGAACAAACTAAAAACATAAGTTATTTGTACGATATGACAAAAACGTATTGATTTTCAATCACTAATTTTTACTGACTCGTTGTCGAGCACTTAAACGAAACAAAGACAAGCAAGTATTTTAAAGTGCACTTTAGGTCTATAGTCTCAAAATAATAAATTCTCCGATTGAGGTATCTACTCCAAGTTCAACTCTAAGTCAAAATCAAAGCGCAAATCCAAGACAAATTCAAACTCAAACTCAAATTAAAACTCAAACTCAAGCTCAAACTCAAACTCAAATTCACACTTAAACTTAATCTAAAACTCAAACGCAAACTCAAACTCAAACGTTAGTACATCGTACAAATGGAATGATTTGTCCGAATCAATAGTCTCAATCACACCTCAGAACGCATGTTGTTGTGGGACCTTGTTACACATATTGTAATCCCTATAACTGATAACACAATACTTTTTATTAAAAAAAAACTCAAATTCAAACTCAAACTCAAAGTCAAGCCCAAACTCAAACTCAAACTGAAACTCAAACTCAAATTCAAACTCAAACTCAAACTTAAACTCAAAATCAATCTCAAACTCAAACTTAAACTCCAACTCCAACCCCAACTTCAACTCCAACTCCATCTGCAACACCAACTTCACCTCCAACTGAAACATCAGCTCCAACTCCAACTTCAACTCCAATTTCCACTCCACCTTTAACTCCAGTTTCAACTTCTACTTCTACTTTAACTCCAACTCCAAATCAAATTCTAAATCAAGCTCAAACCCTAAATCCAACTACAACTGCACCGCCAATGTTAACTCAAACTTCAACTGAAAGTCCAACCCCAACTAAAACTCTAATCCAAAAATGAGTAGTTAAGTCACAAAAAAAAAATTTGAATGGTCTACTGAGGGAAATCTGCAAATAAAAATTTGATATGAGAAGTGGAATTGTTAATTCGTCAGCTTGAATTGAAGTCAGCTTGAACTCCAACTCAAACTCAAGCTCCTAATCAAACTAAAACTCCAAATAAAACTAGAATGGCACAGCCAACGCTTACTCCAACTGCAATTGAAGTTACAACTCTAACTGCAACTCCAACCTAAAAATGAGTATTTTAGTTATAAAGAAAACAAATTCTGATTGATTTACTAAGTAAAATCTGCTAATGACAGTGTGATATGAGAAATGGAATTTTTAATTCATCAGCTAGAACAGAAGTTGAAGTAGTCCTTGCTTGTGTTGATTGAACGTATTCGTCTCTACAGTAACATTTACACAGGACTTGGTGAGTGCACATACAAATGAACTGCAAAAAGGTACTCCTCCAGAGGGATCAGTGAAACTTGGCGATTTGCCATTTAATTACAGAGGCCGAGATTAAAAAGCTTTTAAAGTTACTGTTGAAACAAGGGTTGAAAATTGATGCGGCCGTTACAAAACTGGTTGTTTCACTAGGAAGTAAAAAATCTCAGACAATGGGTTCATCACACTGCCCCCATGAGCTTACACCTATATATTTAGCCCGATCATCATGTACAGTGTGATCATATGGACTGCGCTTTCTATTGCACTCAATTGGAAATCGTTTTAACAGATTTATTTTGACCGTGTAATATGATAACCGTCGCTTCGAACTTACCAAATACGTAAACGATGGTACCTTTTGGGGTTTTATGTACCCTTCCCTGGTAAGTGCTGCTCCTGCAGCAATGTAAAATTCTAAACTCAAGTTGTTGAATTAAAGACTGCACATAACGGCCGCACATTAAGTATTGGCACGATTGGTACCAAATTTCTAAGTTCTCATTAAATTCAAATCCACTACATTTGATCTCTATAATCATTGTTTATGATTTATAAGGTTGAGAGTTAACGATAAATGCTAACCTGACCTAGGTGCAAAATAATAGTATTCCATGCAAAGGGAACTAGCTTTTCAGGTACTCCCGTGGAATGAAGTTATAATCAATTTTGGCAGATCGAAATATTACAACAACAAAGTTTTAAAAAATATAGATGGTATACATAGATGCGAAATAAATTTTTTCAGCTTCCAAAAGCAAGATCTTTCGTTACAGTTTCACACGGTTGGTGTTATAAAAGGTGTGAATAAATCAAGAGCCAATTGAGAGTTTGTATTTTTCATAGTTAAGTTTGCATTCTTCTTAGTTAAGTTGTCGGTTTCTTAATTATCTGAGGAAATCAAGCAAAAGGTAACATTCTTTCGCATTGTTTAAATCTGTAAATTTCTAGGTGATACTAGGACAAGTGCTTGTTGTTGCCTAGTATTTTGTTCTTACTACTTCTGCCACTGTTTTCACTCAAATTACATGTTTGTTTTGTGAATGTTCAATAAAATACTATACACCGGTCAGCAAAAAAGCCTTAACCAATAGTTCTGAATGAGTTGATGAAATTAAATTAAATAAATTAAAGATGAACGGACTCAAAAAGTTGATATTTGAACGCGACCATTTCGACTTCATACTTGGCATACAAGTAGTATACGTGAAATAAAAAATATGTAGTATTTGAGGAAAATTTTAAGGGCTTTGTGATACAGCGTGATACGAAATATTTCTCGAAATTCAACTTGAGGGAAATTTTGAAATCAAATTGCATAAAAATGCCTTACCAACTGTTACTTATCAACTGTTTTATCTACGATAGAAAGGTAATTTATTTTCCTATTGAAAAATAAATGCACATATAGTAAACATTTTGCTTACACTGTTGAAAATATTTAGAAATATGTTTTTTAAAGATGGCGCTGAGGCGTAGGTCAAAAAGTTTTACAACTGACTAAAAATTTTATTTCTTAATTTTTTTCATTAAGTAGTTTAAACAAAAACTGCTATGTCTATTTTTAGATAATTCGATCAATTATCTTTCCAACAAACATAAAACTGTTGGTATCGGGTAGCCCGTTCTCTTGCAATTTGATTTTAAAATCACCCGGAACTTAAATTTTGAGAAACTGTTTGTACCACCAGTTCTCAAACTTAACAGTTTAAAACTTTCCTTATTTCCTTTTTCACCTTTACCTTGTTGGCTAAGTGTCAACTTGCTTGATAAGTATTAAAAAGAGTCGGGTCGGGTCGAAAGCGTCGAGATCCTTCGAGATCACTTCGGCCTTCGAGATCACGAATTTCATTTATTAAATGATTAGGAAATTTGTAAATGGCGGAAAAATTGTTTGGGATAATGGACTTAACAGTATAAATCCAAGACTACCGAAAAATATTTGTAATCGTTACTACTTACGGTACCCCGAGCAAGATTTCGTATTAGAATGCCTTACTTGGTGTTAAGAAACAGAATCTGAATAGATATAGTATGACCGGATATCACTGGCCACCGTGGTAAAAATATAGGTCAGCAAAAATTTTTCTTCTCAATTGAAGCCTCTCAAATTTACTTCTGCCTTTAACAAATATATCAAGGGTGTATCCAAAATATATGATGCCTTTGGGTTCCATAATATAGTAGTCAGTTACCTTCTACCAGATTCCATAAACGGAATGACATTACTTGTCTATATGAACAACCACTTGAAGAAGCAAGACTAGTTATATTATACTTTGTACTGTTTCTGCACATTCATCTTCATATGAATCTATCAACATTTTATTCCTTAGATCTTTCCCAAGTACTTCAGAGCTGTTGTCGAAGCCACTTTTATGCCCTTTAAAAATGAATGTGATGGTATACTCGTTCAACATTATCCCATATACTACTCTATGGTATTGTATTGTACTCTGTATGCATGATGCATATCTTATAAACGTGACCTAAATTTTTAACTGTATTTTTAAATATCTCCCACTTTTTGTTTCTAAGGGTCTTAGGGGTTGTTACTTGCTCATTCGTACTAAGTAGCTCTAAAGTAATCGTCATGCGATCTAACAACGAATGTTCTTTTAAATCCTTTCAATTTGTACTTACTGTCCTATGCCTACCGTTAGTTCGGAAACTGCCCACTTTAAGCCCAACTTAGATATATTTTTAACGTTGAAATAGTCAAGGGTTTCTTCTGAATGATATTTTTCTCATCAAAAAATAGCTCCTCTGGTTTATTTACATATTTATATATTTACCCATGTCTTCTTGTGATCGTTAGAGTAATGATAAAAAGACAAGGTTAGGTTGCATTTGTGCCAATTAGTGCATTAGTGCTGATGATAATGCTCTTGATTCTATCCTGGTGAAGCCGTCAAAATGTATGTTTTCACCAATATTGTCCCGATAAACGCGTTTATGGTTTTGAAGTTTTTTCGCAAAAATCACTTTTCAATTTAAAAATAGTACCACCAAAAGGTGTAATCAACCCGAAGAAAAAAACATACCGAATTGTAAGCCTAAAACCACCAAAACTGACTTGCGAGGCAAGAAAATAACCACATTACCTTACTTACCTTGGTTTTCAGTACCGCTCAAGTGCAGAGAATTAAAGCTACAAAATGTAGTAGTGGAGCCAAGATACAAAGCATCAAACATAAACCTCGAATGCTGACTCCTAAAGTATATCGGTTTGCTAACGTACCTTACAAATTCCAATATAAACATGCAATAAAAACACAACAAAGAAAACTCTCCCCTTTTATTAAGTTGTTATATTTGTAGGTTGGCTCCTCCTTAAGTAATACGATTTATATATAAATCAACCAACCAGCATATATCTCTGAGTCATGCTGATCACTCATCAGTTTATTCATAAAAACTAAGTGAATTTCATACGTATAAGATCTCAGCTTCTATAAAATCTAGTTTGTTATTTTGTATCAAACCTAATAAAAAGTGGGAATTTTTCTAATTAAAATAACAACCAGAATTGGTTCCGTCGTTTCATTAACAAAACTAAAATATTCATATTTTAAAAAAAATTGAAAGATGGGACCTGCATAACAGGTGAGACAACCGAAATATAAAAACACAAAATTAATAATATTTCTTCGGATTATAAACAAATATTCAAATTATATAAATAATATGATTAATCGAATAAAAACAAAAGATTCAATATAACTAAAAACTTTCCGAATCTGTGATATTGATTGTGTATTATTGTAGTGACATTTGAAATTTTTTTTACGACGATCAACATAGCGATAAGTATATAAGTATATAATATAAAATTCACATGGGTCCAAAAATCTAATTAATTTCTAAATTTATTAATAAAATATACGTTTTTATTAATAAAAAGATTTATGTTTGTCATATAATTTTATTGGTTGAATAGGTTTCGGTTTATTTTCTAAAACTCTTTTATTTCAAGGGTAACCGTCCAATTAGCTAACGCTAATAGGTTTATGTCTACAAAAAGCCGTGTTTTAGTTTTAGGTAGATTTCATATAAAAATCTATTAGGTAGATTTCATATAAAAATCTACCTATTGCAATGACCGTCATCTCGGAATTTCGGAAAAATTTTGATGCCAAACGACTATATATGTAAAGCGGAGACGGAAAAACAAAAAAAAAAAAAAAAAAGTCCGAGCGGCAGGTATATCCGCTAGAAATAGGTAGATTTCGGGATCAGACAGTTATGTGTGCAATTAGAATCGGATTTATCAGATTACTTTATAAAAAATACTAATTAAAAACAGAAGTATTAAACTAACTTTAAAAATAATCATTATTTTATACAGTTTTTGGCCTCTAGGCACTTAACCTGTACCCCGATATGGCCAATTGTCAAACATATTTAGGAAACTGTTTGCCGCAACATACCCAGAAAATACTTTTAGCGTAAGTGAAAAAATGCGACCGTGAAAGTGCCGCTAAATGCCGTTGTACTTCACACAGTTTATTGCAGATAGCTAAAGAACCTTTTATTGCAGATGTCTGGCTTTTTAAAAAATGATAGAAATATGTTTAAGTAATTAATATTTATAAATTTTATTTACATATTTTACCCCAAACGGCCGTTATAACGCTTTGTTTTTGACAGTTTTAAGGCTCTAGACTCTTAACCTGTACCCGGATATGGCCAGTTATCGAGCTTATCCAAGAGATTGTTTGCCGCAACACGCTCAGAAAAAATTTTTGGTCTAGGTCGAAAAATGCGACCGTGAGAGTGCCGCTAAATTCCGTTATACCTCATATCGTTATATATATATATATATATGGCAAACAATCTCTTGGATAAGTTCGACAACTGGCCATATCCGGGTACAGGTTAAGAGTTTAGAGCCTTAAAACTGTCAAAAACAAAGCGTTATAACGGCCGTTTGGGGCAAAATATGTAAACAAAATTTATAAATATTAATTATTTGAACATATTTCTATCATTTTTTAAAAAGCCAGACATCTGCAATAAAAGGTTCTTTAGCTATCTGCAATAAACTGTGTGAAGTACAACGGCATTTAGCGGCACTTTCACGGTCGCATTTTTTCACTTACGCTAAAAATATTTTCTGGGTATGTTGCGGCAAACAGTCTCCTAAATATGTTTGACAATTGGCCATATCGGGGTACAGGTTAAGTGCCTAGAGCCCAAAAACTGTATAAAATAATGTTTATTTTTAAAGTTAGTTTAATACTTCTGTTTTTAATTAGTATTTTTTATAAAGTAATCTGATAAATCCGATTCTAATTGCACACATAACTGTCTGATCCCGAAATCTACCTATTTCTAGCGGATATACCTGCCGCTCGGACTTTTTTAATATCACATAGTTTTCTAATTTTTATTCTAAAACATGCATTTTTCTATACAAATAGGTGTTCACCTTTTGAAATTGACTTTTCAGACGAAAAACAAAACCGATTAATCATAGACTTCAATTAAGTTGTATGAACTTATATCCAGTTTTTGTGCAAATGCATCAATTTTTTTGCTCGTATGTCAAAGTTAATATAAATAAATTGATTATTTGCCTTGTTGAATTCGTTCTCGTGATTTCATTGTATCGAACGTTAGTTAATGAATTTCAGTTCAAAAAGGTTATCTTGAGTATACAACTTTTAAGGTTGAATGTGTAATTGATTATTGATTGACTTAAGGTTAGTTGATAAATGTTTCCTATGATTGTATCTTTTGATTTTATATTTGTGCTCATAATTTAATTTGTAAAAGTCAGAAACTATTTAACATATTTCAATTTTTTTCTTTCTAGGTAAGAGAGGTTACAATATTAACACAATATACATTTTTATAAGATTTGTTTTATTATTTATTGGAATTGTAATATCGTTGTAATGAAGAACAATTGACGATGAACAGCAAACTACATAAATGTTAGTGAGTTCATTTATCATAAACTATGTGTTATAAGACGCGGGATGTGTTATATAATGCTTTGGAGCTTTGCTAAAATCTTTGTATCAAATTTTATTTTAATCGGACAAGGAGTTACTAAAGTGAAAAAAATTGAGAAAAGTAACTTTGTTTAATTTTAACTAAAAATAATTTTTTCTTCAAGCTTAAAAAATAGACGATAATTTGTTATCATTTAATTTTTTTGGGAACAACTAAAGTGGAGAACTCCATGAGAGATAGTAATCGGAAAAATTGATGAATTACATAAATCGTTAAATCAACATGAAAGTAATCGGCGTATTTGAATAACAGTTGTTCTTTTAAAAATAAAAGAGAACTGATTTGGGCAACGTCTGTCATCATTCACGATAATACCAGAAACTCGACCCTTTTAACGATCTTATTTATTTATTTAACGTGATTCACCTCGGGATTAAGGATTATAAAACTAAATAACTTAAATATACAATTCTTACGCGGTTCGGTGAATCTACTAATACCGACCGTACACGCACTGTGTTTTGCGGCATGGAATTTTGTGAAAAAACGACACTCAGAGCTGTTTATTTCGTATGCGCGCAAGGCTATTGTAGTAACCATTAACCTTCCTCTTGAGGCCGTAGACATAACCGTTGATGCTGTGTTTATCACACTGATGAAATGTTCCTTAATTGCTTTTTGTTTATTAATAAAAATTGTCAATACGACACAATTTGCTTGTACAATTATGCAATTTTTTATTTATTCTAATTAGTGTTATTTATATTTACACAGCAAATTCACTAACATAAAAATCACAACATTTTATTGTACGTTTTTAACAAGGGCTCGTTTAAGATATATGTATATTAAATTTGTTATGTTGTTATGTAAGATATATATTATATCGTCGCTTTAATAATGAAATAACGTATGCCATATATACGTTGTTATTATATAATGGGTGCGCTGCATTCCCCATAAGGATGTCTATAAAGTGGCATTTTAATATTTTCCAATTTTTTTATAACTGGGGGTGAAAATTAATATATTGTTAATTAACGTACATGCAAATTTGAATTTGGTTAAATATTGAAACAGCGTAAATGCATGTACAATATTTCAATTCTTACAGAATAATAACTTGGGTAAAATCAGCGTCGTATACTTTACATACATTACGATCGCAACACGAAATGGTAAATCTAAAATATTGTATAAGCATCATTCATTACTACATGAGATGCCGGTTCATATAAATAAAAAATTGTTAAGAATATTATGCGTTAGTTCAATAATGATTAGTTTTAGGTTAATCGTACTTCCATGTAAAATGAAATAACGTATATGAAATATGAAATAACGTATAAGGTACCTGATTGAATTTTCACCTCTTTTTAGGTAGTAAAGCCAGCAGGTACCAATGTGAAATTTTAATATGCTATGGGGAAATTAGTCAAGATTAATTGGCAGAAATTTTTTTTCCAATATCTTTATTCATTCAATAGTGCTGCCGAGTTTACGAAAATCAGAAAATCGAAAAATCTTTAAACCCAATTATCTCGAAACTACACTTTTGCGAATACGTTGTTTCATTATTAAAGCGACGATATAAAGATTGATAGCGAGAGAGTGAAGTTATTTATTTTATTTTATTTCTCTATCGGGCAACCAAAAATGGCAAAGAAAATCCATTGAACTAAATTAGGTTTTGTTGTTCGTTTTCTGCAACACTAATAGCTACCCGAATTTGCACAACCCTCGCATCATTTTATGATGTTATGTTTATAAAATTTATTTCAAGGACAACAAAAAAAAACAATTTGACTTGCCACAATAAGCGGAACATTGCGATCGCCACCACCATTACCGCTTAATCGTTTGTGATTTCATCACTGATCTCAAATTCCAAATTGATGGCCCTAAAGTGTCAGTCCTTTTAGCTACTACTGATCTAAAACTTAAGGTGATTCTAAATGGAATGATTCCTAGTTGAACTCTATTAATATGTCGTATCATGCAACCAAAACTCTAACGTTAACAATTTATTGATCCTCTAAAATTCATACTTTTGTGATCTTTAATCTTTTCGATATGACTTCTTATCTGTTTTAGTGATTGATAAAAATCTTGATAAAATTACGAGCTACTACACGAGTTCAAAGAAATAACCTTTAAATCAGGACTCCCTTTAGCTGTGAAAAACATGCGATCATAACAACTGAACCTCCACTCTTCTGCAAAACTTGCGAAATCGAAGCGGCCAAACATAAAGCTACAAATGTTAAACTTTACCTTATGCTACAGCAAGACATATGTTGACCACTGCTAGAGGACTAGTGTCTTTTTTTGTTCTAAAAGTAATCAGGTGGTGCTTGTTGTGATTAGCTTACTCACGACATTTCTGATTACCTTATTCACAACTTACTTACTTACTTACAATTTTCACAACATCTTTATCATTGGAACATTTTCTGTACTATCGACCTAGTGCGAGCTTACCACTAAAAACTGCTCTCTTCACCATTCGAACTATTTGATTTCATCCGAATGGATGTTGGTTTTCAAGACGCTGGTACCAAAAAATTTCAGCGCTACATGCACACTATTTTACGTGGTTTGAAATTCTGTTTCGTTTACTTTTATGATCCTCTTCTCGCATCTAAGTCCTATTTTGAACGGAGAGGTCATATTAAAGTCATCTTTAAAAAATTGGATTCATCATTAACCTCAGAAAGTGCAACTTTGCACCACAAAATAGGGTTATATTTTTAGATCATACCATTTTTGATGACGAAATTAGATAAACAAGGGGACTAGTAGATGTTATATCCAGTTTTACAACTTCTCAAATAGTCTAACTCCACCGTTACCTAGGAATGATAAACTTTTATCTTTGTTTCATTTCCCACGCTGCCGGTGACCAATACATTATAATTAAATGGCTTCTTAAAACGCTCTAAAGAGAAACGAATTTGTTAGACGCAGCCAACACAACGATTGGTGCTGTCGATCAACAACTCGTCACTTATATTTAGCCAACTCTCAATTTATTTTCGATTAAATTAACCGTATCTTGATTACCTGTATTGATACACCGTGTATTGATTTATCGCAAAATCCATACAAAGCTAGTTGTAGACTTTTTTAACATCTGACTTTTATCAGCCTCACATTCGACTCACATTTGACCTTTTTCTGTAATTGACAATGTTTTAAGCGTCAGTTAATCGTTTATCGAATTCCACGACCTGAGAAAATCGATTATTTAGCAATTGCCGATGCCCAAACGAACAATTAAGAGTTAAACAAACCACTTTCGGAATACGGCACTATGGTTAAACGCCGACAGTTTCCTCTTTCTTCTCACTCTGCTAAATTTATTTACTGCAAAGTTTCAACGGAAACACAACGTTGGTTTACACCCGCAAAATTTCGTGAAAACGATTTTGTGCAAATGCATAACATTTCTTACTCTGACACTAAAGCTTCTACTAAATTACTGACTGCAGTCGTGAAAGGAATTGAAACGTACGGGAAAGGAAGGAGTGCCGTACGGGAAAGGAATTGAAACTATGTGTAGTGTCAAAAATCGAGTGATCGTAGTGTCACGGATTACTTGATCTCCTCTTTCAAATTGATTTGAACATTATTTAACCAATGCTTTCATCAGAAGGACAACAATATTATGTAACTGTGGTCTGTGATTGATAGATACACAAGATGGTTCGAAGCAATCACGATCTTACCTGATATTTTTGGAACATAACTACAGTTCAATAATCCTAAGTATAAGGTTATGTGTTTTATGTGTTGTTGTGACGCTTATTATAATTCCTACTGCACAGAATGCTCTATTAAAAAAAATATGTCACAACCGACTAGAACACGTACCTGCCCGACTATACTTCTTGGAGAGGTTTTCGGGAAGATTTTAAATCTTCCTTTATGAAATGGGTGCATGTTCTATCATAATACACTTGCCTTGACGTTTCTTTTTTTCTTATCGAAACAAACAACAATGGTTACATTGTCGTATTTTGTAGCTAACGTAAGCTACAATGTTACTAAACAATGTTACTTGTTACTTCTTCACGACACTCTAATAACAACGTCCATGTTTTCGACTATTCAAACAACAAACCGAGATCACAAAACATTCGCTATTGATATTAAAGGTTTAACGGGCAAATTTAGTTTCGACAGCATTAAACCCAATGATCTTGATTTCTTACAGCACAGAAGAAATGGTGCTGATCTGACAATTTTCTACATTAAGAATGAACGAACCTCCAATCAGATCAAATCAATTTAACCTGAACTAGCAAACCTACGACGTGACATCAGAGTAACTTTTGTGGCCTATTCTTTTGTGATTCAAATGAAAATGTCCCTTTTCAACTTGATTTTTTCAATAGGGTTTCTCATCTGTGGACCTTACCTTCATGGATTTTCTCCGATAGATTTAATCCTCAAAAATTAAGATAGATTTAATCCTCAAAGTCAACGTTCACAAATTTCTTAAATATATTTAATTTATTAATCCAAATACAAATAATTTATTAATCCTTAATCCAAATCCCTGGTTAACATAGTATTTTCGGCTATTCAGAGAAAACTGGCCTCATTGAGTTGATCTAAAATATCACTAATATTTGGTAGTGGGAATATTATATATAAGCTGTGACATCATATATTTTTGGAAATCATTCAAAATACGCCATTTTCTTGCAATATTCGCGATTGTTAAGGTACGCATAAAAGTGGAAAGTTACAAGATGATTTAGAATCTTCTATTATTGAATCTTCATAGCGTTTTTTTACTTTTAGCCACGTTTCTTATCAGTCACTGTAGTTATAAGGCTTCACGTTTACATGTTTTTGTTTTATTATCAAGGGAAAATGAAATACGAGGCGGAGTTGCATTTGTCACTGCAAGTACAACTGCTTTTAGGCAGAATAGTTCATTAAAAGTTCGGCATACATGAACATAATTGATTATTTTTCTTCAAACGTTTTGTTGTCATTAGGATATATGTAATAGTTATAAGTTATAATTATAATATTTATTAACAATAATATTTTTTACACGATTTATGAAATATTTAAAAAATGCTAACCAATCCGTTCGTCGGACAGTCAGTGACTCTTTTCTCTTCTTATGTTTTTCAATTTATAAACATTTCGTTTTAAATTCAGTTATATTTTGATGATATGAAACCTTACTAATCTTTCGATACATACTTTTAAAGTGAAAATCGAGTGACGACAATGAAAGTTTTATATCGACAAAAACTTAATTTGTTCTTCAAAATCTTAATATTTCATGCGTAAGCCTTGTGACGCCAATGAGAAACAGTAAAATAATGTTTATCTTTCGTTTAAGATGGTTCGGATACTAGGTTCGTTCTGTTCCAACTTGATGGCATTTTTCATAACAAACTTCACACTTAAGCCACATCAGCATTAAATATTTTAAATATATTAAATGTTATAGCTGATATAGTAAAGCTTGCTTGTAGAAAGTTTAATTATACGCTGTAGTTTTTGATTTTTCATAAAGTACCCTTTCAAATATGGAAAGTGAACACAACATTTTCGACATATTTTATTATTTTATTATCGAAAAAGTAAAAATGCTGTTCAAGCAAGAAAGAAATTATTCGATGTGCAGGCAAAAGATGTATTGAGTGTCAAAAATAGTAAGCAAAAGGTTTAATCTAAACCTGATTAAACCTAATTTGCACTCATTTTAAAGCACACCATCATTGGAGACGAGAAATGGGTTGTCTATAACAATGTTAAACGCAAGAGATCATAGAGTAAAAATGATGAACCGGCTGAAAACACCTCGAAAGCCGATATTCATCAATAAAAGGTAATGCTATATGTTTGGTGGTATTTCAAAGTTATCATTTTGTTTAGCTTCTACCAAAGAATACCACAATCAATTCTGAAGTACACTATTATCAGCTGGACAAACTAAATAATAAACTTAAGCAGAAAAACTCAGAAGTAATCAATAGAAAAGGTTTTGTGTTCCACCAAGATAAGGCGAGACCTCATATAAGTTTTTTAACTTGTCCAAAGCTTTTACAGCTTAGATAGGATATACTTCAACACCCACCATATTTTCCAGATCTGGCACCTTCTGATTATTTTTTGCTCCGTTTTTAGAAGCGTGGAATTATCAGAGTATCAGAAAGAAGGCAAAAGTTATTGGACCAGAGTTAAACAAAATGATAATTGAACAAAATATTTAATCACTGTAAGAACATTATCTTTCATTTGAATAAAAAAACGAACCTACAGCTAAGCGTGAAATTTCAAAACTGAAATAAGAAGCTTAATGAATATTGTAGCAGCTGATAAAAACACTATTTTGGAACAGTTAAAGTTTTAGATGTTTTCCATTCTTTATCGGTCATGATAATTAAAAAACGCTTCGCAACTAGTCTAGGCTTTTCATTTTAACTCACAGCTGCAAGAATTGAATCAAAAGCTTTTGCACGCGATTAACTGGATCGTAAGCTGTCTATAGTGATCTTTTGATCGATTCTAATTACTTGAAGCTGTTTCATTGACTTCCGATGATTTTAGACTGGAAGGCGTGGGTTAAATAATTGAGCTGATAAAAACGGTCTAACTTTTTCAAGGGATCGTGATCGACACAAAATTAAATATCGCGTCTCTTTAAAAAATCATAAGAATCAGAGGTTTATCTTTCGGCAATTTTTCTGCAGTTTTATTCCAATGATCTGAGTTTACACAAAGAACTGGCGAATTTTTCTTTTTATTTGTATATTCGTGTTTTTATGTTGTTTTTCTATTTTATTTTATGAAAGCCTTGTGACAATCAGTTCAAATAGCACTGGGACCTAAAGGTCTATTTTGCTTACCCTGGTTGTTATCCAACTTAGTCGTTGATGTGATGTCATTACTGATTGTATTCTGTAATCCAAGTTGAGGCTTTACATGAATTTAATTAGCTCAATTGGAGTAACGTCTTGTGGTAGTGTTAGTCTTCTACCCCCAAGTTGGTTGTATCTGTGCAAAGAAAGTTCAGGACCGTTTCATTCAGATGACGTGTTCTATTCTTGCCGCATCTGAGTAGCAGAAACAACACCTCAGAACATCAATGCATATTTTGTTAGGTTGGTTTTAAGGACCATGTATAGTAACCCACTCTCTGTTTAAGTCAATGGTTTTTAAGGTGCAACAGATTAGTAAATTAGAAACTATTTGGAGTGAACTATTTCCTATCGGCTTTTCCATAACTTAGCATCTTGTTCATGTTCCCAGGTTTAGATTGTAATTTTTAATAAACTTGGTTATCCCGAATCGTAGTCCCGATTTAATAAACTTTTAGTTTTCACCTTGTTTTTTTGTACAGGAAATTTTTGTAGATTTTGGTAGCACTCTTGCTAGTTTTGAATCAAAGGGTGTAGGTTTTAGCGCCAATCAATATACTGGGCCCTAAAAGATAGTATATTTCAATATTGTGGTTCCTTTTTTGAGCACATAGAAGCGTTTGTTTTATTCTATTACCAGTCACTCCTGCCTCTGGGCTCACACTGTTTTGAAAACCATCTGTGTAACAGATGCTAGTGTAATGTAGCAGCGATCGTATGAGCCTTTCAATACGGTTCGTAGCTATTATCTTTACACCAAAGTGTCTGTCTTAATCTATTCTATTTGGGACAAAATCTTAAAAATTATGTACGGTGAGATTATATGACTTAAACACTTCGGTAAGTTGCAGTCTATGACCAATCAATACTGCTACATATTTTACAAACAGAAATACAAAACCTTGTGTGTCTAAGTCCCATAGCGTTCTTAGCCTCAACTTCTACTCCCAAAAGTCTTACAGATTTTTCTCCATAAGGATCTTTGGAGTCAAACTTTAATGAGAACAGATTAGGTGTTTATAATCTAGAAAAATGACAAACCTGTGTTTTACTCGTATTAAATTTGACACTGTTAATGAAACCCCACCAATCCATGATTGCCGTTAGATCAACGTTTAAGGAATTTATTAAATTCGATCTACAGGTATTAAGCGCAGAAGGTGAATTCAGATTTGCATTTCATGTGACGGATGAAGCGTGCTATCATCAGCAAAGCTATGAATAGGAATAACCCTATTGAAACTTGAATCTAACAAATCATTTGTAATGTGTACACAGATAGAAATCAAGGTTTTTTTATGCTTAATAGGTTATATTCCATGCTTAAATAACGTTAATTCTCAACCGTGAATAAGCCAGGTGTATTATATACTTATAAGGTATACTTGTTCAAAAAATCACTAAAGTGCTTATTATGAATATTACTCTATGAATTTTATACATATAGTGTACGTAGCATTACTAATTAGGAATAGAGAAATAACTTTGTTGAAAAAATATTGTATACTTATTAGATAGCAAAATATGACTATAAGGAACAATAATTTTTGTAAAATATCATGCGTCTTGTTTATAAAATTATGGCGCTTAGGAATAATAAATTATAGAACACGTATTTCTGTTCCTAGCTTTGCAGGTATAGAATAAACCTTATAAGGAATACTATTTTGAAAAATTACTATGGAGCTTATTATGAATATTATTCATAATTTTATGAATATTGGGTACATAGCATGACCAGTAAGGAACAAAAAAAAATTTGCTGTACAAAATTTGTATACTTATTAGAGAACAAAATATAACTATTTTTTACAAAAAAACATGCCTCTAATTCATAAATTTATGTCGCTTAGGAATAAATAAATTATTTAACCACGGTTTTTAATATCCCTAGCATTTGATGAAGTCATATATATATATATATATATATAAATTATATTACTATATCTTGTATTTATATTTATCGATCGGATCGGTCATTTGAATGAAGGAACGAACACCACTTACTTTTAATAGTCATACCCATACGTTTTAAAGATTATGTCCACAGAAACTACACAATGATCACTAACTAACTGAATGAAATTATTCCTCGCTTGTAGTTTATATATATACAACTCAAATTCCACAAAAAAGTCTAGTGAATTTTAAAATCTATCCATTATTTAGATCTATTTCATGGTCATTTTGAAATACAACACGATTATTAGGTATGAAAAATTATATTTTTGTTATTTATTTGTTTGTGACTTGTAATCACAGTTTCGTTTCTTTTAATATTTTATGCGAGGTTTTTCTATTCCACGAGATCAAAAAATGTATGCCTTAAAGTCATGGATATTGCAATAATATTATAAAAAGTGGTTATCAGGAATTAACATTTATAATTTATAAAAATTATTTAGAAATTTACAATTTAGGAAAATAAATAATATAAATGTATGTAAATATTTGTTACAATAATATATTTTGAACTTTCCCTGAAAAATAAAATCTATGTTCACAAAATAAAGTTGCATATAGAACAATAATTTTTGAATATAAAATACCTTTCGACAGTGTCTTCACCATCAATAAATAGAGCATATAAATTAAAAGAGAATATAAATAAATACCATTTGATTCTATTACTAGTCCCTGGGCCTTCACTTGCATAATTTTGTGATTACCACATATTTTATACTTCGTGATGCGCCTGTCCTTGACGAGCTCGAAAACATTTGTTCTGCGATTTTTTTCAAATCGGCCGCTTTTGCTTTCGGCAAGCTGCGAAAAATGCCGATAGTCCGGGATCTTGTAAATTTTTGTTTTGTTTAACTATGGGGGTTGGAAATTTGATTTTGAACACAAGGGTAACCTTGTCCGACAAAAATTTGTCTGCTATTGTCTAGTCCGACAACCCAAACATCCAAAATGTCAGTTGTCGGACTCGACAATAGCAAACACATTTTGGTCGGACAAGCTTACCCTCGTATTCTAAAACAAATTTCCAACCTCCACAGTCAAAAAAATTAAATGTGGTAGCAAATTTACAAGATCGCGGGCAATCGGCATTTTTCGGAGCTTCCCGAACGCAAAAACGGCCGATTTGAGAAAAATCATAGAACAAATGTTTTCAGGCTCGTCAAGGACAGGCGCATCACGAAGTATAAAATATGTGGTAATCACAAAATTATGTAGGTGAAGGCCTAGGGATTATACCGTTTGATTGTAATATAATTATTTTGTGGTAAAACTTATGACTTGCAATCATAGCTTTATTTTATCCGTGTACAACATATGGATGACACATTTTTTGGTTTGAAACGAAACAAGATAATATAATTTTTTAAAAATGATGAATGAAAAACCACCTTATCTTGTTTACTGCGTTTTATTATTTTTACTACTAGTAAAAATAATAAAATCCAGTAAAGAAGAATAAGGTGCTTTTTCATTCATTATTTTTAAAATATTATATGGGTGACGTAAAAGTTACTCCTACAACCCGTATTTATATTCTTCCACCATGCCAACCTCAGGTGTGTAAATTCTTTTAAAGCTTTCTCCATTGATCCTTAGACGATGCACCTCTAAGCGCATGAGCCTGTCTTTAACTTGGGTGAAAGGCGAATATTGTGCAGAAAATGGGTATTAGGAGCGATAGGGGGAAAAAGTGCTTGAGATCCAATATTGCATATTTAAAGTTTGTCCTGAGTGCGAACAAATTGTACAACGTTATCGACTATCCTTGGTAGATTAGATAACATTCCAAGCCCCAGGTTTTTGTAGGCTTACGTAAGTCATTATGTTTGCTCATGTACCAGAGTTCCTTCCATATTTTGCAAGAATCCAAAGAATGGAATAAACCTTTGTCTGGCATGCTTTTACTTAATGTTATCATTGCGATAGTAAGCTAAAATCTTTACCCTTTTACTCTACTTGATTGTTTTCATTTTTCTCTCAATTATAATCAAACTCTCGAAACATTTAAATGGTTGACAAAAACAAGCTCAACGTTGCGGAATATAAACAAAAAAACACGAAACATATTATATTTAATAACCAAAATACAATCGATTTGAATAATAACCTTTCCGTTCCAAATTTCGAAACCCACAATTAATTTTGCACAACCGAGCTACAACCAAAACACAAAACCAAACCATCTATGAATATTAATTTTTAACACAAAATCAATCAACACATATTCTCTTGTTATATCTCTATATAAGTCACAAATTATGAATGTTAAAATAATATCCCACGAGGTATTAAAAATATATCTTTTTTTTGCTCTCTATATCCGAAAAATAATTAAAACCCAAAATCTAATTAATTCTGTTATCAACAGAAATATTCTAATTTATTTTAACAAGGCAAAGTTGAAATTAATTTAGATGTCATAATAACTGTAACAAATCAAATTATGGTAATTTGAAATATTATTATCATATTTCTGTGAAAGCTTATTTTTAATATGCGTAAATTTATTTTTATGAAAAAAATATATCGAAAATATAGAACACAATTTGGTGGAAGAATATAAATACGGGTTGTAGGAGTAATTTTTAAGTTATACCATTGATTAAGTATTGAAGTATTTTAAGTTATACCACTGATTAAGTATACTTAATCAATGGTTATACATATAATATTTTAAAAATAATGAATGAAAAAGCATCTTATTCTTGTTTACTGAGTTTTATTATTTTTACTAGTATAGTAAAAATAATAAAACTCAGTAAACAAGATAATGTGCTTTTTCATTCATTATTTTTAAAAAATTATATTATCTTGTTTAGTTTTGAATTCAAACCAAGAAATGTGTCATACATATGTTGTATACATTATAAATGATTTGTTAGATTCAAGTTTCAACAGTTAATCCTATTCATAGCTTTGCTGATGATAGCACGCTTCATGGGTCACATGAAATGCCAAATCTGAATTTACCTTCTGCGCTTAATACCTGTAGATCGAATTTAATAAATTTCTTAAACGTTGATCGAATGGCAATCATGGATTGGGGTTTCATTAACAGTGTTGAATTTAATACGAGTAATACACAGGTTTGTCATTTTTCTAGTTTATAAACACCTAATCCGTTTTTAATTAAGTTTGACTACAAAGATCCTTGTGGAGAAAAATCTGTAGACTTTTAGGAGTAGGAGTTGAAAATAATATGAAATGGAATTCTCATATTTTTAGCATAGCTAAGAACGCTATTTAAAAATTGGGCTTTTTGGGACGATGCCGTGAGTTTTTCAATAGCGAACAGCTTCTTTTAATATACAAATCATTTATAAGTCTCTGTATGGAATATTGTTCTCACATATGGAGTGTCGCATATTTTAGTATTTTGAAGTGTTTTGATTCTGTTCAGCGCAGAGCTGTTTAACTGATTGCTAACTTAACTCTTAATAATACGCACAGATGAAACGTTACTGATCTGACTATTTTCTATAAATACTTTATGGATGAACGAACTTTCACTGAGATAAAATCCATTTTACGAGAACTAGCAAACCAATAGCGTTACATTAGAGCAAGTCTTGTGATCCATTCACGGTTTAAATATAAAAGTGTAGAGTTGTCGCTTTTCAACGTGACTTTTTCAACAGAGTGTCTCACCTCTGCAATGCTTTACCTTCGTGGGTTTTCTCCGAGAGCTTTAATCCCCAAAAATTTATAGTTTATGTTCATAAGTATAAGCTCAAGGTATAGCGGAATTTAGAGAAAAAATTTCAAATTGATTTGATTTCGCAAAGGTTTTAACTTTAATTTTAAAAAAATGGTTTTTAACACTACAAATATAAAAATATAACATAAATATATTACATAATATATTTTTTTTAAGCAAAATGTGTTGTATAGAAAGAATTACAATATGTGTCATAACTGCACACAAAAACCTTTTAAGCCCTTTAAGGTCCCACAACAACTTGCGTTTTAAAGTGTTGATGGACGCAAATCTCTCTTTTTTGTTTTTTATATTTTTTGTAAAAAAAGCATAACTAAACAAAAAATTTTATCACATAAGTATAAAATAAATGATTTAGGCCATAATCTCATGATATGATAGAGAAAATAAAAACAAAATCAGAAATAAAAATCCCAGCGGCAGGTATATCCGCTAGAAATAGGTAGATTTCGGGGTCAGACGGTTTTGTGTCCAAATAAAATTAGATAAGTCAGATTAGTTTAAATAAAAAATATAAGTAGAAACTGAATAATTCAAAAAAATTATCGAACCAAATTAAATACATTATCCGAACTAACTCCATCAATACAATTTCGGAACAGTTTTATTTAAGTTGGTTTAAACTACTTTTAATAACATATTAAATCCACCAAAGATCAAATGAACTACGTCACAACTACAATTATACCATCACACATAATTTATAACATTATCAAACAATTTTATTTCAAAATCATCTTTTGTTGTTGTGTTTTTTTGTTCTTATTTAATCTTTTTTCAAACGGTTACTTAGTAAAAAAAATAAAAACAAAAGAGATTTTGATAATTTTTCTATGGTATTAAATGGGTTGATATTTTTCTTGTAAGGGTTGCATTATAATGCTTATAAAAATGGAACCTTTTGGGTTAGAAAGCTGAAATTTTTCGAGGCTATAGTTGAAAAGTATGTTTAAAAGCTAAGATGAATTTAAATAACATAAACGGAAACATGATGAAAGCATTGCCTTTTGCGTTTGTTTTCATTTCAACAGCCGTAGGGTCTCAATCGTTAGACTTAAACTATTATTTTTGAAAATTTTGGAAAGATTTATATTTTAAGTACGTGAAAAAAAGTTTTCAAATATGAGCTTGGCCATTTCAGCTAGACCAAGGGCAGCAAAGTTTAGTAAATTTTTAAAACAGCTGATTTTTGAAGAACCTGAAACGCCAAAGTGGTCATCTGGATAAAAATGATAAAAAAAGGTTCAAATAATCAATATTTTTAAATTTTATTAAAATATTATTATTCAAACGGAAGTTATAGCGCCCTAGATTATTCGACATTTTAGGCTCTAGCCGCTTAACCGGTACTCGGATATGGCCAGTTCACGAACTTGTCCAAGACATTATTTGCCGAAACATACACAGAAAATTATTTTGGTGTAGGTCGAAAAATGCGACCGTGAGAGTGCCGCTAAATTCCGTTATACCTCATATCGATATATATATATATATATATATATATATATATATATATATATATATATATATATATAAATATATATATATATATATATATATATATATATATATATATATAATTAGGTAGATTTCATATAAAAATCTACCTATTGCAATGGGCTTCATCTCGGATTTTCGGAAAAATTTTGATGCCAAACGACTATATGTGATAAGCGGAGATGGAAAAACAAAAAAAAAAAAATTATATATATATATATATATATATATATATATATATATATATATATATATATATATATATATATATATATATATATATATATATATATATATATATATATATATATATATATATATATATATATATATATATATATATATATAACGATATGAGGTATAACGGAATTTAGCGGCACTCTCACGGTCGCATTTTTCGACCTACACCAAAATAATTTTCTGTGTATGTTTCGGCAAATAATGTCTTGGACAAGTTCGTGAACTGGCCATATCCGGGTACCGGTTAAGCGGCTAGAGCCTAAAATGTCGAATAATCTAGGGCGCTATAACTTCCGTTTGAATAATAATATTTTAATAAAATTTAAAAATATTGAGTATTTGAACCTTTTTTTATCATTTTTATCCAGATGACCACTTTGGCGTTTCAGGTTCCCCAAAAATCAGCTGTTTTAAAAATTTACTAAACTTTGCTGCCCTTGATCTAGCTGAAATGGCCAAGCTCATATTTGAAAACTTTTTTTCACGTACTTAAAATATAAATCTTTCCAAAATTTTCAAAAATAATAGTTTAAGTCTAACGATTGAGACCCTACGGCTGTTGAAATGAAAACAAACGCAAAAGGCAATGCTTTCATCATGTTTCAGTTTATGTTATTTAAATTCATCTTAGCTTTTAAACATACTTTTCAACTATAGCCTCAAAAAATTTCAGCTTTCTAACCCAAAAGGTTCCATTTTTATAAGCATTATAATGCAACCCTTACAAGAAAAATATCAACCCATTTAATACCATAGAAAAATTATCAAAATCTCTTTTGTTTTTATTTTTTTACTAAGTAACCGTTTGAAAAAAGATTAAATAAGAACAAAAAAACACAACAACAAAAGATGATTTTGAAATAAAATTGTTTGATAATGTTTGATTATAAATTATGTGTGATGGTATAATTGTAGTTGTGACGTAGTTCATTTGATCTTTGGTGGATTTAATATGTTATTAAAAGTAGTTTAAACCAACTTAAATAAAACTGTTCCGAAATTGTATTGATGGAGTTAGTTCGGATAATGTATTTAATTTGGTTCGATAATTTTTTTGAATTATTCTGTTTCTACTTATATTTTTTATTTAAACTAATCTGACTTATCTAATTTTATTTGGACACAAAACCGTCTGACCCCGAAATCTACCTATTTCTAGCGGATATACCTGCCGCTGGGATTTTTTTTTTGTTTTTCCATCTCCGCTTATCACATATAGTCGTTTGGCATCAAAATTTTTCCGAAATTCCGAGATGAAGCCCATTGCAATAGTAGATTTTTATATGAAATCTACCTAAAATAAAAAATATGGAGGGGCTGAAATCTCACAGCTCTGAGATATTAAGACTTCGGTCTGGGTTAAGGATTTTGATATAGTTTTCGACAAAAAACTTTTATGAGGACATGGTTTTTAGTTATGGGCAGCGATGTATATCAAACATAACTCTTTGTTAAAGTACAGGTATTTTTTATCTCTGCTTAAAAATTTATTACAAAACTAACACGGAACATCAATACGTTGCCGGAAAATTATAATCAAAATTCCAAAAATATTGTTAAATTAAATAAAATCAAACTTTTTCAAAATTCCAAAAATATTCTAAAAATTAGAATAAAATCAAATAAGTATTTAAATATTTTCTAAATTCCAATAATATTTCAAAAATTCTTAAAAATTCAAACTTTTTCCAAAATTCTAAAAATATTGCAAAAATTATTACAAAATCAAAAATTGAAATTTTTTTCAAAATTCCAAAAATTATAATAAAATCAAAAATTAAAAATTTTTCAAAATTCTAAAAATATTCCAAAAATTCTTACAAAATCAAAAATTAAAACTTTTTCCGAAATTCTAAAAATATTGCAAAAATTATTACAAAATCAAAAATACAAACTTTTTCAAAATTCCAAAAATATTTCAAAAACTATAACAATTTCAAAAATTTCCATGTCCAATTTCATTTTAAATTACATTTACGTCATAAAAACAGCTACATTTTTTTCCCCGAAAAATTGGCTAAAAAATTAAATGAAATTATTTTTTGACACACTTTAATTTATTTTTTGACAAACTTATAATGCAATAATCTAGTTTTTGATCTCACATACCAATCTCTACCATCAAGATTTCTCCAAATTTAATGTTCCTATGTACTGGTAATCACTTAAAATGAACGTTTTTTAAGCCAAAAATATGAAAATTTGCTATTTTTGACACCCATAATGATTTTTTCGACACACTTTCGGTACAGTTATCGAACACAGCGTCCTTTCGGACCTGTCCCTTGTGAATACCTATTTTTAGAAAAAAATTTTTTGAAATCCTTCCAGCCGTTTTCCCTGCAGTGTAGGCCTACAGACAGACACACATTTTTTTTTTTGCTTTTTTAGAATCAGTAGGTCCTAAAACGTCGAGAAATGCCAAAAAAAAAGGGGGTAAGAATTTGACTTTGAGCTCATGAAAATAATACTTAGGTCTTTCAGACCGAAGTAAAAATTTGTTTTTCAAATTCGCCTGAACAAAATTAAAATGGGGTAGCCAATTTAACACAACAAGCTAGTTACATTCCAAGGAGGGCATTCCAAACCTTAAAATACGGTCAAGTTCTTGCCCATAAATGGTTAACAGTACTTGGGTATTGTTATGGGGCCAGTACTAGAACCATTCATCGCTCGATCTATGGTTTACAGAAAATAACCAGTACACTTTACTTGAAATGGCCAAATAAGGGCCCGATAATGGTTAACATTAATTGGCTATTGTTATTCGGCCAGTACTGCAACTATGAATTGCCCCGCGATCTATATCGTTTATAGAAATAATCCAATAAAATGAATAGGTATAAAAGTTAATAACTAAATAAGTGATTGGAAATTTATACTTACGTCGCATCAGACTTAAAAAATAAAAAAGTTTGACTAAATAAATAAGAGGATGGTTCGGAAAATGCCTTAACCCAGATTTATATTTTTGTTGTTTTTAACTTAACATTATAGTATAAATAGTGTTTATTCATTTTTTCAATATAAATACAGATAGACCAGACTGCAGAGTACATTCCACTAATTCCCTTAAATGAGATATGTATTGCTAGTTTTTATCTCTGGTTGATGAAATAAAACCATTTGTCATCACGATTCACACAAACGAAGTTATCATTTAGTAAAATAATGTTAAGGGCCCAGCCATGGTTGCCAGTACATGGTCTTTACTATGAACGGTAATTATTTCCCGAATAGCATTTTATTCAGGCTTGCCCTATTATGATTCGGGCAGGTTCATTATATAATAAAGTAAGTTATAATAGAGTATTCACATCCAGCCCATATCGGAAATTATACATAATTTCTCTATTAGGGTCATTGCTGGCTTTTTCTCTGGTGCTTGAATGGCAGCCATTTATTGTACGAAGTTAACACCCAATAAAATCAATCATGTTAATGACCCAGTCCGGGTTGCCAGTACTCGGCCATTGGTGCATTAGTGATCGCTAGTAATGGATCATTGCTGGACCAGCTGTACAACATCGTATAAAATATTCCTTGATCATGTGACGATAGGTTTTGCTCAACGATTAAAACCTAGATATAGAGTTATACGAAGGCTCTTTCTTCGAGTTGGCAATGACATGCCGTCATCAAGAAATACCCCACAGCTAAGATTGAGGGTGCTACCGTTGATTGAATAGAGTTCATCTGCCAGTACCCATAATGCATCAACTTGGCTAATGATATCTCCTGCTATTACAAGCGGTATGTGATATCTCACTTTAACTAATATGTCAATAGCACGGACTGGAGCACGCAAGGTTGTCATAACCGTAAATCAAAAATAAAATAATTACAGATTCAACAAAAACTGATCTCTCCATGCGGCCGTTTGAATTAAAACTCAAATTCAAGTTTCAATTCAATTCAAAACTGAAAATGTATGCGTACATTTTTCGTGTTTTAATGTGAAGTTGTATCATGTGACAGAAAAAAATAAAACTTTCAAAGCTTGATTTATGATTTAACAGCTGATTGTTAATTTACATCCTAACTGAGTCCAGAAAAGGAATAAAGATTTGCTTGTCTTTCAATTAGCCAAGTATAAGTATTTAAATATCATATTGATTACAAATCTTCGTAACATATAACTAAAAACGGCATTAAGCATATCCAGTTCAACTGCAACTGCAAATTTTCAACATTCTCTGCTAATTCTATTGCAGCATCTAGATCTAAATTGACTGTTTGTAGTAGTTTACTATACAGAAGTGTTATATAGCAATTATTTTGAATGATATCTAGTGAAACTTGTAATTCGGTACTCTATAACACCTAATAGCTGAATCGTTGAATAATTGTTTTTTGAAGTTCTGAAAAAAGTAAAATATACTAACACTGACCCATGACGTTGAACTCATTTAGTTGGACACAATTATTTAAAGCGTGTTGCTGATGATTAAGGTAAAATCAATTAAATCATCATTCATCAATTGAATCTGTTTAAACTGCTTGACGTTGAGGTATGTTGAAGAAATTTCATACACTTTGGATTGAGCCCATGCAATTTCGAATAAATAAAAGATCGCTGGCATATCATAAATTGCAAGATTGAGACTATGAGATTCACAATAAACAGACAGTTTTTTTGTGTCCCCTGAAAACGACCACTCATTGCCAAAGCTCCAAAATATTTGCAAGAATATTTGCTCTTGCCAGTAACAGATATAAACTGCAGAACGTCTTTTCTTATGTTAAATGTGACCACATCAATATATTGGCAACACAGTGAAAACTGTTCTATGCTAGTTATGTCCATAGTCTCATCACTCAAAACAGAAAATAATTTTGCAGAATCTAATTGAGCAAACAACTATTTCGTTGGGGGAACCAATTTTTTCGATCTGAATCTTCCAAGTGGTTTTAGATTCATAAATTTTTTTGTTTGATCATATGACTATAAATTCAATGTAAGTGTATATAAAAATAATTTTTTTAACCGACAGCAACATAGGGGGTTAAACACCAAATACAAAACCCCTTTGCGGACAAACTATTGCTGTTTGATATAACTCTATGTCTGGGCTTTAATTGAGAAGACAGTGCGTTACATGATCAAGAAATATGCCACAAGCTGGATTATTGGTATTTGGTAACTCCATTTCAGTTTTGTTCGTACAAATTTGCTTTTTGCCGCTTATATTTTATTTTTATTTCCCCCAATCTATCATGAAATATTGGCCTACGTCATATTTTGTTATGTGATAGGATTTTTTATTAAGTTAACCAATCTTTTAAAAACAACATAAAAAGAAACAAAAAGAAATTTTCATCAACACCTTATAGAACACCGGTTCTTGTGTGACTGTTCTTGTGGTGGTGTATTACAGTATTGCACCATCAATAAAGATCTATGTTTCTATCCATTTATTACGTCTTTTAATTATTTCAATATCACACGATTTCCATGGACGCAATTCATATAATAAAAATTTAATTAAAATAACAATAAAACTGTATCACAATAGCCGTAACAAATTAACTTATGCAAATATTCTTTGAGACTCGATTTTATTTATCATAAATTTATTTCCCGCAAATAAAAGCACAACCACCAACTTTTACTGAAAACATTTAAAGTTCAGTTCAGGTACAATACAACATTTTCGTTCTTTACATTCCAATTGTTTACGGTCATTCATTATTCAAATTTTTTTCTTTTCATTTTTAAAGATTATTTTCTTGGTTTGCTTTGAAGATTAATGAGAGAAGGTAAATAAATAAAAACTTTTACGAAAACAAAATTGTAATTCAACTAATTAAAAAGTAGTTTTGTTACGGTGGAATTGATATGGATCGCGGTTGTAAAAAAAACAGTAATTCATTATTTAGAATTTACAAAACTTTTTTTCGGTCTAGAATCGTTTTAAGTGTTACTTTTTGTGAAATG
This sequence comes from Diogma glabrata, assembly GCA_963693315.1. Classification (NCBI taxonomy): domain Eukaryota; kingdom Metazoa; phylum Arthropoda; class Insecta; order Diptera; family Cylindrotomidae; genus Diogma; species Diogma glabrata. The sequence goes on from OY856186.1 coordinate 173,869,272, forward strand.
AAATGTTTTGATGAATGAAGTTAAATTCTTAATTATGTTTAGTTTAAGACAAATTCATTTTTTAATTGAATTTTAGTTATTTTAAATGGGTTTGGATGTTGTTGGAATTTTGATTTAAAGTTGTAACAAATGCTTTTATAAAATTAAAAGCATGTAAAAATTAAATTTATGTTGATATAATCACAAAGAAATAGTTACGTTTTTTTTCTTTTGAAATCGTGTCTTTCTAATAAATCAGTGGCTATAATTATCAACTTCATACAATCTTATGGTTAAGAAAAACCAACAAATAAGAAATTCTAATCTGCTAGATAGATTCAAACCTTTAGTAAACTTCATCAAACTTTCAAAACGACATATGTACATATTTTTCTTAACTTCTTATAATTTTGTGTCCTTAACTATTTTTAATATTTAATTTTTAAACATTAAACATTTATATAAATTTGCAAAACATGAGTTGTTGAGATGAAATTGTTTGTGGGCGTAAGAAAATCGCAAATATTTAATATTTTTTTTTTAAATTTTACGCGAATCTTGCAAAAAGATAAATGTTTTTTTTAATAGATATAACAAAATAACTCGTTTGTAATCCAAACTCCTATATTTAGTTTTTTATGTATGCAATATAATAAATGTTTTGTAGCGAATTCGATTTTTTATGTTTTTTTGCAATTTTGTCTTTGATCTAATTTTTTATATATATATGCATTAATATAGTTTACAGTTTTTATATTATAAAAGCTTGAAAGAATGAAAAACATGATTGACAACAACTTTTAAGAAATGAAGTTTTTATTGAAATTTGATATTACAAAAAATATAGAATAAATATTTCCGTAGTTGTGGAGGAAATTAAAAACAAAATCTTTGCATATCATTTCAATGGAAGCTGGATTTGGAATACATTAAAACATTTTTATTGATTGTTGTTTTTCTTAAGTGATGTTAAGGTCATTTTAAAATTATGCTAAGATTGCACCTGTATTTCGTTTTGCTATTAAGTTAATAATAGTAATAATAATTAAGTAATAATAGTAATAATAGTAATAATAATTAAGTTTTAAGGTATAATTTAATTTAGTAGTTAGCATATTTACGTAAATATGAGAGATTTGAGAGCAAATCCTAACGCAATGCATACCAAATACAAACGTCTTAATTATGAGGCTGCGAACCGAGTAAAAGCTTAGAGCGCTGCTGTGCGTAAAACTGCACGCGTATAATCAAGTGAGAGTGTTCAAGCGAACCTGTTTTCAACGCTTCACTGTGAACACTCTCATATCATTATACGTGTTCTATAAACGCTTACTGCACCTCTTTGCGCATCGCACCGTTTATATTTTACTTTAAAAGATTTAATTAAAGATTTTATTAATAAGGATTTAATCTTTGGTACTTTGGTAGGCTCTTCAAAAAATGCAAATAGGCAATAATTTTTTTCCATACATAAAAGTAGGCTGTCAACTGCCTTTCACTTGTATTAATTAGGCTAAGTAAGATTGCATTGGCTGTCATCATAACACAAGATCAATATGACACACTTAGACTAGAGTAATTTCGTTGTGATACCACATGAACACCTTCTCCTACTTTAATCGTTTGGAGCTTCCTCAGAAGACAAAGGCTTTGGGCGTGCTATCCAAGGATTTACTGACCAGTGATGACTCCAACCAATTAACTAAGTTATTTAAGGGAGGAAAGCGGTTAGCACAGAGCCTCTTTGTCTGGTAGAACAACTAGTTTAGTCCGCTTGCTAACAATTTTGTCCGCTATACATTTGCATCTAATGCCAAAATGACTCGTCACCAATATAATTTGAATATTACCTGCTTGGCCATCTCATTCAGAGATGAGCGGCAGCTTAGTGCCACTTTTGATGTCATTGTTACAGCGTCTAGCTTGGCTGTCCACATAGATGTTGATATCTCTGGTTGGAATCTGGAGAACGAAAAAAAGGAAGTTACTGTTTAACTGTTCTGAAAAACCTCCTCGAGAAAACTCTGCCTTCGAATTTGTTCTCATCTTATTTCCCTCACCTCAAGTATTTTATACCTTTACTGGGAAATCCTGGATGGTTTGGACAAATTATTTCAAAGTCCTAGTCCGATAGGGCAATTGCGACATAATCGGCGTAGGTCGTTGCTTTAAAATTTATTAATTGCCAAATTCCGACGAACTCGTACTAAATTCGCGAATTTAGTAGTTAGCATATTTACGAAAATATGAGAGAATTAAGAGCAAATCCTAACGCAATGCATACCAAATACAAACGTCTTAATTATGAGGGTGGGATCAGAGTAAAAGCTTAGAGTGGTGCTGTGCGTAAAACTGCACGCGTTTTATCTACTGAACATTGGGGAGATCGGTTTACCAACAGGATTTGAACTTTAGCTAGTTGAACTTTCACAATGACTGCCAGCAGAGCTAAAATCGAAGTGATGGTGGATACTATTTTTCTGCACTAGTGGTACTGTATCGGACCTATAGAAAAGAACAGAACCTCGATTTGCTTGACTGTAACAATATTATAGTTCAACAGTAGGTCAATAGTTCAACAATTTCAAAAATGTTTGTAATTGTGGAAAGAATATTTGCAACACAACCATATTAAATGATAATCTATCGAATAGCAAACAGGTATGTTATCGCATAATTTTTCAACCTAAGGCGATAAGCCGAAGTTCATCTGACTTGTTAAACTTGTTTGATATAATCTGATCTTGTTTGTTCATTTCTATATTTCGTTTGACTCAATATTTTACTATAATACACATTTCCTACAACGTAGCAAAATTTATCCTCTTCTACGATTATTTTACGTGAATAATCCTTCACAAAAACACAATTTTAGAATTTTAATCAAATGAATCAAAAACAGTGTTTTCGGAAACTACAAAAACAAATTGTTTTGGGCTAGAAAAAAATTCACCTTTCATATGAAACCTCTTTCGACAAGGTCAAAAATAATTTACTTTTGAAATTTCCACCCTAAACCCCCTCAAAATAACATTTAAAATGATAAGCCAACCGCTATAGTTTTCATTCAATCTTTACAACATTGGCCATAACCAAGAATTTTTCCAAATTTTTTCTTGTGTAATGTTCGAAGTTAAGGTGTGGGGGACAGGAAATTTTTTTCACATTTTTGACCATAACTCAAAAACTGCGCTTTTGAAAATTACAAAAAAAATTTTTTTATACTAAAAAAAAATCACCTTTCATATGACACCCACTCGACAAGGTCGAAGTAATTTGTTATCAAAATTTCCACTCTCAGCCCCCTCAAAATAACATTTAAAATGATGAGCCGACCGCTATAGTTTTCGTTTAATCTTTACAACACTGTCCATAACCATGAATTTGTTCACATTTTTTCTTGTGTAATGTTGGAAGTTAAGGGGGAAGGGTGGGGTGGGGGCTGGAAAACAAACACTCGTTTTTTGGCAATATTAAAAAAACTAAGCAGTCGAAAAATCAATGAAATTTTTTTTTGAAATATTTTGATCTTTTTTGATTTTTCTAAACCAAACTCGATTCCTTACAAGAAACTTTTGTTTCACTATCTTCTTATCTATGTCCATAAAATATAGATACAAACAAATATTTGAAATTTTTTTGTTATCAGCAGGCGTGGGAAAGCACATTTAATAACTGTAGAAAATTTCATCTTGATAGCACTTATAGTTTGTGAGTAAATCGAATATGTTGAAATTCGGACGGACACCGAAGCCTCACCAGTAGGGTACCGTTTTTACTTTTTTAAAGTACGGAACCATAAAACACACACAAAAAAACTTGTAAACTGTGGTTTCACTTAATTTCTTATTATTAAAATATTGAATTATTTTGAAATTCACCTATTTGTTTTAATTGCACAAGGTAATGGACAATGGAAATCATCCGGCAAGTACAGGATTTTCGAATAAAAAAAAATCGAATTTCTGAAACCAATCTAAATAAAATATTTTGTTTTGTGTTTTCTTCTCCCTTTTCATTTTTACAATAGATGGATCGTTAAAAGTTTAACATACAGTGCGTAGATGTAAAATAATTAATTAAATCAAAAAATTATAATAATGTAGTGTTTTAGATAAAAATAAATTCTGTTTAAATGCAAATGCTACAGTATGTTTTTATTTCCAAAATTTAACACTCTTGCAGCATCTGTCTCACTAACTAATTTTGTCAAAGTTAATCTAAAAAGGGGACACTCAATATTTTTTACAGAACTAGAATCAATCGGTATCACGCATACTGCATTAAAGTTGTTCCAGTCATTTCGCTCACATCGGCAACAGTATACGCAAATTGGATCCTGTAAAAGTACATTACAACAGGTAACAAGTGGTCTAGCTCAAGGTTCTATGCTATCAGCGCCCGAATTGACTATATACATAAGCTGGATCTCTAAACTGCACGGCAAGATTCAAATGTACGCTGATGACGCAGCAAACTCTATGCGGCAACGCAAATGGAACTTTTTATTCTACCGCAATGGACCGCACCAGATGATATCAAACCAATAGCTGATTTTCTTCTAAAATCTAAACATATTATATATTTTTTTTTTTTTTTAATAAAATGTGATGTGTAGTAGGCATTACAATATGTGTCACAACAACACATAAAAACCCTTTAAGAAAAAGGTCCCACAACAACATGCGTTCTAAGGATGTTAATGGACGCAAATCTGTTTTTGTTTGTTTTTTTTTTAATTTTTTTTTGTTCAATAATGGATAACTAAACCATAAATCCTATCACATATAAAAGGATAGGATAGAGAAAATAAAAATAAAATAAGAGATAAAAAGCAAATTTGTTTTAAAAATTTGCAGGAACAAAACTAAAATTGGTTTGCCAATAGTCCAGCTAATGGCATTATCCTTGATTAAAGGACGCAGTATATTTTTCAATTATTAAAGCTCAGATATATAGTTATATGAAGGCTCGTTTCTTCGAGCAAGCTACAGCGTTCCAGCATCAAGGAATATTCATTAGCTACGACTGAGAGTGCCTCCGTTGACTAAATACAGTTCATCCGCCAGCACTCCTAAGATATCACCTTGGCTAGTGATATCTCACTGCTATTGCCAGTGGTATGTGATATCTCACGTTAACTCATATGCCAATAGCAGGGACTGGAGTACGCGGGGTTGTCACATCCGTGGATCAAAAAATAGAAAAAAATTAACAAAATAATAAAAACTGATCCATGCGTACACTAATGAAAGCAACTACATTATATTTAAAATGTAATTATAATATAATTATATTTGCATTTTATTTGCACTTTATTTGTACTTTATTTGCATTTTATTTGCATTTTAATTGCCTTTTATTTGCACTTTATTTGCATTTTATTTGCATTATATTTGGACTTTATATGCAATGTATTTTATTTGAATTTTTTTGCCTTTTATTTGTATTTTATTTTATTTGCACTTTATTTGCAGTTTATTTTTATTTTATTTGAATTTTATTTTCAGTTTATTTGCATTTTTTTGCACTTTATTTGCATTTTATTTGCACATTATCCGCATTTTATTTTAACTAAAATGCAATTAAAGTGCAAATAAAATGCATTTTAATTGCACTTTATTTGCATTTTATTTGCATTTAATTTACATATTATTCACTATTATTTACTTCATTTGTTCTTTATTTGCTTTTTATTTGATTTTTAATTGCACTTTATTTGCATTTTACTTGCAGTTTAAATATAAACATAGCAATCCGGTTACAAACAATAATTTTAAAAAATATTGCCATATGTCAACTCAAAAAATCTTTTATGTGCTTGTTTTAATGTTTTAACATATTTTTTTTGTGTACACAAAATACTTTTTCGAGAAATTAAAAATATTTTAATTTATTTTATTTTAGAACAAAATTGGATATGATGCAAATAAAGTGGAAAATAAAGTGCAAATAAGGTGCTAATAAAATACAAAAAAGGCAAATAGTGGAAATAAAATGTATATAAAATGCAAATAAAGTGCAATCAAAATGGATTCAAAGTGCAAATAAGGTGTGAAATAAATAAAGAAATCATATGGTGTGTCAAAAGAATTATTTGCATACATTTTATTGCTGGCTTATTTGGTAATCTTGTAAAATCATGTAAAAAAAACGAATTATAATTAAAAAAACATTTTTCTAATAAAAGGTGTCCCAAAATTACGCAAAATTTGTATTTTTTTTATTGAACCACAAAGTATTTAGGGTAGGGACGTTTATAGAATAACACAAAGGACAAATGACCGCGGCTGCTTTGTTAGCACATATGTACTCTTTTGTCGAAATATTCCATGACCGTTATGCAAGAATCTGACTGAATTTCGATGATGCACTTATAAACATAAACTTGTGACTTTAAATAATCCCATACAAATCTAATGGTGTTAAATCCCACGATCTAGGTGGCCAATTCTGATCACCGAAACGAAAAATGTACACTGTCAAATTTTTTGAAATAATTTTTAACGGTGTAACATAAGAAAAAAATGGTGTAATTGAAGAAAAGATGGCGCTACACCTTTTTTTTAAACTAAATTGATGCTTATTTTATATCTAACAACTTGTGAAAGTTTAGGACTAGCGTTATTTTTTGTTTTAAAGATAAAATTCGTTGTGCATATGACTGTCGGGAATCAGTTTTTTTTTGTTCTGAAGGAAAATTATAAAAATGGCGTTATAAACTAAGAGATTTTTTTTTATGTTAAATATTAATATTTTATTATTAGATGAACTTTTTAAAATATTATAAAAATTATATATGTAGTACAATAAATAAAATAAATACAATTGTTAAAAAATGATATACTTATTTTACAAACAAAAGTTTCTTTTGAATAGGAAAACACTTCTGCAATTATTTTCTTTGTATAAGATGGCATAAAAAAATGAAATGTTTATCTATCACTTTTAGTAATCACTTATCACTCTTATAAAAAATAATTTGACTGTCTCGACTGCAAACAAAAAATCCGTATAAATAACTAAATCTATTTAGGAACTTTTGACTGGAGAAGTATTATGTTCGTATTATGTTATTATGGAATCATAAAGTAAAAGATTATATTTTAACATTAAATTACAAATATTTTATTATTAAATAAACTTTTTGAAATACCATACAAATTATATATGTAGGTTAAAGAAAATAAATATAGTTAGTAAAAATTATTTACTTATTTTACATTCAAAGATTCTTTTGAGTTGGAAAACATTTTTGCAATTATTGTCTTAGTATTTAATGGTACAAAAGAATGAAATTTTTGAGTTCCACTTATAGTAATCGCATTTTTATATCGATTTTGTAATTTTTATTTTGTTAATTGATATTCATTTTTACCGGCGTATCCAAAGTTCATGGTAGTTTCCCATTTTAAAGCCCATTCGAAAAATTTTTTTGGTGTATCAATAACATCTCTGCTCCCCATACTGTAGCGGTGTGCAGCACGCTTCAGTGTACCACCAATCCGATCGCAAGGTCCCTTTCCATGGCTGGTAGCATGAAAATGCCATTCTGCATCAACCTTAAAGTCCTTTTTATGGTGGTTTATTTTTGTTTTGAGAAGGTGCCCCGTCGGTGCTAGAAATTATTTTCCTAATATTAGAATTTATATGCGTTCTGCTGAATTCAATAAGTTTTGTAATGAAAAGATGGACTGTAGTACTGTTGTGATATCCGAAATGAATATAACACTTCGGTGCTGTATATATTCAATTGCGGCACTTTTAAAATAAATGACCAATGGATGCATAGTAGCTTGTGAATTATTATGATGATAACCTTGAACCGAATCCTGAATTATGAAGGCGTAGTTTTCAGAAAAATCCCCTTGAACGAAGCACTCTCCCCTTTATTCTTTCCTCAATGAATGAAGATTGCTGTTTTGCTATAAAGTTGTGTGGTATCAAAATTTGTAAACGGTAAACAAATTTTTTCATAAATTCTTCTACAGTTTCTATTAAAGTTTTCAAGTTGCATCGATCAGTGGTATTTCATTGTTGATATTTGACTTGAAGGATTCCTTTAACGTCAAAATCATTTAGTAATTTTTCTTCCAGTTGTTGAAGTTTTTTAAACATTCATTGCACTTAAAAGTATGACAATCTTCTGTTAATTCACCACATGAAACAAAGTCGATTAATGTTTTATAATTCTGGAAAGCAGCATCAGTAATCCAAGACATCTTAGAGTGTTGAATCATTAGTTTCATATTTTGATGTATGGTACACACGCATACATTATGAACTCCTTGGGATAATTTTATACATTCTTGTGGTCGAAGGGACGTGAATTTAGTAAATCCTATTTTCACATCAGGAAACTTATTTTTAAACTCCACATAAGCTTCATTTAATGTACATAGGAATAAGCGCTTTTATGGATTCATGCTGAAATTGCTCATATTTCCTTTATTGTACTACATATATAATGTTTATAATATTTTAAAAAGTTCATTTAATAATAAAATATTTGATATTTAATATAAAAAAAAATCTCTTAGTTTATAACGCCATTTTTATAATTTTCCTTCAGAACAAAAAAAACTGATTCTCGACAGTCATATGCACAACGAATTTTATCTTTAAAACAAAAAATAATGCTAGTCCTAAACTTTCACAAGTTGTTAGATATAAAATAAGCTTCAATTTAGTTTTAAAAAAAAAGTGCAGCGCCATCTTTTCTTCGATTACACCGTTTTTTCTTATGTTACACCGTTAAAAATTATTTCAAAAAATTAACAGTGTACATTTTTAAAAACTTTGTTCTAATACCTATTCAACGACATATCATTTATAAAAATCGATACAGTAGTTTTTCTACAATCGCTCGTCAAAATGCACTCACATCACAAAATAAACAAAAAATTGAGGGGCACCATGTGAAGACCCTGGTCGAAAAAAAAAATTCTCATTATTTTTTAGATATGTACTGTGCAATAATGAAAACACGTTGTTGTACCGTGTAATGCTCCATGTTTACTAACCCTAAACTCCTAACTGTCAATTTAGTGCACAAGTAGCGGCAAATACAAATCTTCCGTTACCTTTTAATATGAGGTTTGATCAATTCCGACTAATAGGTAATAGGTGAATCAGGCATTTGCAAAATAAATGTTTTTTTTTTTTAAACTGTAATTATTGCAAAGAGCATTAACGCTGCATAAATTGTTTTTCTCAGAAAGCTTTTTTGACATGTTTTCTAATCGTATCCAGCTGCATGTTGTGTTATTATGTTAACCTATGTTTTAGCGAAGTTTTAATATGCTATTTGTTTTTATGACAGTACAATCATGTTTGTCTATTAAATAATTTTAAACGGAAACAAAAACACTTTGATATACTTCATTACCGAAAAGTTCTAAAATCACAAAGTTTAAATTAATACTTATTACAAATTTTTTTCCAAAAATTTTTGGCTCAAAGTCAAACAAAATAAAACTGCTTCGTTTAGGGTGAATTCATCCAAAACACAAGACGTTTTGCAATAGAGTGTTAAGATGAAATCCAAATTTTTTAAACTTTCTTCGTGTTGTCAAATAACAAAATCACACTTTGAAACAAACACAGTCGTATAATTTCCAAAATAAAAAGTCAGACAAGTGCGAATAAAATTCGCTCGTCAAGGGTTCCGTGAATGTAAAGAAAACAATATCAAAATAATTAACATAAAGTTGTATTGTAAAGGGTTTATATTGCCAGACCATAGATAGACACATAAAAATAAATGGTTCATCGTAAATATCAATAGTAAATGTCAATCTCATCTGAATTGATCTAAATGATATAAAAAATATTACTTTACTTTTACTTTTACTTTTCACCCTTCCCCACTCCCATCCCCTAAACACATAGAAATAAAATCACTTGACTCTTCGCTATATTTTTCGTTAAGGGTTTATCAAATTCCCTATCCCATTGATTTTTTTCAAATTTTTCTGTCAATCAACGAAGAAACGTATTGGGTGGGACCAACTTTTTGCTGCACCTTTTTGCACTTTTTAGAATAATTCAAAAACGGTGCATCGCAAAATTCTAAAAAGAATTGTAATGTTTCTTAATTTTGGTGCTCTTTCAAATGACATCCCACTTGACCGGGTCAAAAAACCTTTTTTCACCCTTCCCCACTCCCATCCCCTAAACACATAGAAATAAATTCACTTGAGACTTCGCTATATTTTTCGTTAAGAGTTTATCAAATTTCCTATCTCTATGATTTTTTTCATATTTTTCTGTCAATCAACGAAGAAACGTATAAGGGGGGACCAACTTTTTGTTGCACTTTTTTGAGAATAATTCAAAAACGGTACATCGCAAAATTCTAAAAAAAATTGTAATGTTTCTTAATTTTGGTGCTCTTTCAAATGACACCCCACTTGACCAGGTAAAACAACTTTTTTTTCGCCTTCCCCACTCCCATCCCCTAAACACATAAAAATAAATTCACTTGAGGCTTCGCTATATTTTTCGTTAAGGATTTATCAAATTTCCTATCTCTATGATTTTTTTCAAATTTTTCTGTCAATCAACGAAGAAACGGATAGGGTGGGGACCAACTTTTTGTTGCACTTTTTTGAGAATTATTCAAAAACGGTACATCGCAAAATTCTAAAAAAATTGTAATGTTTCTTAATTTTGGTGTTCTTTCAAATGACACCCCACTTGACCGGGTCAAAAAACCTTTTTTTTACCCTTCCCCACTCCCATCCCCTAAACACATAGAAATAAATTCACTTGAGGCTTCGCTATATTTTCCGTTAAGGGTTTATCAAATTTCCTATCTTTATGATTTTTTTCAAATTTTTCTGTCAATCAACGAAGAAACGTATAGGGGAAGGGGACCAACTTTTTGTTGCACTTTTTTGAGAATTATTCAAAAACGGCGCATCGCAAAATTTTAAAAAAATTGTGATGTTTGTTAATTTTGGTGCTCTTTCAAATGACACCCCACTTGACCAGGTAAAAAAACCTTTTTTCGCCCTTCCCCACTCACATCACCTAAACACATAGAAATAAATTCACTTGAGGCTTCGCTATATTTTTCGTTAAAGGTTTATCAAATTTCCTATCTCTATGGTTTTTTTCAAATTTTTCTGTCAATCAACGAAGAAACGTATAGGGGGGACCAACTTTTTGTTGCACTTTTTTGAGAATAATTCAAAAACGGTGCATCGCAAAATTCTAAAAAAAATTGCGATGTTTCTTAATTTTGGTGCTCTTTCAAATGACACCCCACTTAACCCGGTCAAATGATGTTTTTACCCCTTCTCATATCCACCCCCTTAATAAGTTTAATTATTAGTATATGATACTTCACTATATTTTTCTTTAAAAACTTACTAATTTTTCTATCATTCAAAATACTTTTTAAGATTTTCGATTGCTTAGGCTCGGAGCTAATCAAGGAAAGAAAACATACAGAAAACTCTATTATTTAAATTTGCACAAAAAATGTTGGGGTGTAAAATTCCAAAATATATTTTTTTGAAATACTGAAGTGAAGCCCTTTCATATGATACCCTACTTGACTCGATATAAAAATTTATTTTTTCAAAAGCCTCACATCGTAACCCTGTTAACCAAACGAAATTCATTTTTTTTTTTTCAACCCCTCATCTTGTGTGGACAGATTAGTTTTATACGCATGCCAAATTTCAAGTTCATTGGATTTATATTAATCGAGATAGTCGAAATAATGTGAAAAACACGTTTTACTCTCACCAATAGCATAGAGAAACATATATAGAGAGACGTAACCTCTATTCACACAAATTGTATATAGAATACTGATAATACAAATAAAAGTACAACCAGAGATGAAAGGTTAAGCAATATACAAATTTTACAAATTATACATTGCCTTTCTGTCTTATATGAAACAATAAACAAAGCAAATCAAAATAAAAAAATAAGAATTTATATTTGAAAGAGAAATATTTCTTTTGCTTTATTTTCTATTTTACTTTTACTTAAATACGAAAAAATACGATAATTATAAAATAGAAAATAAAAAAAAAGTACTCGTATGTATGAGTGTTTAAATATATAAGGTGCGTTCGATTTGACTGAAACAACTGAAAAAACAACAACAATTGCATTTAATTTTTCAGTTGCTTCAGTTGTTTCAGTCAAATCGAACACGGCTATAATTTAAGGATTGTTTTGGAATGATAATTTTTTATATTTAACAAATATAATTTCATTCATTGATAATTTTTTGTTTTTGTATATTTTCTATTTTACTTTTACTTAAATACGAAAAAATACGATAATTATAAAATAGAAAAAGTACTCGTATGTATGAGTGTTTAAATATATAATTTAAGGATTGTGTTGTGATGATAATTTTTTGTTTTTGTATATTGAAGAAGCAAATGATTGAATTTGTTATTTGGGTTTCGAATTGTTTGTTTTGTTGTCAAGATTTTTTATTTATTTTTTCATCTCTTTTTAAATGGATTTGAACTATATTAAGTTTTTATTGTCCTAGGTCGATGACTTTAGATTTTAGAATATATCAATTTAGTTTGGTCAGAGTTTGATTTAAATTGATTCATTTGGTTGTGTTTGATATAATTACTTCGGTCTGAAAGATCTGAGATTACATTCATGAGCTCAAAGTGAAATTCTTACCCATGCTTTTTTGGAATTTCTCAACGTTTTAGGACCTACTGATTCTAAAAAAGCGACAAACAAAAATGTATGTCTGTCTGTCGGCCGGCCGTCCGCCGTCCGTCCGTCACAACCTACGAAATCTAGAAAACCGCTGAACGGATTTGAAATTTTTTTTTCTAAAAATAGGATTACTCAATAGGACGATGTGTTCGATAGCTGTATCGGAAAGGACGATGCCGAAAGGACGATGTGTTCGATAGCTGTACCGGAAGCGTGTCAAAAAAATCGTCAAGTGTGTCAAAACAAGGAAATTTGCATATTTTTTGCTTAAAAAACGTTCATTTTAAGTGATTACGAGTAGGAACATTGAATTTGGAGAAATCATGATGGTCGGGATTGGTATGGGAGACCAAAATCTAGATTTTTGCATTATAAGTTTGTCAAAAAAATGTTGTCAAGTGTGTAAAAAGAAAGATTTTTATTTATTTTTTTACTCAATTTTTTGGAAAAAAATAAAATTAATAATATGTATGCATGAAAATATATTATTATTATAGAGAATTATGACATTATAAGATTGTCAAAAAAATAATGTCAAGCGTGTCAAAAATGATTTCATTGATTTTTTTAGCCAATTTTTTGGAAAAAAAAATTTATCTGTTTTTATGAATTGGTTTTATTGAATTGGTTATAGTTTTTGAAATAGTTTTGGAATTTTGATAAAAGTTTGTATTTTTGATTTTGTAATAATTTTTACTATATTTTTAGAATTTTGGAAAAACTTTGAATTCTTAAGAATTTTTGGAATTTTATTAGAATTTAGAAAAAGTTTAAATATTTGATTTTATTCTAATTTTTGGAATGTTTTTGGTATTTTTCAATTTTTGATTTTGTTATAATTTTTGCAATATTTTTAGAATTTTGGAAAAAGTTTGGATTTTAAAGAATTTTTGGAATATTAATGGAATTTAAAAAAGTTTAAGTATTTGATTTTATTCTAATTTTTGGAATATTTTTGGAATTTTGAAAAAGTTTGATTTTATTTAAGTTTTACAATATTTTTGGAATTTGAAAGAAATATGAATTTGTGATTTTGTAATATTTTCTCGAAATGCTAAATGGAGATGATTTTGAGTAGTTTGCTGAGTGTATCATCTTTTCACTAAATTATGTTAATTTTTGATCTGTTATAATTTTCCGGCAACGTATTGATGTTTCGTGTTAGTTTTGAAATAAATTTCTGAACAGAGATAAAAAGTACTTATACTTTAACAAATCAAAATAAAAAAAGAGAAACATTTATATGTATTTGAAATTTCTTTTGCTTTATATTCTATTTTACTAATGAGACAACAAAAAATACGATGGTAAAATACAATTAATAATAAAAAAAAACTCGCATGGATTAGTGTTTCCTTTGACATGTTTATATAAATATATAAAGGTTTTTAGAATTCATTGATAATTTTGGTTTGTTTTTGTAAGTTAAAAATTATCAAAATAATTTTTCAGTTTTTGAAGAATTTGGGTTACGCGTTGTTGTTGTTGGCTACATAGATAGATATTTGATTTATTTTTCATCTTTCAAATGCACTTTAACCATATGTTTAGGTTGTTGACTTTAGCCAATTTTTTTTGGTCAGAAATTGATTTAATTTGATTTGGTTGTGTAGGATAAAAATATTTTTAAATTTCAAAATCTATGTATGAAAATTTGTATCAATTTAATGTTTTAAATTTGAATACATGAGTTCTAAAAGAATAGATTATGAAATTTAAAAATATTATTTTCCAATAATTTGTCTTATGATAACTTTAAACAAATTGGGTTTAAAGTAGTTATGCGGTTATGTGTTCTAAAAACTTTTTTACTTTATATGGCTCAAAAATACATTTACCTTAAAATTAATGTTTAATCATATCAAAGCGATACAGTAGATCGTTGTTTGTGATATATTTATAACACCTGCAGCCAAATTCTGTGACTGTGAAGTGGTGAAGTGTTAAAAATTTCTTTATTTCGATTTTATCACCAAATTTTTATCATTTTAACATTTTTTGCGATTCTATATGCAATTTATGTGCGATGTAAGTGTTAAAAAATCTTATAGTAAGGCGACTCACTAAATATCAAACGTCAATGCATAAAATTTTCATTGATTGTTTTATTTAATAGAATTATTATAAAAAATCCTTTATTTATTATTTTCAAAATAAATTATTTTTTGTGAACAAAATATAATGGTTGAGCGAAATTAATTTTTAATTGGATTAAATAAAAGATTTGTTCAATTAATTCATGCCGTCAGTTATGCAAAGACATATTTATGAGAAATGCTGAAATAAACGAGATGTCAAGTATATTGCTATTTTTTGCAGATAAGACTTATTTTGACTCTAGTGGGGTCATAATTAAAGTTCTAATCTAACAACAGGAATTTGTTCCTCTATTGTTCAAGAAATATAGATTTTGAAAGAATTCTATAATATCTCATTAGAAGTATGTTATATTACCGTTCTGGATAAAAAGTAATATTTGTAAAAGTACTATTTTCATCACGACTACGATAGCAGACGTCGATCTTTTTAACAATATTCTGAACACACTTCTGCATATGAGTTCAGATAGAGACAGATGACGTCTTCAATGGTATTGTGCTCTTGCATTATTTGTAATTGCCAGTTTCATTTTCAAAAAACATTAAGTTCAAGAAAACAATACATAAACCTACGACAAACATGAGCGTTTTGATACATGAAATGTAAATCTAGTTGACTGTATATACGTATATACATATAGATATATTAATTCCGAACTACGGTCTAAAACACATAAATACCAATCATTTTGAATAACACAATTTAAACATCAATTTAACTATATTTAAATATTTTCGAAGTTAAATTTGAAAAAAAATTTTTGATGTTATTTTGAAATCTTAAATAAACAAATCACATTGGTGTAATTGTGTTTTTTGACATAATGACGTTAGCAACAAAAGCATTCATTTTATTTTTTCACAAACCAAAAGTCAGTGTTAACTTTTCAGTTTTAACATTTCACTAATTTAGATTTTTTTACGGTGAAGTGATAAAAAATTTATCACTACACCGCTTCACAGTTACAGAATTTGGCTGCTGATGTTCTAAATAATATGATATAAGTTTATCCTTTGAGCTGCTTGTTTTAGGTAGATTTCATATAAAATCTACCTATTGCAATGGGAATTCTTGGAGTTCCGGATAAAATTTTAACAAAATGAATTTATTAGGCGTCGAGGAGAAACATATTTCTAATGCCGGGTGAAAAACACGTGAAATCAGCAAGGTCTGGAAATGAGGTTTTAATTTTGTATAATTAGAATTCGTTGACATCAATAAAAAAAAGTTTTCTGCTTTTTAGTTTTTTTTTAACCCTGTCTAAGATACAGGGTGTTGAAAAATCAAGAAATTGCTCGACCCTGGTGTATTGAAATGGCTCTACAGTCAAAACTACTGGACTGATTTTATGGTTATATAACTCAAAATGTATGTATTAAACAGAGCAAAAGTAATTTTATTGTTTAGTTTTAAGCTTATTTTTTTTTAAATTATTGGATTACGCTTGGAAAGATTTTATGTAACTTTGAAATAAATAATACTTATAAACTTTAAATAACAAAATAAATAAAATATGACAAATGTTAGCAAAAAATTATGTTTTTTTATTAACGTGTTTTGGGTTTATCTACCGGTTTGGTATATATATATATACATATATATATATATATATATATATATATATATATATATATATATATATATATATATATATATATATATATATATATATATATATATATATATATATATATATATATATATATATATATATATATATATATATATATATATATATATATATATATATATATATATATATATATATATATATATATATGTAGGATTTATTGGATAGAATTTAAACAAAAACTGATTATATATAGAGGAGTATTTATTTAATTTAGAACTTTTCTTCATGAAATGATTATCGTAACTGAACTTTATTTTTACAAATTATTGATTACAACTAAATAATATTAACATATCATAAAAATACATGACCAGTGCTGTACTCAGGTTTCCCACACTCGGCCGTCCTAACTATTCATCAGTCCCGGATGAATCTTCTTCAATCGGATTAGCCCATGGTTTCATAAAGTCAGCTGACGTTGAAGTTTGAATAGGACCAGGTGAACTAGCTTCAACCTTCTTTACATCGTAACGATCGCAGCGCTTTACTTTCGTAACTTTGTAAGGTCCTAAAAAGATAGGATGCAACTTACTTCCTGTACCAAATTGAGTTTTCCTTATCGCGACCAAATCGTCAACACTATAACCTCTTGCAGCTTTTCTATGTTTGTTGTAAGTTTTTCTATTTTCTTCTTGTACCTTTTCTATTTGAATCTTTGCATCTTTTCTGAGCTCCCTTCGACCCAGCTCAAACCTTTCTTGCAGTGCTTCTTCCATAATTGTTGACAGTTCATAGTCTTCAGCCTTTCTCATCTTGACTCCAAACAGTATTTCAAAGGGTGACTTGTTGGTACTGCGTGAAGTGGTGGAATTAATAAATCGTTGCAGAGTTGCAACATGCTTATACCAACTCATTGGATCTTTGATTGACATTTTTGTTAAAATTGGAACAATTACTCCATTGATTCGTTCCACCTGCCCTTTACCTCTAGGAATACCTGTAGTTATTGGTATATGTAAAATTTTCTCATATGCACAAAATTGTTCGAAATCTTTAGACGTAAATGCCGTACCCCTATCTGATAAAATTCTTGATGGACTACCAAATATATTTTTGTGATCATTAAGCCTTTTTAAAACTTCAGCGGACGTCGTATTCTTCACAGGGTATAGCCAAACAAACTTAGCCAAGGTATCGACCACAACAAACAAATATTGGTATTTCTTAGCAGTTGACGGTAAAGGACCAAGATGATCGACGTGAAATGTATGCAAAGGTACATCCAGCTTATCAATTGGATTTAGGTAACATTCTCCTTTTCCAGTCTTACATGAAGCCAATATGCATGGAATGCAGTTACTAATAACTCTTGCCACCTTCTTATTCAACTGTTGCATTTCATAATCTTGACGTACAATAGCTTCAACTTTACTAGAACTAATGTGACCTTGTTCATGGACGTTTTTGATAATTTGATGTTGCATTATTTTTGGAACTACTAACAAATAACTTCCATCTACCAATCTATATAAAATATCCCTTCTTAACACATAATTTTTATATTCTTTCTTTTCGTTCAAAATATCTACTAATAGTTTACATTCTAGATCCTCCTTCTGGGTTGTTCTTAACTTCTCTAAAATATCAGTTTCAACTGTCATAACCGACGACACTCTGCTTAACGCATCTACATGCTTCATAGACGAACCAGAACGATGTCTTACTTCACATTCAAATTCTTCGAGAGATAATGCCCAACGAGCAATTTTTGGACATAAATCTCTTTTTTTCATCGTAAGATTAAATGCTTGGCAATCGGTAAAAATTTTGAATTTAATTCCCAGCAAATAAACTCTCCATTTTTTAAGAGCCTTAACAACGGCTAAAACTTCCAACTCATAACTAGAATAGTTTTCTTCTGCGCCAGTAGTTTTGCAGCTCAAATACAGAACAGGATGATAGCGGTTATCTTCTCCATTTTTCTGCAACAAGCAAGCACCATAACCTACTTTACTTGCATCAGTATGCACTTCTGTTTCTAAATCTGGATTATAAATTCTTAGCACAGGATCATTACATAACATTTCTTTCAAAGTTCTAAAAGCAGCCCTTTGTTCGTTTCCAAATATAAACTTAACATCTTTTCTTGTAAGGTCGCTGAGTGGTTTGGCGATTGTTGAGAAATTTTGAATAAACTTTCTGAAAAATCCTGCCAACCCTAAAAAGCTTTGAATCTTTTTCACTGTAGTTGGTTCGGGGAAATTCTTTATCGCTGACGTCTTGCTTACAGAAGGTTTGATAGTGCCATTCTCTAAAGTATGTCCCAGAAATTCCACTTTTTCTTGCAGGAATTGGCATTTTTCAAAACGAATGATAAGACCAAAACTTTGAACAACTTCGAAAACTCTTTTTAACTTCTCCAAATTTTTTTCTTGACTTTCGGCAGCTATTATTACATCGTCCATATAGACAAACATGACATTTTCTCTTATCAGCTGATGAAAAACGGTATTTATAAATCGCTGGAAAATAGAAGGCGAATTGCATAGTCCGAATGGTACTTTTCTAAACTCGTATTGACCATCTGGCGTTACGAAGGAAGTATACTTCATGCTATCTTTATGAATGTCAACGTGGAAAAACCCATTTTTCAAATCCAAGGTTGTAAATATTTTGCCCATATAAAGTTTTTCTAACACATCTTCTATAACTGGCAATGGGTAACGATCCTTAGAGGAACAATAGAGGAACAAATTCCTGTTGTTAGATTAGAACTTTAATTATGACCCCACTAGAGTCAAAATAAGTCTTATCTGCAAAAAATAGCAATATACTTGACATCTCGTTTATTTCAGCATTTCTCATAAATATGTCTTTGCATAACTGACGGCATGAATTAATTGAACAAATCTTTTATTTAATCCAATTAAAAATTAGTTTCGCTCAACCATTATATTTTGTTCACAAAAAATAATTTATTTTGAAAATAATAAATAATAGTACATTATATACCGAGGTGATAAAGAAAATTTTCTACATTGAGGTGGATATTAATTCGCGAGAAACGAAGTTTCGAGCGAATTAAGCACCGAAATGGAGAAAATTTTCTTCACCGAGGTTTATATACTATTTTTTTTACTACTTGATATAAAATTGCACTCAAACTCTTAATTATTCACAAAATAAAATGTCAATTAATAAGCAAATGGTGAATAAATAAAAATTTTGATTTGGTGAAGCATTGTGTATCATATCATTGGATTGCGTATTGGATATTTATTATTCAGGACTGCTTAGTTAGAAATTTATTTTCAATTAATTTTCTTAAAACTATATAAAAATCACATATGCTTTGCATTAAAATATATAGCCTTTATTTATTTTTGACATGAATTGAATTGAGTTGAAAATCTGTTCAATATTGTTGAGCCAAATTTAGAATTTTTTTAGTCTACAACTCACAACCAAACTAAATTTCAACAGAATTCAGTTTATCACGAATTAAAATTTCAAACAAACTAAACTATAGTTGCAAAGAAATTTTTGCATTCATTCATTATTTATTATTATTAAAATAAAATCAAAACGCTTATTATTTTTTAATATATTATTATTATTTTAGGAAGAAACTAAAAAAATTCAAAGATGAACTCAGTTAACAAACGAACAAAAATTATATATTCATTATTTACTAAGGTGCTAAAATACTTATTATTAGGTGTGGGGAATAATTATTAGTAACCTTAGCTGAGAAAAATAACTTTTGTCTTGGGTTTTTGAGTAAATAATTGTAATTTCTCATGCAAGTAGTAAAAAAAGGATTTTTTATAATAATTCTATTAAATAAAACAATCAATGAAAATTTTATGCATTGACGTTTGATATTTAGTGAGTCGTCTACTTACTATAAGATTTTTTAACACTTACATCGCACATAAATTGCATATAGAATCGCAAAAAATGTTAAAATGATAAAAATTTGGTGATAAAATCGAAATAAAGAAATTTTTAACACTTCACCACTTCACAGTCACAGAATTTGGCTGCAGGTGTTATAAATATATCACAAACAACGATCTACTGTATCGCTTTGATATGATTAAACATTAATTTTAAGGTAAATGTATTTTTGAGCCATATAAAGTAAAAAAGTTTTTAGAACACATAACCGCATAACTACTTTAAACCCAATTTGTTTAAAGTTATCATAAGACAAATTATTGGAAAATAATATTTTTAAATTTCATAATCTATTCTTTTAGAACTCATGTATTCAAATTTAAAACATTAAATTGATACAAATTTTCATACATAGATTTTGAAATTTAAAAATATTTTTATCCTACACAACCAAATCAAATTAAATCAATTTCTGACCAAAAAAAATTGGCTAAAGTCAACAACCTAAACATATGGTTAAAGTGCATTTGAAAGATGAAAAATAAATCAAATATCTATCTATGTAGCCAACAACAACAACGCGTAACCCAAATTCTTCAAAAACTGAAAAATTATTTTGATAATTTTTAACTTACAAAAACAAACCAAAATTATCAATGAATTCTAAAAACCTTTATATATTTATATAAACATGTCAAAGGAAACACTAATCCATGCGAGTTTTTTTTTTATTATTAATTGTATTTTACCATCGTATTTTTTGTTGTCTCATTAGTAAAATAGAATATAAAGCAAAAGAAATTTCAAATACATATAAATGTTTCTCTTTTTTTATTTTGATTTGTTAAAGTATAAGTACTTTTTATCTCTGTTTAGAAATTTATTTCAAAACTAACACGAAACATCAATACGTTGCCGGAAAATTATAACAGATCAAAAATTAACATAATTTAGTGAAAAGATGATACACTCAGCAAACTACTCAAAATCATCTCCATTTAGCATTTCGAGAAAATATTACAAAATCACAAATTCATATTTCTTTCAAATTCCAAAAATATTGTAAAACTTAAATAAAATCAAACTTTTTCAAAATTCCAAAAATATTCCAAAAATTAGAATAAAATCAAATACTTAAACTTTTTTAAATTCCATTAATATTCCAAAAATTCTTTAAAATCCAAACTTTTTCCAAAATTCTAAAAATATTGCAAAAATTATAACAAAATCAAAAATTGAAAAATACCAAAAACATTCCAAAAATTAGAATAAAATCAAATATTTAAACTTTTTCTAAATTTTAATAAAATTCCAAAAATGCTTAAGAATTCAAAGTTTTTCCAAAATTCTAAAAATATAGTAAAAATTATTACAAAATCAAAAATACAAACTTTTATCAAAATTCCAAAACTATTTCAAAAACTATAACCAATTCAATAAAACCAATTCATAAAAACAGATAAATTTTTTTTTCCAAAAAATTGGCTAAAAAAATCAATGAAATCATTTTTGACACGCTTGACATTATTTTTTTGACAATCTTATAATGTCATAATTCTCTATAATAATAATATATTTTCATGCATACATATTATTAATTTTATTTTTTTCCAAAAAATTGAGTAAAAAAATAAATAAAAATCTT
The DNA here is from genome assembly GCA_963693315.1 of Diogma glabrata. Lineage (NCBI taxonomy): Eukaryota > Metazoa > Arthropoda > Insecta > Diptera > Cylindrotomidae > Diogma > Diogma glabrata. The sequence continues at coordinate 173,891,180 of OY856186.1, forward strand.
TCTTTTTACACACTTGACAACATTTTTTTGACAAACTTATAATGCAAAAATCTAGATTTTGGTCTCCCATACCAATCCCGACCATCATGATTTCTCCAAATTCAATGTTCCTACTCGTAATCACTTAAAATGAACGTTTTTTAAGCAAAAAATATGCAAATTTCCTTGTTTTGACACACTTGACGATTTTTTTGACACGCTTCCGGTACAGCTATCGAACACATCGTCCTTTCGGCATCGTCCTTTCCGATACAGCTATCGAACACATCGTCCTATTGAGTAATCCTATTTTTAGAAAAAAAAATTTCAAATCCGTTCAGCGGTTTTCTAGATTTCGTAGGTTGTGACGGACGGACGGCGGACGGCCGGCCGACAGACAGACATACATTTTTGTTTGTCGCTTTTTTAGAATCAGTAGGTCCTAAAACGTTGAGAAATGCCAAAAAAGCATGGGTAAGAATTTCACTTTGAGCTCATGAATGTAATCTCAGATCTTTCAGACCGAAGTAATTATATCAAACACAACCAAATGAATCAATTTAAATCAAACTCTGACCAAACTAAATTGATATATTCTAAAATCTAAAGTCATCGACCTAGGACAATAAAAACTTAATATAGTTCAAATCCATTTAAAAAGAGATGAAAAAATAAATAAAAAATCTTGACAACAAAACAAACAATTCGAAACCCAAATAACAAATTCAATCATTTGCTTCTTCAATATACAAAAACAAAAAATTATCATCACAACACAATCCTTAAATTATATATTTAAACACTCATACATACGAGTACTTTTTCTATTTTATAATTATCGTATTTTTTCGTATTTAAGTAAAAGTAAAATAGAAAATATACAAAAACAAAAAATTATCAATGAATGAAATTATATTTGTTAAATATAAAAAATTATCATTCCAAAACAATCCTTAAATTATAGCCGTGTTCGATTTGACTGAAACAACTGAAGCAACTGAAAAATTAAATGCAATTGTTGTTGTTTTTTCAGTTGTTTCAGTCAAATCGAACGCACCTTATATATTTAAACACTCATACATACGAGTACTTTTTTTTTATTTTCTATTTTATAATTATCGTATTTTTTCGTATTTAAGTAAAAGTAAAATAGAAAATAAAGCAAAAGAAATATTTCTCTTTCAAATATAAATTCTCATTTTTTTATTTTGATTTGCTTTGTTTATTGTTTCATATAAGACAGAAAGAATGCAATGTATAATTTGTAAAATTTGTATATTGCTTAACCTTTCATCTCTGGTTGTACTTTTATTTGTATTATCAGTATTCTATATACAATTTGTGTGAATAGAGGTTACGTCTCTCTATATATGTTTCTCTATGCCAATAGTGTTCCGTATAAAAAACGGAACCCTAAAAACAATATCAACAGAGGTAGCTAGCTCTTAAATGTTTCTTTTTCATATCAGGTTACAATAATCTCAACCTTATGTCAATATGTTATTTATTAATTGAAATCTTTTAAAATATCAGTTTCTTAAAATTTTCAATTCCGTTGTCCCCAAAAACAACTAATCACTAAGCCAATAAAACAGACATTCTTAAGTAATTTTAAGTATCAATATAACAATCGATTTTTTAATTGAATTTTAATTTATTTTTATAATTTATAAAAAATAAAATTAGACAAATTATAAGAATTATGAGCATTTAAAACTTATGATATTGAATTTAATTAAAGACAAAATGTTTTTATTGATCAATAAAAATAAGATTTTTATGTGAACTAGTCTGACAATTTTTTTTTTCATCAATTTAAATCAAAAGAACATTAAAAATTAAAATCAAACGACAACAAAAGTTATCAGCAAGAAACTTAAATGTTTTTTGTTTTTGATTTTAAAGTAAGTCGATGGGAAATGGAAATCTTAAATCGTGCGGGGCAAGATTTCATATAAAGATCCTTTTTAATGGATGAGCAAAGTAAATTTAATCTTTGAGAATGTCGTTTAATGTTTTTAGTAAATTATTTTTATTTTTAATTTAATTGATTCAAGTTTGATTCAAATGCAAATCTGAAAATAAGCAGAAGCTCTTAAGATCCGAAGATTATGATTTTAATGAACTATTAAGTAGAGAATATATTTTTTTATGATGCGTCTGTTTTAGTTCCTTTAAGATTCTTTTAAAGATAATTTTAAAAATGAATTACAGTCAACTCTCTTATAACGCGATTAATTCGTCCCGCGTTATATGGAAACCGCGTTATGAGAAACAAAGAAATATAGAAGAAAAATCGTATAAACTTACATCGCGTTATATGGAAACCGTTTTCTCGTTTTATGGAATACGCGTTATGAGAAACTGAGAACTAATATAAATTCAATGATTTCGTACCGCGTTGTATGGAATCTTAGAAATAATTAAATTTTATACAAATAAACCTATGTAGAAGGAAAATCGAATAAAGACGCCGATAAAATAAGAAATTTGAACCGAACCATTTTCGATTTTTTTGAATCTTCAGTAATCGTTAGTATAATTTAAAAAATTAATAAGTATTTTTTTACGTTTTTATTTTTTTAATAGTTTAGACACAGGGTGGCTTGAAATTTTTTAAGTTTAGCGACAGTCAAAGATTAAAGTTAAATTGTGCTCGAACGGGTTAAACCGTATTTAATACCTTATAAAAAAGAAACAGTTCAATAGAATTGGTAAACTTGCTTTTAGTGAATGGCACAAAGAAAAACTAATTATATATTCAAATGCCTTTTTCTCAAATAAAAAGATAGCGCTTGTCTGTAATTTTAGTGTGTTTTTCAGTTTTCTTTAGTAAATAATAAGTCTTTAGCATATAAGAAAAAAGATAACAAAAACTTCCGTTTTGAAATCACCATGTTGGAAGAACTGAAATTAAAAAAATCATATAAAATATAAATTTTGGTCAGTATTTTTATAAAGCCTCACTAAGTAGCTTTCAAACAAAAATAAATTTAATCAAATCGAATAACCCGTTCGAGCGCAATTTAACTTTAATCTTTGAATATCACTAAGCTTCTTAAGAAATTTCGAGCGACCCTGTGTCAAAACTAGTGAAAAAATGAAAAATATTATTTTTTTTATTATGCTTAAATTTTATTAAGATAAATTTCCACAGTTTCCAAAAAATCGAAATTGGTCACATAGGTACATCATCGCCGCCAAATCAAGATCGCCTGCATTCTCAAAATGCATTATTAGGTTGTGATTAATTCATGAATAAATTATATAAAATGTCAAATATATATAATTTATTTCGATAATTTAATCATTAATTAATTAAATTTAATTTAATGAAAAACGCGTTATAAGGAGATTTCGTCGCGTTATAGGAGAACGTTCCCAGTTTTCACCGCGCGTTATATGGAAATCGCGTTTTAAAAGTGCCGCGTTATAGGAGAGTTGACTGTACAATATGTGTCACCACACAACACCTTTTAAACCGTTATCTCACAGTAACATGCGTCGCGAGGTGTAGCAAGACAGTTTTTTAAACAATTGTTATGTGAAAGTCATCTGAGATTGTTGATTCGAGAAAATAATTTGTTTTACATACAGTTCGGACAAAAAATTCCTTCTGCATTCTGTCTTACATTCTTAAGAAAAAAAATTTCTTATGTGGTTGTGATTTTGTGAGCGCTTTCCAAAACAGATCTAGCTCGTATCACGACAACTTAAATACATATCCATAATGGTTAAACCTGGTTTTATTATTGAACAATTAACGCTAGTAATTATAGGTTGTGATATATTATAGAACGTGTACGAGGATGTGCTAATCTTCTTCGGTCAAGCTTGATATATCTTCCCCATGGAGGGTGGATCAGATATTTTAATATTGCATTATTTCAATCTTTGAGGTAGAGAGTCTACATACGTTTATCAAAAGCAACAACGCCGAGTTTTCTAAAATTGGAATTTCAAGGACTCAGAGAACTTCAGAAACTCTCTTTCAATCGATTGTTTTAGGAGAATAAATAGGAGCATCTCCTAGAAACTTTAAATTGCAGTAGACTCTCTCACCTGCTCCATTTGGCCCGTTTTGTTCCTGTTTCCAGATTTCAATGGCTCTTATTGGAAAATCCAAAGCACCCTTGAATTTAATTTGAAATGAAGTTCCCACCCGTTTGACCTTGTCACCAGCGTACATCAAGTGGTCTTTAAAGTTGAGTCTGTGATCTTAAACGACTCTAGAATACCTCAGGTGCTGATCTGTTATGATCTGTTTACCAATCTGAATATTGATATTTTTAACCACTTTTAGGTTATTAATTATTACGACTTAAAATTCGTCAACCGCTAACTCTAGTCCTGCAGCTCAACAATTCGCTAACGCTACTTATTTTCTGGTTACAGTTGCTAGTAATGTCCTTTTGGTTCTGGGGTCCAACAACTATAACAATGTAATCGTCATAGTCGATGATCATTGTTTGCTCTGGCACACGTATTATGAGAATACCACGGTACATTAAATTCCATATCAGCGGCCTAAGAACCGATTTCTGAGCCCCTTCTTCTGTTATATTGTTCTTCTTTGAACCTATTTCGGTATCATAGATAAGATTTTTTCCCGTAAAGTAGCTAGCTATTGTACAAAACAGCTATAGTCAGGTACGTGCAATTCATCTAGCTAGGACTTTTAGGCTTGAACGGGAACCAAGTTGGCCGAGTTAAACTTGTTTTTTACATCGAGGGCGTCAAAAACAAAATGACAGAGCATTTCTCTCTGGAACCAATCTGCCCTTTAGCAAGTCTCCAACCGCATTCAGTTTGTTGCTCGAGTTAAGTACTAATAATTCTCACGAAGATCTTTCTAATTGTGTTCAGCATGCACATTAGGTGGTGAGATAATGTTCCTTCTGGAGGCTTGTTACCTTGAGGTATAAACACAAGACGTTGATGCTTCTTTTGTCAGGAAATATCTCTTCTCTGTGGCACGCTAGGTAGATTTTTCGAATATCGTTGGCTTTTTTATCACAATTTTAAAACGGTATTTGGGATACTGTCTAAACCTAGCAGGCTATTTAGGCTAATCTTCGGTTTAAGACACTGGAATAATCTGCTCTTACTATTAGCAATTCTTTTCAATTTTTTAGGCAATCCTTGTGGATTATAACAATCGAAAAACTATTTGAAGATAATAATAACAAAATAACACACAACAGTCAATTGTAGTTTTATTTTATAGGAAAATAAAATAAAACTAGACAGTCTACGATAAAGTATATAAACAAAAATAGATTTCACACCTATGTGTGAACCTTTAAAAATCGTGTTGGTATATTTTTGTTGTTTAGGGGCAGTTTGTATTCTAGAATATTGTTAGTTCGTCACTTGAAAGTCATAATATAAGATAAATAAAATAAATCACTGAATTGCACATTGGTGTTTATTGTGAAAGTTTATCTCTATGCATGTACAGAGCACACTAATAGCAACAAAAGCACTTAAACTTTTTTTATGCATGTGGAGAAAGAATATTTTATTACTTCAATAAAGATACGAGAAATTTCCAAATTTTGTGTCAACTTTTTACATTTGTCAACGTTTTGTGTCATCAGATGTAGAACAAGCAAAAATGTTTGTCAGGCGGCCGGCGAACCGTCAAAATGATGACTCCACAAATCATTTTGCTGTAAATATGTTATTAATTTTGCCGATATTTTTACATATAAATCGTTTGCTTGATAACAACGGATTGATGGATATGTAAGATCAGGAAATAATTTAACTTACTGATTATTGTTCATATTTTAAGTGAAAAAAGAGCAACGACTAAAATTTTGATCTGTTATTAGCTCCGATAAATTCGCTCCCATTGTCGCTATAGAATGCGCTGTACACCCCTCTTCTTGCACACAATCGATGCAATGTAGCGAAAAAGGAATCGGCTTCATTAACCAACTCTATATGTATGACCTTGGCTCTGAGGCAGACAAAAATTTAGTTTATGTGCCTTATGTTGTTGCTTTGTTGGTTTAACAAGAATAATCCGGTATAATCAATATCAACCCTTAGAAATGGATTAGAGTATGTCGTGCGCTAACAAAGTAACACATTCGTTGGTGACATAGGTTTTAACTAATCCTCAAACATCTTATGCAACTTCGTACAATTCTTGTCGCCAAATCCTTGCACTCTATGATCCAAAGCCGTTGCTATAATGTTTACCAGCAAAGTTTGTCCAGCATGCAGATTCCTAAAATGTTAATTTGCAGTAATTCGTTCAACTAATATGCTTTGCCCAGAGAGAATAATGGGATGTTTCGTAGCCATAAATACCTCAACATTCTTAATACGTCCTCCATCAGGATAATGATGCCATCGTCAAGATACAGCAAGAGTGATTTAATTTTGCTAGCTGAGCGGACCACCTTCTTGCTCCACAGACGTTGTACTCTACGTAAAATCCATGCTTTGATAAGCATTGAGACATCCCGGACGAAGTTTTTTCGATAGATCATAATAAATTGTAGAATACATATGCTCAAACTCGTACAACCTTCGGAAACGAAGACACCACATTCACAAGTAGTGCTACGACAAAATCTTAAGTGATACTTTGGAAAGCCTGGACAACTTGTTTTCTTTTCTCAGCTTGCTTAATACATTCCTTGATCTTTGTAACTGTTTCAACAGGTCATTGTGATTCATCATGTTGCATTCATTTTGGCCCATGGCACCACAATAAACATGAAGAAATAACACAATAGTAGAGTCGGTCAAATAGGTCGTAACTTCATTCGTAGGAAGATACTTTTGTACATAAAGCATAAATTTAATCAGAAGATTGGCTCCACACAACTTCAGACGTGGAATTGAATGTTGCTGCATGGGGCAACATTAGTTTAAGACGTCAACAGATTGATCCAGGCACAACGTGATCCAGACTTCGTTATGATGTTAGCTCTGAGAACCCATGCTCATCAGAGAACCAACCCATGCAGCTCTATTCTGGACGTTAAGTTTGGTAATCATCTTGGTATTTGAATCTACATTCAACATTTCATTTCGAAGTTTGCACCAACTGTTAACAAAGTCAGTTGGCAGACTATCATTCCAATTCAGATCAAGTAACCAAAGTTTTTGGAACATTGTTTTAATAATGATAGTGCATGGTGCGAGCCAACCTAGTGTATCAAACAACCTAGACGATTCTGATAAAAATCCTCGCTTTAAAACGGGGTTTCATCCATCCGATACATCTTCTCAACATCACAGGTAAACACAAAGTGATAAACCCCTGTTGAATCATTGACCCGTCTGCTAGACGGTCGTTTAAAAAAAACAATGAAGACTCTTGGCTGACGCATCAAGAACAACGCGTAACTTTTTTTTCATTCCCGAATTTGGATGATTCCATGATGTGGCTGGAAATTGTTTGCGTCTTAAAGTGTCGGCCTGCTGGTTTTCACCTGCTTCACGTTCAGAAATTTTCTCTCTGCGTTTATAGTCCCACATGAACTCTAAATACTGTGAGTGAAAGTTTTTATCCTTCTGGCAATGTCTCTCCACTGATGTCATCCTCTTTACAGCTCTATATTTAGATGCATCTAGATTTTTAGCATCAGTTGTAAATGGAATAGTGGCCTTAGAGTATTTTTGTTATTAAATATTCTTCACATAAATCATCTGCACTAGTTTGTGCGTCAGTACGAGGAACGTCTTCTGTTTCACAAAATTGTTTGAATATCTTGTCCACGTCGTCCCTAATATTTAAAGCCATGACGGATCTAGTTAATGCATCTTGTTGAACAGATCCTCCTAATGTCTACCCAAATATGGAGTCAAGAGCAATTGCAAAGTTTTCTAATTTAAATTGTTCATATTTCAGAACATTGAAGAATTATTCAATGCCTATCAACATAAAAAGACTGTAAACCTTGAAATAAATAAATAATAAAGAAAAAAAAAAGTCAATATCTCCTGGCACGTTGAATTCCAGATCTGTTAGTGGTAGCTCGCTAATTTAGTTCCAATTTGTTTCATCAATTCTCCGAGAAGGTATAGCTTTGAAGTGACCTTTGATATGACAATTGCTTGCAGTTTCATCTTCTAAGGTGATTGGAGACCGTAGCTCATTTTAAGATCGGCAATGTCGTTTTTAGTCGCTGCAGGATTTGACCATAGTTCCGCCACAAAAATTCGTGCGTTCCAACGGTACTAATACTTAATCTCAATTTCTGAACGCAGGACTCCAAAATAAGTTATTTTTGGGATCCTGAGTTCAATATTGCACGACACGATATTCACCAGTGCGGTGGGTAAGACAGCAATGAATTTATGAGAAACATGAGCATTTTCAGAAATATTAAATAAAACACTAATATTCTTATCTTCTTGTGGCGTTGGCGGTTGTTGGTTTTATAGGTTCTCACTCGTGACAGGTAAACCGGGATTTGCATCTGTACACCGGATGACCTTTCGACAATTCAAACACCTCGTCATTTTTCCAACAAATTTTCATCGATCTTCTACTAACATTTTCTTAAAGGCATTGTAACTATTAAGATGATGCGTTGGGCCATTACAAGCTTCGCATGAGTCTCACGGGTGACGTGGCTCTAAGCATGGATTGAACTAACGGTTTTAGACTATCTCTTCTTGTGTTTAGTAATTGGTAGAAGCCAGCGAGAGTTGGCTCAAGTTTCTCAAGTTAGAACTGCATAAATTTTGTGACTCGATGTCTAGTTTCGTTAATATTTGTAATCCAATGATCTCTTGATTCAGCGAATGTATAATATAATAATCCGTGTAATTTATAATAACAGTATTTTCTAATATCGTTGTTTTTTTCTAGAACCTTTCAAGAGTTTAATGTTAATTTAGAACAAATCGTTTCATGGAAAAAGTTGAAAAATGCAATCGATTTTGAGTTTGGAAGAAGAATGAGTACTGTGTCCCCCTTTGGGCATTTGTGGCGTGGCGACCCTAAATTATCATGTATTGATATAGTTAACGAGATTAAATAATTTGTTAGTTTGCTGTTTTATGAAAAACTCATCTGAAATTTCATTAAACGATCTTCGTTTTTTTTTAAACAATTTGATCAAATACACCTTACTTCTGTTTGTTTTGTTGTACTTACTCCAAAGCATTGAAAAATTTTCCTTTTTTACAAGTCATAAGACCAAAACATAAAACAATACCCTCAATACATAGAAAAACAAATCATATTCTAATTTTCAAGTAAACATACCTAAAGCAAATATTAACATAATCCTCAAAACCACATAACAACAAAACTTCTACAAAAAGATATCAAAAGAAAATCACTAAACACAAAAAGTATCAGATTGCTTTTATTAGACAATTTATTCCTAATCCTTTCTTACTTCAAGCTATTTCCATTTGTTTGTATCATATATTTTTTTTTTATTACAGATACATATTTTTTGTGACCATTTCTAAAAAAATTGTTTGTTATATGATATCTATTTTAATATATCTATAATATAAAAAAATAATATTTTTATGTTGTCATATATATTAAGTTCATTTTCTTTTACTCTTTCCAGTGGGAAAACTGTGTCCGATTATAAATAAAATGTATATAAAGTTCATGTTTTTTCTCATAAAAAGATATGATGACCGACCACTACGTTTTTTTTGCAATTTAAGGATACTAATAAGTAGTTTGTATTATGAAATTGAGAAGTCTGGTCGTGTAGGGTAGATAAAATCTAGGAAATTGTATTTCTGGTTTATTCTGGAAAATTTTTTTATTTGTTCATAATGTGGTTTCGTGAAATGAAATTGTTACGATTGATGAAATAAAAGGGAATCTTCAACAAGGACAGCATTGCTTAAAAATATTGGTATTACTTGTCAGAAAAGTACTAAAACCACCACAAAAAAACCCACACTCACAGCATACCATTACGTTATAATTTGAAATGTTTACAAAAATTTTAATTCAATTAGTTCAACATTTTCTCTACTACCTGAACGTTTAAAACATAAATAATTGTAGGTGCAAAATCTAAAAAAAATATAATAAATATAATCAGAGATAAAAATCTTGTTTAAACTCAAAATCTAAAATCACGAATCTCAAACTCACAAACTAACTATATAATAAACCAAAAAACTATAGAAACAACATAGTCGTAATATTAATTCAAAATCATTAATAATATTTACCAACAATATGGTACAAAACTAAAATTGAATTTTATATTTTCTCAAAATAAATACTTACTATACCGTAATGATCATTATAAATTAAATACCAACAAAGATTAAAAAATAATAATTTATTTACTTTTAATATATCTATATATATTTTTTTACTATTTGATTTGTAAATTATGATTAATATAGATTTCGTAATAATAATAGAAAAATAATAGTAAATAGAAAACAAAATTGTTTCTTTATTGAAATTGTTAAAAATAAATTAGCAATTTCATCTTGTTTGGATTTAGAATTAACCTAAGAGCTAAGTATAAGGAAGGGTTATGTGTTTTTTCATCTGATGATTAATTTTGTGATTTCTTCATGTTGATTATCAAATTTTGGAAACTAGTAGAAACATTTATTAATGATTCAATTATTTTCGTGTCAAAGGTTAGAGATAATTTTTTTCCGGTTTGTGGGAGGTATTAGTTAAATTAATAAAATCTAGAATAATATTAATTAGCAATCTGGTGGTCGTGAAACCATCAACTTTTTCTCTCCATATTTCGTATAAAACAGGATAAAATGCAGTTTAGTTCAAAGTTTACTAAAACAAATATTTGGTATTTAGTAACACAGCCACACAACAAAAAAAATCTATCCGAGGGTTTGAATATGTATACTAAATGTTTTTGGGATAGCTGAATCTAGGGAAATCTAGCACTCACCGCATCCGTATCTTGTTCAGTGTGATGGATCTTAGCTGATGACACACTAATAGTCTTATGGAATGATAATCTTCCGCCTCACGTGAAAACCACTATCACACCTAATAATGATCTTCTTGACGTTGTAGCCGTCACTGCAAATCAATCAATTTTCCAGGTTGTGTAACCTTCGCAACACTTCGAAAATTATAATGATAATTCTGCAAAAGTATGTTTAGAAATCTGATTGTTGCCACAATCATTTAAAAACTTCGAATTTCGGAATAAAAGGCTGCAATTTTAATAATCGACAATTAGCCAAGCATTATCTAACCCAAATAGGTTAAGATCTAGAACTTCCTCTCGAGGTAACAATCGCAAATCGCGATCTAATTCAAGACCTCTACAATTCTTTCAGTTCATTTGTTTCTATAACTATCGTTCCAGTGACCTCGCTTAAAAATACCATCCTAAATGTTTGCGTTGTTCAACCTTTACTTCTAATTAAAAAAACTAAATGGCTCCTCGCATATAGCGGAATGCCGTAACCACCACCATAACCATAACCATACCGTTTGATGGTTTATGATACCATCAAACCCTTCAAATTTCATATCGATACCGGTAATTTCAGTTAATTCTGCTCAAAAGGTCAGTGTGAAATCAGATTTCACTCTTATTGCAGCGAATTCTACTACCGTACGTGTCTACTTATGGAACGAAATCTTTTACTTTGAGTTTAGGTCTTCGACGTACATATATTCGTTCACTCTTTTATCATTGCCATGCGTCTCTGTTCCGATAATTGCTGCTAAATTTTTGAACTAATATGGTATTTTATTTAATATTAAAGGGAAACGAATTATCGACCCACTCTCTGATATTTTCACATCAGAAGTCACAACTCCTATCTCAACTCCTTCACTCTCAGTTCTTATTAATGATAAATTTTCTCGTGAAATTAACTAGTTATTACACGAGTTCAAATAATTAACTTTTGACTCGGGATCATCTTCAGCTGTGAACAACAATGTGACACATGCGATACTATACTGTGTCTCCGCGTCTCCTGCAAAACTCACAGACAAGCAGCTGACGAACTTAATGCCGCAAAGACTGAAATTGATTTTATGCTAGAGCAAGGCATTTGTAGACCCTCTAGTAGTCTATGATACAGTCCTCTTCATTTGATCGAAAACAAAACAGGTAGTTTTCCTGTTTGTGGTGTTTACAGTGGCTTAACTAAGGTTAAACAACGGTATTGTGTAGCTCTGATCGGCATATACACAAGATGGCCCGATGCAATTCTGATTTCTGAAATTATGGCTGCAAATTTGGTGCTGTTTATTCTGGGCGGATATCTGGCTATAAAGTTCCTAAATTTCATTGTGACCAATTAAAGGTCACAATTTGAATCTCAATTATATTCTAAACTTTTTAAAGCTATTGGTTTTCGAAGATCGACGAACCACAGCTTATAATAATAAATGTAATGACATGATCGATCGCTGAAAGCGACTATAATGTGTCACGATCGACAAGATTGGACACGTAACCTCCCGACTATACTTCTTGGACTGCGTACAGTTTTTCGGAAAGATTTCAAATCCCTTTATCTCTGTGGAATTTGTATATGGATCTACCTTACACTTGTCGGAACACTTTTTATCGGAACAAACGACATTGGTTCCACTTTCACAGTCGGACTTTGTAGCTAACCTCAAGCTGCAGTTCAAAAGTCTCCGACTTGTTACTTCTTCTCGTCACTCAAATGATAACGTTTTTGTTTTCAACGATTTGAAAACCTGCTTACAATTTTACAATATACGATGGACCTTATCTCGTGGCCAAAACTAGTATATAAAGACTGGCCAAAGCTAAAACTGAAACCCAGTTATCAGGATAACACTAAGTCTGATCGATCACTGATCAACCATTCACCAATAATATTGTTACGTTTTTCCAACCTTATTTCGAATTGGCAAAACTCACAATTCCATAAACGCAATTCCCAAATCACTTTCTGAGTTCGAACACTGATTAGTAAGCACAAACACCAGGTTTTATTAAGTATTCAACTCCTTAATTGTTCCACAATAACAGGAAAACAATACAGCGAACAATATTTCTAACTAGAATATTCTTCCAATAGCTTCAAAACTCTAACGGTTTATTGTAAAAATTTCCAATTCACAACGTTCAAAATAATACACAAATTATTTCTACTCAATAACACTTATAACTTTATTCACAATAACTAATTTAAAAATCACTTTTATAATATTAACTTTACTATCGCAGGTTTAAAATAAAACTAATTCTAATCTACAACAGACAATTGCTTATATACTATTCTGCTTAATTTCTAGAAAATTCGAGGTCACTTTATGAAACCTTGAGAAAATATTAGAATATCCGATTATTTTACGTTACGTTGATTTGATTCATAAAATCATTTATTTTATGTTGACCTTAATTCTAAGAATATGTACAACAACAACAACACTATTCATTTCATTCATTTGTTGTTGCGTTTTGTTGTGATTTGATTTTACTGGAAGAAACTGTAATAGTCTAGATTTTTCTGTAATCGTAACAATATCTACACTGAAAAGATATTGAAGTAATGACAACCTCATCTCAAAGTTTGCAGTTTATCATTCAAACAAAGAAAAAATATTTGCCAACAATTTCCCCGTGATTGAAACAACTACACGATAACATTTTCCTGACAACATAATGAGGTTTGTTTAAAACATAAAGTGTTATATACAATATACAATATAACAGTAGCTGAATAAATCAAAACTAAACTTGAAAAAGGCAAGCTAAATGGATATGGCAACCCAGCGGAGTGCCTCATGGTAAGATAGTGCCTCAGCAAAGAGAAAGAAACGGGAAATTTCCAACAGGAAATCGTTATCCAAACCTTTGTGTGTCCATTTTCAGGAGGTGAATGATGAATCTGAGAAAATAAAACTGACTACGAACACTCACCGGTTGTTAATAACTATTTCATGAAAAAAATTTTCTTTGGTTTTATATCATGAATTTTTCATTTTAAATTGAAGTATTTGAAATTAATTGAACTATATTTTATTTTCACATAAACATTTCGTGTGATTGTCTCAACTACATCGTTCTATAACAATACAGTTGTTGAAACAATTTTGTAGTTCTATTCGCCATGTCTGACCGCACGGTGAGGTTGAGACAACTGCATTTCGATTGGAAATAGAACATGTTTATTTCAGTGTAGCTTTCCTCGTCACTGTTCTACGATACCTGTGTTGAATCCTAAGAAACAGGATCACATATCTTACTCAGATCCTTCTTCGATATTGTTTTCGAGCACATCTTCAACCTCAAACCATTGTTCAAATCGAATATATGGGATCTAAACCGACGTTTTAATGTGTTAACATGTATTCTGTAACACATAATGTCGATCCTGCTCTGACTTTGAACTTGGGTACTGTCATTTCCAACCAGTTTTTACAAATTAATTTGTCTTCGGAAGTTTAAATTTATCAAAAAGAGAACATTTTTTTTCCTTCTTACAACCAATGAGTGTTCGTAGTCAGTTTTATTTTCTCAGATTCATCATTCACCTCCTGAAAATGGACACACAAAGGTTTGGATAACGATTTCCTGTTGGAAATTTCCCGTTTCTTTCTCTTTGCTGAGGCACTATCTTACCATGGGGCACTCCGCTTGGGTACCATATCTATTTAGCTTGCCTTTTTCAAGTTTAAATCTTGATAGTCGCATTATCAGTTCTGCTGGAAACATCTCTTTTTTCAAATGTTGAGCAGTTATCTCACTTTGCATTCTTGATGATTTAATCTTAAGTCCTCGATATCAACTTGTCATCTATACCAGAAGCCCCTGATTTCCTTTTTGGTGACCTTGATGACTACATTATCGTAGCTATAGTTTTGTATTTGGGCTTTACTTTATATAATGGACAGTCAACCATTTAAATCACAAGAGAATCAGAACATGAAAACAACTCTACTTCACTTAGCTCTTAGCCTGAAGATGTCATAATTTGAACAGAAAAATCATCTTTATAGAACAAAACATACAATTAATTTTCATATTTCGATTCGATAATTTTACCCTTATAGTCGTTTTCAGGGTTTCGTACTTTAAAAAAGTAAAAACGGTACTGGTGAGACTTTGGTTTTCTCCTGAATTTCTACATAATCGGTTTCTCACCAACTATAAATGCTATCAACTCGAAATTTCTTACAGTTATAAAATGCAATATATATTTATATATATATATATATATATATATATATATATATATATATATATATATATATATATATATATATATATATATATATATATATATATATATATATATATATAAATATATATATATATATATATATATATATATGTATATATATATATATATATATATATATATATATATATATATATATATATATATATATATATATATATATATATATATATATATATATATATATATATATATATATATATATGTATATATATATATATATATAGATATATATATATATATATATATATATATATATATATATATATATATATATATATATATATATATATATATATATATATATATATATATATATATATATATATATATATATATATATATATATATATACTAGCGGGACCCGGCGTGCTTTGCTACGCCTATACAAAAGTTTGTGCGCGTACATTTTGTTTAATTATAGTAAGAATAATTTCAAGAGAGTCGTAATAAGAATAGAAAGCGTATTTTTTAATTTTTCCATTTGGGAAATATGAATAACAGAGAGCATTAGCATTCTAGCTGATCAATCTAGATGGATTGAGGATTGAACGGCATGTCAAAATTTGAAAGTGATTGGTAAAGTGTTTTGGAGAAATTTTTAAGCTTGTTGTCGAATTTCCAATTCAATTAGCATTGGCACTATTAATAAGTCACAAGGCCAAATAATGTCAATTTGTGGGCTGGACCTAGAAAAATCGTGCTTTTCGCATGGTCAATTATATGTTGCGTATTCGAGGGTTTGAAAACCTTCAAGTTTTATCGTATATGCCCCTAAAAATATTGCAAAAATTATAACAATATCAAAATTTGAAACTTTTTACAAAATTCCAAATATTATAAAAAAATCAAAAATTCAAACTTCTTCAAATTCTAAAAATATTTCAAAAATTCTTACAAAATCAAAAATTGAAGCTTTTTTCAAATTCTAAAAATATTTATAAATTCAAAATTCATAAATTCAAAAATTCAATTTGTTTTCAAAATTATAAACATATTGCAAAAAAATTAAAAATTAAAATTACAAACTTTTTTCAAAATTCCAAAAATTATAACAAAAACAAAAATTTAAACTTTTTCAAAATTCTAAAAACATTCCGGAAATTCTTACAAAATCAAAAATTGAAACTTTTTTCAAAATTCCAAAAATATTGCAAAAATTTAAAATTCACAAATTCAAATTGCATGTTCAATCACATTTCATGACATGCAAATAATTAATTTTATTTTTTTCCAAAAAATTGGGTAAAAATTAAATGAAACATTCTTTTGACACACTGACAATATTTTTTTGACAAACTTATAATGAAATAATCTAGTTTTTGGTCTCACATACAAATTCAAGGTTACTACTCATTATCACTTAAAACTACCGTTTTTAAGCAAAAACTATGAATATTTCCTTGTTTTGACACACTTGACGATTTTTTGACACACTTGACGATTTTTTGACACACTTCTGGTACAGTTATCGAACATATCGTCCTGACGGCTATTTTCATTGAGTATACCTATTTTTAGAAACAAACATTTTTGAAATCCTTACAGCGGTTTTCTAGATCTGACCTTGTATTTTGAATGTTGTTTCAAAATTACGTCCATCGGCTGTGAGATCGCAAACTTTGGTTGCCCCAAATGACGTCATTTGGAAGCAAGAATTGAATTTGCGTGTTTTGCGCAAAAATAATCTAGAATCATGTGATTTGCCATCAAGAAGAGATTTTTGGTGACATTTAACTGAAAATAATATTTAAATTGAAATCGGAGTAATAAAATGAGAAGCAATCAAGTAATACTTACAGGTTTTAAACTTTATTGTAATTGTTTATTTTTCAATGTTAAGTCAAGGTGATATGAAAATCAACACTCAGACTGTAGCATGCAGACCGAAGATATCTTTTATTCAGCGGAGCAAAGCGGCGGCACCGAGCGAGCGTAGTTAGCGCGGACCAAAATAATCGGTGACCTGTCGTACCATAATAGCTCAGTTATTTTTGCATTAAGAAGAATATTGATCAAATTAATATAACGGTGCATGCACAATTTATGAGTTTTTTACTCATGAGATTTGAGCCACGTTTTATTATTATTTTTTAATATCAGCACAATGCTTTAAACTGTAGCTAGCTTCATTCTCTATTGATCATGAGGAAAAAGTTAAGAAATTTTAAACTTTTTCATTGAGACAAATATATTTCAAAAATAAATTTGTTTTCCTCAAAATAAATTTTCATACAAACTTGGTAAAAGTAATTTAATTGTGCATGCACTGTAATGTTTTTGGGACTTAAACTGTTTCTAAACGTTAACTGGTTCTAAAAATAGCTAAATCGTTTTTATGCATTTTTGGACGATTTATTAACCTTTCAAAAACGTCCATGAAATGACTATGATTACTGTTTTTTGTCATAAAACCAAACTTGAAATTTTCCACCTCCGTGATTTTGAATCTAAAATATAAATAAAAACGAAACAAAGCAAAACACTCGGAACTTTTTAGTTGATAGCTCATGTTATTGGCCATTACGTTATCTAGACTACTAACCGTAATATTGGGTATTTATAAAGAAATCATTAAAATTAATAAACTTTAAAGTCGTGTTGTCAAAACTCTATAGATTTCTAATGAATTTTAATGTTTTTAAGATGTTCGGTAAAGTAGATTTTTTCTGAATTATTTGCCGTGACTCATTTCTCAAAAATGCCGAAAGCAAGCGTAGTGAATTTTCAAAACTTTGACATTAAAAACAATGATTTTAAATACAAATACGGCACCATCTATTGGCTAGCCCAAATTTATGAGGCGTATATCACACTATCAAATATATTGGTGAATAAAAAAAATTTGACATAAAATTAGAGAGTTTAAAGCATTGAATAAATATATAAGGAAGAATAATTACGTGTGGCTACACGAATATTTTTTGAAGTATGTAATTTTTATATCTGTGCGTTCTTCATCCATGACATTTGACATATTTCGTTTTGTGTTTTAAAATAAAATGGTAGCTTTTATCCGAAATTCTACTTTAAAATATTCAAATTAAACAAAATTTATAAAAATTAAAGTTTAAATTAATGTTTTACAAAACAATTATTAGTATTTGTGCAGTAGTTTGTTCATAAAATTGAAGTTGCATTAAAAATGTACAAATAATCTTAAATACACTAAAATTTGATCATCGAATTTCATATCCATGATTAGAATATTTTTATTAATACTACGCATAAAAAGGGTTTAGAATGATGTTTTAACAAAAACATAAAGTATTTGCTAACAAAAGCTGTTGTTTTCTAGTTTAATTTTATATTTTATTACCCTAAATAAATGTAATTTTTCTTAATCCATCGTTATCAAACCAAATTTCAAACGCTATCACAGCTGAATATAAGCTGTTCTTAAAGTAATTCAATATGATTAAAATTTGTGTTGTAAGGACAATTAAAAATATTTTTATTTGGAAATATAAGGAAATATTTTATTCAAACATATTAGACTTTTAAATTTATATGTAACATTTATTATTTCTTTTATTTGTTTTGAAAATATGAATATGCAAATTGCAAACAGTATACCACCCAGCTAGAATGCAAACACTATTAAACTTCACCAATACTAAAAATTAGAAGCTTCACTCAAAATGTCTAGTTACTCTTCCTTAGATTTATTCAATGGTGTATAGGTTGTAAAATAAACTTCGCTAGATTTTCATCCAGTTTTGATGACAATTTTTTTTTTTTTTTTTACCTCTAATCGTTCTATTTTTATAAGCAATACAAATAAAAGTATTTTTCAATTTGATATTGATTTTTGTAAACTAATATTGAAGATCAATGAAAAATTTAAAAAAATAAATTTAAATTATTGTTTTCTTTAATTTTTACTCTTATTTTTATTCAAACTTTATAAAAACCAATACAATAATTTTTTTACAGGTTTCGATATTTTCTAACACTTCTATAATTAATATATAACCTCCACAAAATTATCAATAATCTTTGGTAACGTATTTGACTTACAATAATATGCTTTTCGTTTATTATCAAATAAAACAAAACTTTCTTTACTAAAACATATTTGATAGTCTAGTAATGGCTTTATACGAAGTTGAAGTTTACTATCAATTGAATAAATTAATTTACGCTGCCATCTGAAAGTTGGCATATGAACCATCCATATTTAACATTTAATTCGTAATTTAAAAAAATTTAGGAATTTAATCAAGATAATAACTACCCTATCTCTCAAGCTGGACCATCATACACACATTGTACAAAATTTCATTAAGATTGGTTACGTTGTTGCGGAGTTTGTCGCAGACAAACATCGTGACACGTGATTTTTATATATATAAGATATATATATATATATATATATATATATATATATATATATATATATATATATATATAGATATATATATATATATATATATATATATATATATATATATATATATATATATATATATATATATATATATATATATATATATATATATATTTATATATATATATATATATATATATATATATATATATATATATATATATAATATATATATATATATATATATATATATATATATATATATATATATATAAATATATATATATATATATATATATATATATATATATATATATATATATATATATATATATATATATATATATATATATATATATATATATATATATATATATATATATATATATATATATATATATATATATATATATATATATATGTATATATATATATATATATATATATATATATATATATATATATATATATATATATATATATATATATATATATATATATATATATATATAATATATATATATATATATATATATATATATATATATATATATATATATATATATATATATATATATATATTAGGCATGACCAGATATGTATGAACAATTTTCAAACCATCTTTTTCTTCGCTCCCACCGGCTAATTATGTTCCGTTTGACTCGAATATGAGCTATATCAAGTTTTATTGAAATCGGAAAATAATTACCCACCGCGCAGTGGCGTCGAAGATAAGAAAATTAGCAGAATAATAGGATTTTTTATTTTTATCAGATATAATTATCTTAAAACATAATATATCTCATAATTTTGATTTTTTTTATTAAAAGCTAATTAATTAACGATTCTAACGAGCCTAAGTATGTAGAAATCGATCTTAGAAAAGCGATTTATCTTAATTTTTCTTCTTACATATACGAAAATTCACTAATTCATAATAATCTTTTTTCAAAGAAAAAAATTAATTTTTATGGTTAAATTTATAATAATTTTTCATTCAAATGCAACATTTTTCCAAAAGAAATCAATAAATTAAATTAGATTTATTGTATGATGGGTATTTGCATCTGTAGTTTTTGACCACCTGAATGGTGTATTGTATTGTGTACCTTCCTCGTCTTTAGTTAGAATGCTGTGTTATTGCGTGTCATCAACTTAACACCGAGCTCGGCGGTATCATTAACAACATGCAAACTTTGGCAAAACAACGTGGCTTTGACGAAATCCTCATTCCGACGGGTCATGTAGCAAAAAATCAATACAAATTCTAAATCGATTAAAAAAACTCTGAGTTTTTTCTGTGACAAAATTACTAATATTCTTATTAGCAAAAAGTTGCATATGTTTGACTGCGTCAAAATCTTTTTTGCGAGTTTAGGGTGCGATGGGAATGTCTCGTGACCCCAAGGTCTTGAACCATTTTTCGTTTTTCATCAAACGAAATCTCTGGGTTGAAAAAAGTCAAGCCAATATTTGCTTCCGTTAAATAGTGAAGATGAAAACAAATTTTGTTCAACATTTCTTCTGAAACTCTTTGGTCAATTTTGATGAAATCCAAATCCTGATATGCGGCTGCTGTTCCATCTATGCATTTGAACCAAATTTTTACATACAACATAATCAAAAAAATGCAAACGTCTCGAAAAAAAGCAAACGGCGTGACTTGTCGGATTTGGGTGTTTGAATTTGTAATTCTCAATGATTTCGCCAAGAAAAATCAATGTAACTTCCAAAAATTCCTTATATTCGCTGCGTGGGAGTGATTTTTCCAACTCTTCATGACAAAAAATTACTAGAGCTTCTCACGAGTGTTTTGGAATTTTGTTTCCCAGTTTTTTGTCCGATATTCCATTTTTGAACATTGTTGGATTAATTTTACCATCGTCCCATGCCTCCTGAAATTTGTTGAACAGATAAACATCGGGTGTTGTGGTCTTTCCAAATTTGAGATCATAAACAGCCCGTAGTTTAATCTCCTGTATGTGATGACGACATGGGAATCGAATCAAGTTGTGGCCAATCTTTTTTTCCACCTTTTTCTGGTCCAGCGTTACTTGATGTCGTGTCGTAACGCATGGCTTCGTCTTTATGAGTAAGATCCCATTCTTCAAGGCATTCATATATCGCATTCGCAATCTCTGTTCTTTGCATTATGGAACCGTTAATGTTACTATGGTTGGCAAACGATCTACTTTACCATGTCCAGTTAATTCTGCTAGCAATGTATCCAAAAATAAAAATTTGTGTTACTCAAACATAGTCTAAATCTAACATAAAAATTTATTTTTTCTGAATTTTCGCAGAAATTTTTTTTTTGGATTTAAGAAGAAGAAATTCGATAAAAACGCTTTCCTAAGATCAATTTCTACATACTTAGGCTCGTTAGAATCGTAAAGTAATTAGCTTTTAACAAAAAATCGAAATTATGAGATATATTATATTTTAAGATGATTATATCTGATAAACATAAAAAATCCTATTATTCTGCTAATTTTCTTATCTTCGACGCCACTGCGCGGTGGGTAATTATTTTCCGATTTCAGTAAAACTGCATACACTTCATTTTTGAGTCAAAAGGAATATAATTAGTCGGTGGGAGGGATGAAAAAACAACTTCATAAGTTAGGTCATGTCTAATATATATATATATATATATATATATATATATATATATATATATATATATATATATATATATATATATATATATATATATATATATATATATATATATATATAAATATATATATATATATATATATATATATAAATATATATATATATATGAAAATCCATTACATAACACTTTTTTCTACTTACCGCACACTTTTTGAAATAATCAATTTACATGTCATGGATAGTGTGATGTAATTTATAATTTACTGTTATAGGAGTAGAAAAATATTTTTACCATATTTACTACACAACACAACAATCGTCTTATCTGTAAAATAAATTGATTTCATTATCGACAAATTTAATCTGTTCTTTTTGTATAATTTATGATTCTTTTAATAACATTTATTTAATAATTTAATGATATTTTAATTTATTTATGAATCACAACTCTTCGTTGTTATTTTAATTATCCGGAAAAAAACATCAATTGAAATTCTTAATTAATTTTAATAACAATAAATTAAATTAAAATTAGATTTATTTTTATTCATTTTTAATTTATCATTATAAATTCGTAAAAAAAAGAAAATGATAGACAATAAATTAAAAGTATAATTTTTTTTCTATCTAAAGATTTCCACGTATATTGTTTATCGAGACTTGTTTTGTGACAAATTTAGATGAGTTACGTTTTGTCGGTATAAGTGTTTTTAATTCCATTATTATTATTCCATTAAGATGCAAGATTAAAAAGAATATAACGAGTTTCTGGTTTTTAATTAAAATAAATGTAATTTAAACTTAATTGTATTTTATTTTACTTTATAATGTGAGGATGGATTTCTCATTTGTTATTTTATTTTTAATTGTAATTATACTGTATGCACTTTTATTGCAAAACCAACCTCCTCAATAAAATGAGTGTGGATTCCGTGTAATCTTGTAATCAAACTTATAAGTGATTTTGAATGAGAATTTAATGTGATTTAAATTAAATTAAGCTAAAGTGTGCAGTGTTGTGCAACGGAATAATAAAGTAATAAACGTGCGGTAAATAATTAAATTTTGATGATGAGCTCAATCAACGCTGAAAAATAAAGTTTCAGTAAATTAAATTGACAAAATGTTTGATAAACCGAACATCTCTTGCGTGAATCGATTTGTTTTCAGTTATAATTTAAAACTATTTTTAAATGAAACCTAGTTTTTTTATGGCATTGCCGTGTTCTATGCAAAAACGTTTTCGAACTTACTTGCTATAAATATTCAATATGATTCAGAAGTGCAGAATTATTACTATGGTATTTTTTAATCGCTTTTACTATCGTATTCTGTTGTAGTTACAGTAAGCTTGCCAGATTTTTTTTGGAGGCATTCCGGGCCGGAAAATCCGGGCGGTTTTTTTATAAATCCGGGCAAAATCCGGGCGACAAGTGTCAAAATTTCCATTTGAAAAGCCGGGCGAAATCCGGGCGAAATACAAAATTTTTAAAAATCGCACAGAAAAGAAGAAAACAAAAAGACTATGTTTTTTCATAAATAACCTTTGAAAACTCTTTATTGCTTTGAAATGTTGAAATATATTTTGTTAATAATATTTTTAATTCTGTTTATTACAGAAAGAGTTCTATGCTTAAATTGTCAACATTGTATTCAATCAATCTCCATCGAAGTCGATGACTGTCCTCTCTCTTGAGTACCAAACAAACTATCAGCTCTCATTTTGTATTTTTCACTTCCAGCAACTTTATGGAGAAAACCAGCATCTTCTTTTATTTTTGTATAAAACTCTGGACATGTCTCCTTCCAGTTGAATTTTACCATCAATTGTGCCCGAACGTTTTCCAGTGTCAATTTGCCTCTTTCTTTTGTCCAAATGTCATTGATGTGAGAAAATACGCGCTCAGTTGTCGTATTGGCCGCCGCTGGGATAACTAAACCAAACTCCACGATTTGCAGCAAACGATTGAACGAACGAGAGCACAATATATAAATTATAAAACGTTGAAATGATGTCAATTGTTTATATATTTTCATATGAAACATTGAAAATAACACGATTTAACACGTGAAACATATTTGAATAAGAAAGATACAGATTATTAAAATTTTGACTATAAAACGAATTAATATTATATATATATTTTTTTTTTCAATGAACAAATGTTGGAAAAATCCGGGCGATTTCCGGATTTTGTTTAAAAATCCGGGCGTCCGAACCGGGCGATTTTTCAGCCAAGTTTTACCAAAAAAAGCCGGGCGAGTCCGGCTTTAGCCGGGCGATCTGGCAAGCTTAAGTTACAGTCTACCACAATATCTTGGGTTGTGCAACAAGACCAGAAAAACTAAGCGGCTTATAACACGTCACGTCTACGTCAAAGTCTACAAATTGAAACACTGGCAATTCCCGAGTCGAAATTTAACTACAGATTCGAATGGTTTAAATTTGGAGTATTTAAATGTCACTCATTTTCAATAGGAAAATAGCCTCTACATAACAACTCCAAAAGCAAGTTCAACACGTGTTGTTTGGTAAATCAAAAGCAATAAAAATGTGTTTAACTGGCAATATGATTGATGCAGTTGAAGCTCAACAAATTGTGTTAGTTAGTAAAGTTGTTCCAGCTGACGAACTTCTTACACACGCAGTTAAATTAGCTGAAAAAATTGCATCTTTCCCCATTAATTCTAGTATTATGTAAAGAAGCTGTTAACACAGCTTATGAAACAACATTAAATGAAGGTTTGAAATTTGATCGTATTGTGTATTCCATGCTCGACCGGAGACCAAAAAGAAGGAATGAGAGCGTTTGTTAACAAAAATAAAATGAAGTTGTATACTCTGGAAATTAAGTAATTTGACGAATCTTTGTGCTCTATGCCCTATGGTACTCTTTGTTACAAAGTTGTTGTCCCGGAACCAATTCATCTGTCTGGACAAATTTCTTTTTTATTTTGCATTAATCAACGTTAACGATACAACTTATTGTCTTTCTTTCCACTCGAAAGGGTTTCATATTTAAGTTTTAACAGAGAGATTTAAGAGTAAGATGTGGTATTCTGTGTCATTGAAGAAGAGAAGTTGTTATAAGAAAACCATCACGCTTAATGTTTGTTTTGACGGCTAGATGATAATTTCTGATATCATATCGTGCCGTAACTGTTTGCATATTGATCTGCAAAGCAATCAACATTAATTATGATTTTTGATTGTTATTTTCAACTCTCGAAACCCAATCAATTAATGCAATACAACTGGCCACGATAATGGTGAAGCGATTTTGTTTTCTACGTGTTCGATAATATTCCACCATCACCTAGTCTGAACGACACATCATTTGGAATTATTGTCTATTATTATCATTATATCATCAACTTTTTATAGAACAATCGCCAGCTTTTGGAATATTTGTAAATTATCATTATTTTATCATTAATTTTTACCTATACAACAATTGCCTGGTCTTTTGGCTCAGCAATGAGAAGAACTATTGCTTATTTTATTATTATATCATAAATTATTGCTTAGTGTTGATCACCTATCAAGATGACTTATTGATTTTTCGTGAACATGTAGAGTTGGATCCGGGGCAATTCTGGGGTGAGTGAGTCATTTATTTTAATTTTCTAAATTTAATTATTGTAGTTGTATTGGTGGGTGTGAGATGATCTTGATTTCTTCACCCTTTGGGGTCGTCAAAGTCCCTTCTACTTTATTTGGTCTTCCTTCAAAACCTGTCAACAGTTTTTTTTCGTGCATGTGTATGCATGCATATTTGTACTGAATTAGAGAAATAATCCCTCGCATCCACAGGATTGAAGCTATCCGGAATAAAACCTTGCCTAGCACGTAGTTTCTATTGATTCCTGTTAGTGATGCCACTAGCCGGATCAGTGCTCATTACAATTTTTAATTCATTAGATTTGAATATTGAACAATTTTGAATTATTAGGATTCTTCTAAGAGAAAAACTCTATTTTTATTTTATATACGTGTTTCGGATTGGGATTCGTACCATCCTCATCCGTGCCAAGATTCGAATTCGTTTTGGCAAAAATTCGTACATTGTGTTTTTTTTCGTAAATTCGTTTCCGTAAATTGTGTTTAAATTAATTATATTTTGACTACATAGGTAAACTAAATCGGTAAACTAAAAGTATTTATTATATTTTTCTGTCGTTGTAAAATCAGTGTTATAAAAATTATGTTTTTCGGCAAACTGCTGTAAAATTGAACTTTGCTGCCGCTATGGAGAAGGTAAAGGTCTTTCTTTTTTTGACGTATAACGCCATTTTTTGCATTTTTTACTTTGACAGAAAAAGCAACTCATATTTTTACGACGGCATTTTTTCCGTATTATAACGGCGACAGCAAAAATAACATATCTTAGGAATATATTTGTTATTTTTTCAAACAAATTGTATAACTAAGACAAGCATTGATAAAAAAATTTAAATGTTTTTTTCCTTTTGGATGTAACTATGACGATAATAAATCATATTATAAAAAATTTAAACGTTTGCTGAAAAAAAGTGTATTTAATCAAAGCTGACAGTCACTTGTGTTTCGTCCATAATTGTCGGCCTTTCTACGATCGGCCGCCAAACTATAGACTCAACACAAAAAGTAGCACTTTAGCTTCTAATTAAATAATATACTAGTAAATAATATAATATAAAGGTGAAATTTCACTATTCTAAAACTGTACACAACTTTTCATCAAAGTTTATTTGAAGTGACACACACTTTAAAATAATACAATACAATACAATAAATAATACAAATGCCATATATGTAAATTGTTAAGAACTACTTCTACGAGTATGAAAATCAATCTTATCACAGTATATTTGATTTGTTTTTAAAGACATTTCTGTTTTAAGTGAAGCTTAGTAGATTGTTTTATACTTTTACGGACGATTTAGTTCAAGTTATTGATTGTAAAATGGCACACGTTGCAAAATTTATAGGAAAAAGTCAAAGTGTATTTTATAAAGGTTTAAAGTTAAACCAAATTCGATTATTTTCTGCTGCAAGTGAGTTGCTTTTCTTTTGTTAATTACATATTATAATATTAATTTAATTCGATTACATAAATACATAAATAATTTTGTTATTATCGTTATCGTTCTGCTTTAAGTTTAAGATTATTGAATAACTGAATATTCAAAACTCAACAGTCAACCGGCTACAATTGATAACAATTGACAATTGATTGAGTGCGTATGAGTTGTTGTTTTTTTATATTCGATTATGATATTAAACTGTTCCTAATGAAATGTCACTTGCCATTACTTTATTCTCAAAATAAAATATTTATTGTTGCTTTTAAATTAAAGACGATAAGATTTTTTGGCGGATTTTGGATTTTTTTTATCAAACCTAAACCTTAAAAAACTATATATTCATCGAAGTTACTTGTTTTCATATCTATAATCTATATATCATATAATTTTAATATAAATATTTAATTTCTTGGATATTGCCACTTACCACTCGCCACACAACAGAATTTTTGATAAAAACAAAAGAACCTCTAAGTAAATTTCGTGTTGTCTTTCTCTCCAGTCTCCTACACTTGTTTCCCCAGCTGAAACAAAATCGAAACCAATTATTTTTCGTTGTAATATTGTACGAAAAATTTTTCTTTCTACCAATATCAATAAATCCGCTGACCCTAAAGGTATTCCACCACTCATTCTTAAAAACTTTTCTACTTAGCATACAAAACCGGAATATTTGAGGATTCTAGGAAGCTTGCTTGGGTTGAACCCATAACGAAGCAAAGCAGTAAGATTAGCCCTAAAAATTACAAACCAATTGCAATTCTCTCGGTTTTGGCTAAATTATTTGAAAAATATGTCAACTATAATCTAATAGAATGTTTGGAGATGTCACGAAATATTGATGATAAGCAGTAAATTTATTGTAGAAGTTATGCAACAGGTGATCTGTTAGCCTGCGTAACCCATCTGTAAAACAAACCGTTGGAGAATCATGGTGGAACATTCAGTATTTCACTTGATATTTCTAAAGCATTTGATAAAGTGTTGCATTAAGTGTAGCTTAATTAACATCTTATGGAATAGATGATCTTATTTTGTCTCCACGGATTCATAGTTTCATGTTTATTTAGATGGTTTTACATCCAGTATTTTTACAACCAATGCTGTTGTTCCTCAAAGCTCTGCACTCTCACCAACCTTATTTCAATGCAATACATTATGATTTGCTTATTTCCGTGCACAGAATTCATAGTTTTGCCGATGACAGCACATTGCATACATCTAAATTTCAATCCCATACTGCAGTCACCACTGTTAATTCAATCAAAATCAAACTATGCCGTCTTTTACGAATAGAGTGGCACAAAAACTTCCCTATTAAAATAAACCATGAGGAATTGAATGAGGTTGAATCAAAACTTTAAAAATTCCGATTCTTTAGTCGTTTTTTTAATTTCAATCAACTTTTATTCGTTTATGTAAGGAATACTGCTGCCATATGTGGGGTGGTGTTTGTCAGTCGAAGAAATGTGACAAAATTTTTAAATTACTATAAACATAACTTTAGCGAATTCGCCTTTAAGGAAATTCAAAATATCCTTCCATCGCGTGCACAGTTCAATCGACGAACAAGAATTTCAGAGTTATCTATTGCTTATCGCACCACGTTAGAGAACTCTCTCCTTCCAGAACGATTATTTTAATAGAGTGGCCAAATTATGGAACTCAATGTCTGCCACCGTATTTCTTGATGAATATCGTGATGAATATCGTCGGTTCGATCCGACGGCTCAAGTTCGTGAATAAGTCCTATCATGTATACCTAAAAATTATTTTACTAATCAATTTACATTTTTTAGGTACTTATGCATTTCAGTTTATTAAATCTGAAGTTGTTGGAGAAAATCAAAATATTGGTCTTATTACATTGAGCCGTCCAAAAGAGTTGAATGCATTATGCAATGGTTTAATGAAAGAGTTAAGTGATGCTATGTCTCAATACGAAAAAGATGAAAATGTTAAGGCAATAATTATAACAGGCAGTGAAAAATCATTCGCAGCTGGGGCAGATATTAAAGAAATGCAAGCTAATACATATGCTAAATGTGTTCGGGATAACTTTCCAAACTATTGGACTAACGTTTCCCAATGTCAAAAACCAGTTATTGCTGCTGTAAATGGATATGCATTAGGTGGTGGTTGTGAATTAGCCATGATGTGTGATATTGTTTATGCCGGAGACAAAGCTAAATTTGGTCAACCCGAAATTGCATTGGGCGTAATTCCCGGAGCTGGTGGTACTCAAAGATTAACACGCGTTGTTGGTAAATCAAAAACAATGGAAATGTGTTTAACAGGTAACATGATTGATGCAGCTGAAGCACAACAAATTGGGTTAGTTAGTAAAGTTGTTCCAGCTAACGAACTTCTTACACACGCAGTTAAATTAGCAGAAAAAATTGCAACATTTTCCCCATTAATTCTAGTGTTATGTAAAGAAGCTGTTAACACAGCTTATGAAACAACATTAAATGAAGGTTTGAAATTTGAACGTTATACATCTCATGCAATATTCTCGACTGAAGATCAAAAAGAAGGTATGAGAGCTTTTATTAACAAAGATAAAGCTGTATTCACTGGAAATTAAGTGAACCAATAAAGTTATGTTTTCTATGGTGTCCATATGATATTCTTTTGTAATAATATAATTTTGTTTGTAATATATTTTTTTCAGAATACTGTATGAATTTATTTTAAATATGATAATAATAAATTTTTTAATGAAACGAATTGTTTTGCATTAAAATCATATAAAATGAAACTCTGAGATCGTACAATTGAGGGTCTTGCTATCGAGGTTTAACTGTAATTTATTTTGATAGGTGTTATTCTATCTCTTTTGTTTCAAGTCGATGTATTTAGAAAACTGCGATTGCAATTCTATACTATATCGAGGCGATTGCCTCATTCTACTATATATTATTAGCCCAGTCAACGAAAAGGTGTAGAGAGAAATGCTTGGAACACTGTTTGGACTAGTAAGGAGGTGAACATATCTAAAGTCACCGCTCGAAGCCCTTAAGCCAGGGGGGAGGGGGTTTTTAAAGTCTCATATTTCGGTTTTTCGCTTATATCTAGAAAAATTTCCGTCCTACCGACATGACCACTCTATACAAAACGAAAAATGATTAAATTTGCTACAAGTTTTTTGATATTTTGTATAGGTTTCGAGATATCCGCTCTTGAAAGTCTGTAATTTTGGAAAAAAATGTTTGCTTCCAATTTTTGCTCTTTTTGACTAGATAACTCTTCAACAATACACCGAAAAACTAACCAATCAAACAGTCGAGATCCCACGCTGTCATACTGGCAGATCGCAGAAAGACTTTTTTGTCAGAACTGCATACAAATGGAATAGTTTGTCGGAATCCATTGTCTCAGGTGACTTCAATCCGCAGAGGTTGAAAAAAGCGTTCATCAATACCTTGGAACGCAGGTTGTTGTGGGACCTAGGTCTGGACCTAGGTCTTTAAAGGTATTTGTGTGTTGTTGTGACACATATTCTAAACCCTATAACACAACACTTTTTATTTAAAAAAAAAAATCACTATACAGTTCACCACGTCGAATAGTACCCAAAAAGGAGGACCACTCTCATACTTAAATCTTTAGAGTCGTTGTGGATTACAAAAAGTTTTATCACAATTCAAACAATTACAGAATGTTTAAAATACAAACTACTGTAGACCTTTCAACTCCAAATTCAGAAAATTTGTTAGATAAACTTGTAAATGCTCAATAAATTATATTCAACAGAATGTTTCTAGGAGATTTGAGCGGAAAAATGAATAAAATTGAAGTTCTTTTCTACACTCTTTGCAAATTTCGAATACACATATTAGAAGGGGCCATTTTGATTTTAACATGCAGTGTTATCAATTGTTACATATAGATACCTTATAAGACCTAGATCTCACAACAATATGAATCAAAATTCCAAAAAAGCGTCTAAAAAGATGTAGGATCACGCAACGTTAGAGATTTGACGGGATTCATCCTAGAATTCTTAAAAATTTCAATCATTATAAGCAAAATCCATCAAACTTGTATCTGAATAAAATCGTACCTAATTCTAGCAAAACTGCTTCCATACATGACATCTTCCGAGCCTCTACATCAAATTTCGTATAGAAAGGCAATGCATTTTTGACAAGTAGAACTAAATTCTATCTCAAAAGTGATAAATATCCACGAGATAGAAATCCAAAGAAGCTGATTTCGAGGGGCAGTCTCAAGTATAAAAACGGGTTTAATGTACAAAAAAAGGATCAAAAATAACATGAATTCAGTAGGTTCTGCATCCCAACCCTGAACAACCAGGATCATATTCTGACCTATACTATTTTGTTGTCGAATAAATGTAACAACACCCAAAAATATATTAATTAAGTCGACAACACATACGAATTCGAAATCAAAATATCATTTGCACTACATACCATCAAACATATATACATATTATTCAATTTTCTGTTCTTACACATTTTGTGTTCAGTCCAATCGTTTCCCTCCTACAACAAAACAACTTTACTATTTTTTCTCAATATGTATCATATTTTTATCGTTCATTTTTGCAAAGTTAATTTTTAATTAAACGTTTAAATCTTAATAAATTATTTCTTATTTTAAAAAGAATTGGTATGAAATAAATCAACCTTAGAAATAAATTCTTATAACAAATGTGTCTGCGTAGGTGAATGAATAAATTTGTTTAATTTTTGTTATTGGCTCTTAACTTTATATGGTTACATTACATTTACAAAATGTATAACATGTGAAATAGGTCAGTAAATTTTGTTGATTAATTCTTTAGAATTGAGTTGAATTGGTTTAAAGAATAAGAATTTTTAATATTGGTTTAGACTTGATTGTATTATTAATGGAGATATAAATTTGATTAATTACAATTAGAATATTTACGTTTAAGAAAATGTTAGATATTATGATTTTGTGGGTGGAATTGTTCCGATAAGATACATAACAGTTTAACACTTATAGAAAATCTGTCGTGTTAGTTTAAGTTGAGCATCTTAGACTCCATTAATTTTTTTTATATTACTATTCCGAAATGCAAATATTTCCCATGGCAATATTAGAATATTTCTAAATTTTGTTATTTAATGTACCGTTACTAATCAGATTACCATAAATTATAATATAAAACAAGCAAACAATTTAACTTTACATAAATATTTCATTATGAACATAACAATCCCTTTTGGTTATGATCATACAAATTAAACACTCTAACCAACAATAGTTTAATATACTTTAACGTTGACTTTCTATTAAAACTTGTTTCTTTGTACAATTTCTATATCTCTCGCATAAATGTCAAAATGTCATTATAAAAGATCAAATATTTAATTTAAGATCGAGACAATAATTCTTGTTGCATTGAAAAATATAATTATAATCTAGTTATGGTAGTTAACAAGATATGGATTCTCTTTTTTTGAGTGAGTCATATGTTCTGTAGAGCTAACTACACTGTAGAGCTAACTACTATCGGCAAGTGAAAATCTTAGATTAAAGGCTGACGTTTCGAAACTTGAAGTCAAGAAATTTGCAGTTTTTGTAGTTCTCTACATAATTCGTCGTAAAACTTTTATCTAAATATAATAAAAAACATAATCAACAAACAGTCTATAACTAAATCTTTGATAAAGTATTAAGTTCATACATAGTAAATAAGATGAAATAGACGGCACAGAGTTCATAAGATGAAATTTGAGATCTGAACGAGCGACACTGAACCCGACCATTTGTGATCAACTTAATACTTGGTAAACAAATAGTAAAGGTAAATTAAATTTTTTTTATAAAAATTCTAAAGGGGCTTAGTTTCAGAACGGGGTGGTCCGAAAGATTTCTAAAAATTCAAATTCATGTTACCTTTGAAATCAAATTGCAAGAAAACGGATCACTCGGCATGCTTTCTGCCAAAATGGAACTTGCATATAAAAAATACGGGATAATCGCCATCTATAAAAATGTTATTCCTTAATATTTTTTATAGTTTAAACAAAAAATTTACCGTGTATATTTTTTCAATAGACAAATTTTTACCATTCCAACGCACATAAACAGTTTATATTGTATGATCCGTTTTCTTGAAAATTGATTTCAAATTAACCCTGAATTTTTGTTGCCAGAAATCTTAGTTAATACATAGTTAATTTAGTTTGATGTTGAATAGTACATGGGGCTGAAAACAGTAAAGTTGGTCTACAACTACCACGATGGAAGCCACTATGAATTCCAGTTTCCATCTTCTTTTGATATCGGTTTTTACTTGACATAATATAAGTCTTTCTTTGTTTGAATTCACTTTACACATCGATCGTATAGGCTACTATACTATCTCAGGATCACGTCCAAATCTGCAGTCTTTAACACGTCAATAAAACAGAGTCTTTTGATGCAATATAAGAAATAAGCCTCTGCAAAGTGAAAAGATAAAAGTAGGGAATTTGCTCTCATCTGACGACAGTTTAGCCAATCGAGTAACTGAAATACAACAACTTACTGATGCTTCACAATGGAACCACGTTAAAACAGAAGACAACCCAGCAGATTGTGCTACTAGAGGAATTGATCCAGATAAATTAAGTGAACATCATTTATGGTGGAACGGACCAAATTGGTTAAAGGAAAATCAAGAAAAATGGCCAAAATTAACAACTGAATTAAAAATTGAAGATATTCCAGATACAAAAAGAACTGTGCTAACTACGATGATGACAACTGATCCATATAGTCTTCTTTGTACAAGATACTCTAAATTAATAAAACTACAACGAGTTATAGCATACTGTCAGCGATTTGTAAACCGACTTAGAAAAAAACAGTATCCGACGTCTCTAACCCTAACAACGATAGAGATGGAGGAAGCTTTGCAGCGGATCGTAATAACAGTCCAATCTAAAAACTTTCATGAAGAAATATCACAACTAAAAACTAAAACGCATATCTCAAGTAAGAGTAAAATTCTTTCTTTGAGTCCGTTTCTAGACCAACAAGGTATACTACGGGTAGGAGGTAGATTACAAAATTCAACACTTTCATTTAACGAAAAACATCCGATTATTTTACCCAAAAAACATCCAGTAACCGAGCTAATAATAACGAATGCTCATTTAACAACTTTGCATGGAGGAGCGCAGCTAACGTTATCTTACATCCGAAAGCGTTTTTGGATTATTAATGCAAAAAGCTGTGTTCGGAATTCAATTCATAAATGCGTTAAATGCCACAGATTCAAAGCTAAGGCCAATCAGCAAATAATGGGTAATCTACCATCATCAAGAATTGTTCCTTCTCGACCATTTTTAAAAACAGGAGTAGATTATGCGGGGCCTCTTAACATTCGAACAACAAAAGGAAGAGGACATAAATCATACAAAGGCTACATAGCACTTTTTGTGTGTATGGCTACAAAGGCAGTCCATATTGAAGTCGTAAGAGATCTTACATCACAAGGATTCATTGCAGCATACAAGAGATTTACATCACGGCGTGGACTATGCACTGATATTTACAGTGACAATGGCACAAATTTCGTTGGCGCCAGTGCTGAGCTCAACAAAAGAAAAAAAATCATGTACAAACCTTCAGTAATAACTAACCCGCTTTTCACTGGTGGGGGCTGGACAGTTAGCTTTACTGGAAGATTTGTATGATGAAGAAAAATAACGTTAAAGATTTTAATGTTAAAATAATTCTTATTTATTTATGGTAATTCATTTTCTTTAAATAAGCAATTTTTGCTGCGTTAACAATTATATCAAGTTATTATAAAGAAAATTAATTAAATATAATAATGCAATTTTGCACTATTATGCATTATTATGCATTATTGATTTCCGCTGGGTTGGTTGATATATTTTTATCTGTTGAGGTATCAACATACTCCGGGGCCCAGCTGTATACTGTTATACTTCTAGTTGCTGGGCTGCAGGAATTCCATTAACCTCTTTACTGCATCGATATTTGATAATTATAATAATTGCAATGGACACAATTAGTCCATACAAAATAAAATAATGATGAACATCATGAACTGATGGCCTTTGCAAGAAAGGTAAGATTTCTTGATATTTTACTGTATTAATAGAATTTTCTGCGATTCTCACTTCTTGAAGAATACTGTTATTGATGGAGTAATTCAAAAGTTGACTAAAGTTGTTAAACCCGACTTCATCATCAAAATCCATTTGATTCAAAATTACTGAGTAGATGGTACTGTTGTATGATCCCTGGGATTGTAACAATATTTTTTCACTCTTTGCCACGCACCTTGGTTTCAGTTTAAGTTTTCCGCTTCCGTTTAGATGGATCATAAATTGTTCTTCTTTGCATATGATCCGAAGATTGGTTTCATTGCTTAATGCAAACAACCAAGTGTTGTTCTTTAATTGGTACCAACTATCAACAGGTTTTGCTTTTTGAACGTTACAGTATTTGTTGATTTTGTTCCAGTAGAGTATTGATAGTTCACACGATTTTGTAGGATCAGTTGTATGAATTGGATGTGTTTGCTTACATAAAAACTCTTCTGAGCTTGCTGCAAAGCACTTATCCAAATCCGTGGTTGACATAAAATAGTATTGGTCCATGTGTAAGCCTGTGATGAGAATCTCTCCTTTTGGTACAATTGCTTTAGATTCATTAAATGTATTCATTGGAAAAGCGGTGAGTTTGTACATATTATGGAGCATGTTGTCTGCTAATGGAAGATTGAAGTTGACAATTAGCAGATTTTCAATTGTTCTTGCTGTGACTGTTAACACACGATACATGTGAAGGATGTTGTGTTTTCCGTTTGGCCATGGTATTTGTTGTCCCTTTGGTATATTTTCATTAATATATGATAGTTCTTTCTGCAATTGTTCTGTTGTTAAGATAGAAGTTTTTGCCATTATGGAATGTGTGTTTGTCAACACTTGTATAAGTGTTGTTTGTCTATTTCGGAAATTAACCATTAGAAGCGTTGTGTATAAAGACATTTTAATAAATGTTGTTTCATGATTTATTCCTTCCAAAACTAATTGAGATTGCTCTTTGAATTGTAACCAATGGTTGTTTATATCAGCCTCTTGTCTTTTTAATATGTTCAAGGTGGATTCGGCAATTGAGGTTTGATTTTTCTGCAACTGGAGTAAGTGATTTTCATTCATTTGAAGTAGTTTTATTTGTTGTTTGTAGTGATTAGCATCCCGATCATCCATTACTCCAAATAATTCATGTTCTATTCGACCAATGACATTGATCAAACCTCTTTTTTCTCGATGATGAGTTGGATGTCTGATCAACTGGTCGTGCTGTACTATTTCCGTTAGCATGTGATCGAACTGTTGATATGTTTGATTACAATTTGAAATATTGGTTTTCTTGCATATTTGGTTATTTTTTCCAAACAGCGGTGAAAAATATTTAGTTCTTGCTCGTAGGTTGACAAATTTAAATAGACAATTATGTTCCAATTATTGTTGGTGAACCACATTTTACCTAATTTTTCAAAGATAATTCCTGGTTGGTTGTTCAGTTTGTGAACCTCACACTGATTATTTACGAAACTTATGTTTGCTGCTTGACCAGGACAAAGGATTGCAAATATCACAAATATTGTAAACATATTGATTAACTCGTAACTCTTGAATAGAACGGATGTGCAAAATATTTAAAGCAAATTATTAATTTTTTTTTGTTTGGTTGCTATTAAAAGTTCTAAAAAAGTGTTTGAATACTAATCTAATCTGAAAAAAAAATATAGTTTTAGATATTTAAACTAATTAAGTGGGTAAATAAAACCATTATTTCATGTTATTTGTGATTAAAATAAACATTAAGTTTTAAACCATCATTTCATGTTATATCAATAATACTTGTAAAACCATCATTTCATATGATATCAATAATACCTATAAAGAAACAGTTAAGCAAAATAAAATAAAAAATTAAAAAAAATAGTTAAAAAACCGGAAAATCACATAAAATGCCTAGCAAGTGTAATGTTTGTACGAAAGTTATAATGAAAAATCATATTGTTATGAAGTGTAGTAACTGTGAGTTTCAGTTTCATTATGCATGTAAAGGATTGACAAAGGAAATTGCCAAAAGTTTCGTAAATTCTAAATGGTTTTGTTCACAAGAATGTGAAGATGATAATGACGATTCATCGCCTCCTACAACAGCATTAAGAATGAATAACTTAAATAGCTCGTTCTTGGATACCAACGATGTAAAATATAATAGCTTGTATCAAATGATGCGGGAAATTAGAGATGCTATGCAATTTCAATCAGATAAGCTTGATGAACTAACAAAGGAATACAAGGCGTTGGTAAAAGATCATAAAAATCTTGAAAAATCTGTCAAACTGATTGTTGATGAAAATAAAACTTTAAAACAAAAAATAAACGGATTAGAAATTGAATCGCTAAATAAGAAGCAAGCACTCTTGGCAAACAATTTGGTTATTTCTGGAGTTCCTATTAATGATGTTGCTGAGGCAGCTTTTAGAAAAATTTGTACTGCAATTAAATTTGAGGATGGTGGAAAAGTTGATAAAATAGAATCGCTTATTGGTAAAAACAACAACAAAAACATCAACAATGCTGGTTATCATGCGACAACAAAGTCAATAATTATAAAATTTGAAAAATATGAGGGTAAAGTAGAGTTTGTGAAGAAACATAAGGAAAAAGGCAAACTATTCTCAGCAAATATTGGGTTTGAAGGAAAGGACCACATACTAACCATAAGAGATCATATTATTCCAGAGAAGAAAATGTTATATGAAACTATTCGAAATGAGAAAGAACAACTTGGAGTTGAGTTCCTTTGGGTTCAGAATGGATCTGTTTTGATTAAAAAGTTCAACAACACTAAAATATACAATCTAAATACAGATTTTGATAAGCAACTTTTATTAGATAAGTAATTTCAAATTTAGTTTTTCACTTTTAATTATTCTCTTATTTTTAGTTTAATTTATGGAAGATAATAACATTAATATAACAGAGCTCATAGAACCTAATGTAACGCATAGTAAATTTTTAAATTTAATTAATTTGCAAAATAAATTTAACATTCTTTGTATGAATGTAAGAAGCCTGCGTTATAAACTTGACCAGCTAGAAACTCTATTACATTCAATAAATGAGACAGTACATATTATCGTGCTTACAGAAATTTGGATATCAAGTAATGAGATTAGTTTGTATGGGCTGAATGGATATCAAAGTTTTTTTAACTGCAGAGCTAAAACTGCTGGAGGATGTGCTATATATGTTGAAAATGATATTAACAGTATTGAGCTAACAAAATATGAGGTGGACAATAGCAGTTCACTGATTGTTAACCTACCCAGACTCAATTTTAACATTATATCAGTATATAAGGATCACAAAACGAACAATATACAATTCCTTAATCACTTAGAATTTTTATTAACTTCTTTTCAACGGTCGATATTTTTGGGTGATTTTAATATTAATCTGCTGGATGCTAATTCCACAAACTATACTGAATTAATTCTCAGCAATGGCTTTATGTTCTTAAATAAAATACATCCTAGTTATGCAACACGTGTTTTTGGCACTTCTAGGACTATTATTGATCACATTTTTACTAATATTTTGTCTTACGGATACCACTTAACGTTGTCTAACCAAAGTTTAGCAGATCATAAGACTTTGGTTTTAAGTATAGATACTCAAATTCCAAAACCAAATGATATTTTATATAAGACAGTCCTTGATTATGAATCCCTTGAAAATAAAATTTCAAATAATTTAGATTATTTGGCCTCTATTGAAACATTTGATAATCTGATTAGCTACTTGTCGCACATTATTTGCATCAATACTAAACAAATAACAGCAAAAAGGGTAAAAAACAGCAAGAAACCATGGATAAATCATGATATATTAGAACATATAAAGCTGAGAGATAAATATTACAAATACAAACAGAAATGTCCCCAAAATTTATATGTGATTGAACGTTATAATTACTATAAGCATATGGTTAATAGTAAAATAAAAGATACCAAAAAAAATTACTACCTCTCAAGGATTTCTCTTTGCAGCAATGATTTGCGAAAACTTTGGAGTGTAGTTAACGAGCTAGTATTTAGAAAATTTTCTTCAGATAAAAACAATATTGTTCTTAGCGTTGATAACAATAAAATTTTTGATTCTAAAGATATAGCTAATGCTTTCAACACTTTTTTTATAAATGTTGGCAATATTGGTCATACAGCAACTAAAACATCCCTATCGGGAACTGTCAAACCCATACTCCCACAACTTCATTGGCAACTAACCAATTCAAACGAAGTTCAACAAATCGTAAGCGAACTGAACTCATCTGCTGCCACAGGTATGGATAAAATATCTGCTAAGTTCTCTAAATGCTTTTCGGCATTCCTCAGTGGAAAAAGAGTTGAACTTATTAACAAATCACTTTCTAATGGAATATTTCCTAGCTCTCTAAAAAACGCTAGAGTTAAACCAGTGCATAAAGGTGGTAGTACTCTATTTGTGAATAACTATAGACCTGTGTCTGTGTTGCCCACTTACTCTAAAGTATTTGAGAAAATATTATATCGACAGATGTATCTCCACTTTATGAATAACAATATCATAAATCACAATCAATTTGGATTTATAAAGAACTCCTCAACTCTAGCAGCAACTGCTACTTTTATAACATTTGTTCAACAAAATACTGATCAAGGATATTATGTATCATGCCTTTTTGTAGATGTCAGAAAGGCCTTCGACTATGTTGATCATGATTTGCTTATTGGTGATTTATATAATGCAGGAGTAAAGGGCGTAGAATTGGATCTTTTAAGATCGTATTTGTCCAATCGTACTCAAGTTTGTGTTGTAAATGGTGTTGAAAGCACACCACAGCTAATTCAAAGAGGAGTTCCTCAGGGTTCCATATTAGGGCCCCTTCTTTTTAATCTATATATTAATGAATTATTTGATCTGAGAATAAATGGAGAGCTTCAAATGTTTGCTGATGATGCAATAGTTAAATTTAAATCGAAATCTCTTGCAGAACTGGAACAAATGATGCAAGCGGATTTAAATATGATCCATAGTTTCCTAGCTTCGAAGAAATTGAAATTAAATGCAGAAAAAACATCTTATATCATCTTCAGAAGCAAAACTTCAAATCTTCCAGATTTTGCATTATCAGTAGAAAACCAATCCATATCCAGAGTTAATTGTGTAAAATATCTGGGATTACATACAGATTCGTACCTGAAATGGACGTATCATGTTGATCACATTAAAAAAAAAATTGCTTGCATACTTTTTGCTCTGCGACGAACAAGAAGCTGTATTACTGAAAGTGTTGCGTGGTCTATTTATCACTCGCACATTTTATCCCATATTAAATACCTTAGTCCTATTTGGAGCACAGCACCGGCATATAAATTAAATGAATTAAAACGATTACAAAATAAAGCTGTTAAAATCATAAAAAAACTACCAACTCTAACCCCTACTAGTATATTATATTCAGCAACTGTCTTATCTTTTGAAAATGTTAAATCGTATGAATTACTCCTATTCTTGTATTTGATAGTTAATAACAAAATTAAACATAATTTCAATTTAATTTCTAACAATAATATCCACTCTCATTCAACCAGACAAGCTACCCATTATCGAATAACCAAATTTCGAACTAATTTTGGAAGGGACAGTATTCTTTGTTTTGGACTAGCTGCCTTCAATAACTTACCAGACCATATAAAAATAACTAACTCTGTATCTTGTTTTAAAAGACTACTGCGCGAATACATAGTTCTATAAGCTTGTAAATATTATAGATAAATTTAATTTGTTTAATATTATCGATTGTAATTTTGACTTTTCATATTTTGCTACTACATATTTGCTAAATGTTTAAATTGTAGATCACATATAGTTATCAACTGCTGTGATCAGATCTTATAATATATAATAAATAAAGTAAAAAAAAAAAAAAAAAAAATATAGTGGTTTTTGCTTATTTTGCATGGTGCCGTGTTCCTTCTTGTACATCTAGTATTGGTGGTAGTTTTGTGCTCTTCAGACTTCTTTTCGTTGTTTCCTTTTTGTTGTAGATTCGTATCATCATTAATTTCTACTTTTTCAATAGGTAGGCGTGATAATTTAGATATAGGCCTTTTCAGAATTACCTTCCCCGGGCCACAAACTGTAGCCACTCGCACCTTGTTATTTAGTCCTGGATGTACTTCTACTACTCTGGCCGTCATCCGTTTTGTTGGTGGCAGTTGATCATCTATTACCAAAACTTATTCCCCGATATTTAAGTTAGTTTCAGTTTTATTCCATTTAGACCTTTGTTGCAGAGTTGATAAATAGTCCTTGGACCATTTCTTCCAAAAATGCTGTTTCATTGCTTCAACCAATCTCCATCGCTTAAGACCATTTAGGTTAGATACTCCTATATTTGGATCTGGCGGTGAAATTAAGGAATCGCCAATCAAAAAATGTCCAGGCGTTAAAACTGATAGATCACTTGGATCAGATGTCAACGGTGATAATGGTCGTAAAATCGTGCACGCTTCTATTTGAGTGAGTAACGTTGTTAATTCTTCAAAGGTTAATGTTGTTTCCCCTATCACCCTTTTTAAATGATACTTCATTGATTTGACTCCTGCTTCCCATAGACCACCAAAATGTGCGGCACGAGGTGGTATAAAATGTCAAGTAGTGTTGTCTTTGGAGAGAAGCTCTTCAAATTCAGGATTAAGTTGTTGCATAGTTAATTTTTTTCTTTTGTTGAGCTCAGCACTGGCGCCAACGAAATTTGTGCCATTGTCACTGTAAATATCAGTGCATAGTCCACGCCGTGATGTAAATCTCTTGTATGCTGCAATGAATCCTTGTGATGTAAGATCACTTACGACTTCAATATGGACTGCCTTTGTAGCCATACACACAAAAAGTGCTATGTAGCCTTTGTATGATTTATGTCCTCTTCCTTTTGTTGTTCGAATGTTAAGAGGCCCCGCATAATCTACTCCTGTTTTTAAAAATGGTCGAGAAGGAACAATTCTTGATGATGGTAGATTACCCATTATTTGCTGATTGGCCTTAGCTTTGAATCTGTGGCATTTAACGCATTTATGAATTGAATTCCGAACACAGCTTTTTGCATTAATAATCCAAAAACGCTTTCGGATGTAAGATAACGTTAGCTGCGCTCCTCCATGCAAAGTTGTTAAATGAGCATTCGTTATTATTAGCTCGGTTACTGGATGTTTTTTGGGTAAAATAATCGGATGTTTTTCGTTAAATGAAAGTGTTGAATTTTGTAATCTACCTCCTACCCGTAGTATACCTTGTTGGTCTAGAAACGGACTCAAAGAAAGAATTTTACTCTTACTTGAGATATGCGTTTTAGTTTTTAGTTGTGATATTTCTTCATGAAAGTTTTTAGATTGGACTGTTATTACGATCCGCTGCAAAGCTTCCTCCATCTCTATCGTTGTTAGGGTTAGAGACGTCGGATACTGTTTTTTTCTAAGTCGGTTTACAAATCGCTGACAGTATGCTATAACTCGTTGTAGTTTTATTAATTTAGAGTATCTTGTACAAAGAAGACTATATGGATCAGTTGTCATCATCGTAGTTAGCACAGTTCTTTTTGTATCTGGAATATCTTCAATTTTTAATTCAGTTGTTAATTTTGGCCATTTTTCTTGATTTTCCTTTAACCAATTTGGTCCGTTCCACCATAAATGATGTTCACTTAATTTATCTGGATCAATTCCTCTAGTAGCACAATCTGCTGGGTTGTCTTCTGTTTTAACGTGGTTCCATTGTGAAGCATCAGTAAGTTGTTGTATTTCAGTTACTCGATTGGCAACGAAAGTTTTCCATCTCATTGG
This sequence comes from Diogma glabrata, assembly GCA_963693315.1. Taxonomy (NCBI): domain Eukaryota; kingdom Metazoa; phylum Arthropoda; class Insecta; order Diptera; family Cylindrotomidae; genus Diogma; species Diogma glabrata. The sequence goes on from OY856186.1 coordinate 173,934,286, forward strand.
ACTACCTCTTATCCAGGCTAATGCAATCGTGGAATCACTCCATGCATATGTTTTTATATTTGAAATTTGCATTGCTTGTTCTACATTTCGTAACAATTTGGCTAATAGCAACGCTCCACATAGTTCTAATTTAGGAAGAGTGATTTTTGTTTTTATTGGCGCCACCTTAGTCTTAGCTGTTAGTAAGGTGACTATTTTTAATCCCTTCTCATCTTTGGTTGAAAAATATACTGCTGCTGCGTATGCAAGTTCTGACGCATCACAGAAACCATGTAACTCAGGTGTATTACATTTTAAGTTATTGACGCATCTCGGAATTTTTAGTTTTTCTAGCGCAGGTAATGTCTGTTTGTAAAGAATCCATTTAGAATTTACATTATCTGGCAGTGGTTGATCCCAACCAACACCAGTCAACCATAGTTGTTGGAGGAGTATTTTGGCTTGAATGATTGTAGGGGAAAGCCATCCAAGAGGATCAAACAGTTTTGATGCTTCCGAAAGAAATTTTTGTTTAGTTGTAATAATTTCTGTATCCGGAATCGTTACCTTGAATTCAAAAGTATCTGTTGTTGGGTTCCAGCTTATTCCAAGCGTTTTTATTGTATCATCGAGTTTTATCTGATATGATTTTGTTTCTTGAAACTCAATTGGTATGTTTGATAAAATACTAGGGTGATTTCCAAACCATTTCCTTAGGGTAAATCCGCCACTGCTTAAAGAATCAAGAAGCTGCTGTTGAGTTATAAGTGCTTCTTCGATTGTTTCGTTACCAGAGAGTAGATCATCAACATAAAAATCATTGAGAATGATTTCCGAAGCTAAAGGATATCTAAATTCGTTATCGTATGCAATCTGTTGAAGTGTTCGGATGGCTAAGTATGGTGCAGAGGTTGTTCCAAACGTAACTGTCGTAAGTTGGTATTCTTGAACCTTTTCTGTAGGTGAATTGCGCCACAATAATCTCTGGAAATGCTGATCATCTTCATGAATTTTAATTTGTCGATACATTTTTTTAATATCGGCACCATACACGTATTTATGTTTACGCTATCTCAATAGTATAGATAATAAATCTTGTTGGATTGTCGGCCCAGTCATTTGGTTGTCATTATGGCTGACACCGTTGGTAGTTTTAGCAGAGGCATCAAAAAACAACTCGTAATTTTGTTGTTGAGCTGTTTTCTTTAATAACAGCATGATGAGGAATATAATACGATCCGTTGTTGTTGAATGTAACTGGTTGCATGTGTCCTAGCTGAATGTATTCTTGCATGCAATCCTTGTAAGATCTTTTAAATTCTGAACACAATTCGAATCGTTTTTCTAGCTGTAGAAGTCGTGCAAAGGCTCTGTTGATAGATGCTCCCAAAGGTTTGTAATCTTCTTTAAACGGAATACGAACGATGTATCGACCATCCAGTCCTAAATTATGTGTTGATTTATAATGTTCTTCACATTTTTGTTCTTCTGTTGTAAGAGTTCGTTTGGGTACCACTTCTTCGATCTCCCAGAATTTCTTTAATTGGTTGTCTATTTCTATAGAAGTAACCATTGATTTGATTTGGCCTTGGTTAGAGCTGCCATACCTTCCTGATACTATCCAACCAAATTCTGTTTGTTGAGCCATCGGTTCTGATGTATTATCTTTAATTATGCCATCTAGTATGATTTCCGAGTAATGATTTGCCCCTAACAGCACATCGATAGGACCTGGTTTGTAATAAGTTGGGTCAGCCCACATAAGATTGCTTAAATGATTCCACTCTCTATCATCTATATGTTGTTCTGGAAGGATGGTAGTGAGAACATCAAGAACCAAAGCATTAATTTTCATCTTAAATGCAGATGGGAATCTAGGTTGTAGTTCTAGATTCACAGATTTTCGTACAATTCCAGCATTAGCTCCCGCAACTCCAGTTACTTCAACAAACGTTTGGTGTCCTTGTATCTTCAATTCATTTGCCGCCTTTGTTGTTATAAACGTTGCTTGAGACCCAGGATCTATTAATACTCGAAGATATTTGGGTTGAATATTATTTTGATTACAAACTTGAACAAGTGCCGTTCCAAGTAGCGTACCGGACTGTTGTTCATTCTGACGAAGTGACATAAACGTTTTTAAGTTAGATGCCCTAACGGCTTGGTAATTGGATGACTTTATTTCATTTTGTGATTTATCTGTATGTAGAAGTATATGATGATTTCCCATGCATTTCGTACATTTTATTGCAGATTTACAGTAGTCGTTGTTCTGGTGCACGGTAAGACATTTTCTGCATAATTTCAATAAATTGACCAGCTGTGTTCTTTCAATTGTTGATAGTTTATTAAAAGCTGGACATTGCCCAATATGGTGACTTCCACTGCATTGTTGGCAATTGTTGACGTTTGAATTTACGGCATGAAACCCTTTTACTTTACTGTTAGTCGATGAATTGCTATTATTATTTGAAGCGTTTGAATAGCCAATGTTGCGGTTGTTGCTGCTTTGGATGATACTTTTTGATGCTATTCTAGAGTTGGAGATAGCTTCAAGTGATTGAAATCGTCCCTCTAGAAATTTCAGAAATTCGTCCAATGTTTGAATTTCTCTTGGACTAGCGAGTGTTGTTTCATATAATCTAAGAGTTTCGGAATCCATTTTTTGGTGATTATTGGAATGATAATTGCATTCCAAGAACTAGTATCTGTTCCAAAGTTGTTTATTGCATGTAAACATTCTCTTAATGTATCATGCAGATTTCTGATAGCTGCAGCCGATTCTGTGTTAATAACTGGTAGAGATAAAATTGTGTTTACGTATTTTGTTATCAATAACCTTTTGTTGTTATATCTCGCTACCAGAATTTCTCGCTACCAGTAGTTTTGCTCAGTTGTTTCCAAATGACTTATAATTTTGGCTGCATCACCACCTATGTAGGATTTCAGTAAAGACATCTTATAAGTTGTAGTCAATTTAGGATTTTCATGAATGAATCTTTTAAACTGATCGTAAAATGATGACCACTTGCTGTATTCTCCATAAAAACGAGGAAAATCGATTTGTGGAAGCTTAATATCGATTTTTGATTCGTTTATTTCTATATTCACCTTATTTCTACTAATGTATTGCTGCAGAAGAGTTAATGTTTCTTCTGCTTCATCAGTAATAGATTCGTAGATTGCTTGTTGGTTTACATATCCTGCGTTGTCTACCTTTTCTAAAGACATAATTATTTCATGGTGAATAAGTTCAAGTTTTTCCATGGTAGATTCGATCTTTTTTTGTTTTATTGATAAAAGTTCTTTTGGTTTTTGTAAATTAATAGCGTCTCGAATTCCTCTTAAATTCCGAATAAGTTGTGTGTTCATTATCTCTTGTTTTCTTGCTAATAATGATTCTTGCAAATTTTTTGTTCCTTTTGATAAACCACTTGAAAAAGTTGTTGATGCTGGTAGTTTATCTGGAACAGAGTTTTCTGGATTACTAACGGCACCGGCATTCTGCTGATCTTCATCTAGGTTGTTGGCTACTACGACTGTTGGCACTGATTGTTGTTGTTTTAGTTCAGCCATTATGTATTCGTATGATTGGTGAACCTTCAGCTGATGTTCCTTGAAGTAAGGATGCTTCGTATCAACTCCTTTGGTGGTTCTTAGTATTTCGTCCACCCGTTGATACTCCAGATACAGCCTTTGTACTGTAAGTTTTTTTCTCTCGCAATAGTCATATGTTTTTCTTTCTTTCCCATCCTTCTTGTAGTTTGTAACCAGCTGTTTAAGATTTTCAGCTGTCTCTGCTTGTTGGTCGAACAGAGCTTTTGTATCCATTGTTGTTTATGTTTAACTGATCTTAATGACTGTTGTTTTCTCTGGTCACTTTATTTTACTTGAAGACTCGAAGGACCAGATACCTCAACAGAGGTGGCTCATTTACTACAGCTCACTTTACGCCAAAAATCATATAATCAGTTCTCATGATAATAAACATGAGGATGCTAAACTATGTTTTTTTTTTTTTAAAGTTCGTCTGTTCTGAGTGTTCAATATTTTCTTGCCCTCTCGGAATTCACTTAATTGTTGCATACTATTACTTTCTTAGATTGTTTCTCACAATTCTCATGGTCACGTCTTACTAGGTGGTAGAATATCAGTGAAATCTTTTAGTACACATCTGCGTAATTTTTACCTTTAGCTCGGCCTAAGACCTTCCAGGGCGTGGGTCATATCCACGATATGTGACGAAATAGTATTTGATTAATAGATGATGAATGTGTCTTGGTCCTGTTTTTGATTATGTTGATTTGTGTGGTTTTCTTTTGATGCGATGAACCTCTTGTTTGTATATAGAAGGGTTATTGTGAGTAGGATGTCATTGTGATATGGGAGCGAGTTTGGAAGGATTTTATGACAGGAAAGCATTTGGAATCGAAGTATGTGAGGTCGGCCATTAAATTGAATAATTTGGGTTTTAAAAGGGCAATGTAGCACGATTCTAGAAAAGTGCGGTGGTGAAATTGGGATTGTGAGGATAGGATTTCGGGCAGTTGGAAGTCCAAAAAGTGTCCCGTGGTTTTAAAATGCTCCATCAAAGCGTTGTTAGAGTCATCGGGGTCGTTTAAAAAAGAGAAGTTTTATTTATTCTGCTTGTGAATTGTTGTATCATGTATGGTTCCGCCAACGTAAAAGGCATCGCAAACAGCACCATTTAGCAGATAGATAACGATTGGCTGAGCAATAGTATTATTTTTGGTCTTTGACCATGGGGAATATACGTGAACTTAGAGAAGTGTGGCCGTGTGGGGTAGGAGAAGGCTAAGCGGACTTCAGGAAGGTTATTTTGAAAAAATTCATAAGAATGGTTAAAACTGGCGATATAAGGGAATTGTATGTAAACAGGGTCGATAAGGGGAGGAGGAGGGAGCTGAGGATGAATAAGGGTTTGTATTTATTCAGGACTTTATTGATAATGTGGGGAAGGGGAAGTTATTGGTTATGAGAATTTGGGCGATTTTATGAATGTACATATTTTCTGTTAGAGAAGGAAAGAACGCACTTGTGAAGGAATAGCGTATGTAAAATTTTATGTTGAAATGGCGTCCAGATAAAAAGTTTAAGAGGCGGTTGGAGGTAATAGGTTTATAGTACCAGTTTGTGGAGATGGTTCGGTCATTGTTACGAATAACGCTAATGTTTAGAAAACTGATTTGGTCATTATTTTCTTCTTCCTGAGTGAATTGGATGGAACGAGATATGGAGTTGAGGGAGGTTTGTGTGTTATCAAAGTGAACGGAAGGAATACAGCAAATGATGTCATCAACGTATTTTTTAAGAAAAAAAACGAGGAGTAATGGAGCCGTTCTATCTGTTTAGAACGTCTTCCAGAATTAGTATTTAAAGGGTGGGAGTAAGGGGGTTGCTCATGGCCAGTCCTCTAGATTGTACATAAATGCGATCGTGAAAGGTGAAATAAGATGAGTTGACGATGCAAAAAAGGATCATATGTTCGAATGGCAAATGTGAAATAGTAGTGTACGGATGGGATTGGATGCGATTTTATCGGTTACATAGAGCGTTCAACGCCATGTCTACTGGAACGTTGGTGAAAGGGAAATGACATCAAAAGAAACGACATCAACAACTTTTAGGAGGATGGAGTTCAGAAATTGGGATAGATTGAAAAACGGGGCGGAGTAGTTGGAAACGATCGTACGAAGAGGAATGTTTTCTTTTTTGTATTTTTGGGAAACCGTAGATTTAGGGAGGGCCGAGGCTGTGTGTCGTGGGCGGAATGACGTTCGGTAATTGATGTGGCTAGAACGGAGCAGAGAGTCTACAAAGGCGTTGTTGGCTCTGATGGCTGTGGGGAAGGTATTTTTATTGACTATGGAGTAAGTGAAAGTATCTGAAAAACTTTTATTCTTTGAAGGAGGATGACGGTATAATAACACTGACGTTGCCCTTGTCGGCTGGAAGAATGATTAGTTTCTGATTGAAGGAAAGGAAACGGAGTGAGGAGTGTAGAGCTTGGATCAGGATAAACATGTTCTTTTCCCATTTTCCATCTCCTTCCTTCCCTTTTCCTATCTCCTTAATAATGTAAAAGAATAATAAATGTTGACATTTAATTATACAAATATTTTCATGCACATAAAAGGATTGCTATTCTAATTCACCGAACTTTAAATTTTTTTAATATATACTAACAAGAGGTCCATCGCATCAAAACAAAACCACACCAATCAACATATTCAAAAACAAGACCAAGTCCCCTCCAAATTCATCATTTATTATTCTAATACTATTGCGTCATAAATCGTGGATATGACCCATACCCTGAGAAGGTCTTAAGCCGGGCTAAAGGCTACAATTAAGCAAAGCTGTACTAATATTAACATTCCAAATGTTAATATTAATAAAATAAAACTTTCTCCGGAGCGGCTTGAGTGAAACATAATATTTTATTTTATTTTTTTTTATTTTTAATTGTAAAATCCAAATTCACTCAACATATTTTTAATAAATCAATTTTTAATCAATCAAAAAAAAATACTAATATTAATATTCCAAAACTTAATTACAATTTAATTCTTTTTTCGTTTTTCTAATGAATTTTTCTTACGTTTTCAAGAGTCAGTTTTTCAAATTAGATGTAACTCTTTGTTTCTAATATACGGCAATCGTGTAGGTGCTTAAGAGGAGTTTACTTTATCATTTAACTGCAGGATGGGAGTCTTGTAGTAGGCAAATTTTAGATCTGATTTATTTATAGATCATAAATTCTTGTAAAATACCTGTAAAAACATTACAATTGACATTGTAGAAGTTGTGAATAAGCGTTGATTTTTCACTGAAAAAAAAACTAATGGAAACGTGATTGACGAGTGTAAGGAAATAAATGTTTACCTGTATGTGCCCGTGCTTTATCGTTGTAGATTGCGTTCATGCATGACTTTTAGGATAATCTTTTAATTATAAAAGGAAGTCACAAATTGCTTAATTTACCATATAATAACTGCAAGGGATATTGTAATCATTAACGACTATTAGGTTGCCATCAATACTTTATATTCCTACCTACAAATGTCGAAGGTTATCCAAAACAGTTTCACATTGCCTATCAAAATGATTGATCAATACAACAAAATATATACATGTGTTGTTGTACTGATTATTACATATTATTATAACGCAAAATGTGATGTCCGATGAAATCTCTAACAATTTTTTTCTGCAATATCTCACATGGTAATATTGGAAGCACACGCATTCTGTTGATTTAGGAATGTCTAAACTCTAACTAGACTCCCAAACAAGAGACAATGAAGTTTGGCCTAATGCTTACGATTTGACAAAACATTATGATATGGAAAACATTTTGAAGATTCTATGAAGTGATCACATCCACTTGAAATTTAATTTAACTTTAAACTGCGTCTAGGCCCTCTACGTATTCCAGTCCCTCCTATTGACATATGAGTTATCGTGAGATGTCACATACCACTGGGCATAGCAGTGAAATTTTACTAGTCAAGTTGATATCTTAGAAGTACTAACGGATGAATTCTTCAGTCAACGGTAGCACCCTCAATCTTAGTTATGAAATATATCTTGATTATGTCTAGCTATTGCTGCACGCTCGCTGCACCGAGTCTTCATATAACTCTATGTGTGGGTTATATGATGTCATTGAATATGCCATTACCACGAAGATTATTGGCAACCCAATTTAAATTAAGTTCCTGCAAATTTGCTAAAAGGAATTTGTCCATTTACCTCTTATTTTATTTTTCTACATCCTATCATGAAATATTGGCCTATGTCATATTTTATTATGTGATGTAATTTACTGTTAAGTTATCCATTTGTTTAAAAAAGCACAAAAAATTGCGTTTATCAACACCTTAGCATACATATTGTTGTGGACCTAGGTTTTAGAAGGTTTCTAAGTATTGTTATGACACATATTGTAATTTCTACAGCACAAAAGATTTTAATAACATAAAAAAAATACAATATAATAAATAATAACCCGAAAAACAAACTTATATAATTTATAATCATAAAACTAATAATAATATTTTTCTTTACAGGTACATTACATCAATTCAACTGTCTCTCCAGAGGATTTTATTTTATTTCTGATGAAGGGTGAAATTGGCATTGCTTTCCGATTATAATAAATCCGACACTGCTACACAATATTTTACCAGAAAAAAAAACAGAATTATCTATCATTCATCAAATCTGTTTAAAAACTCAATACCGTGCTAATTGCTTGAAATTAAATTAGTAATAGTTAAAATTGACATAAACGTTTTTACACACTTTCATTTTTTAATTAAATTAAATATATTATTTTTCGTTGATTTAATAACAGAAACCAATCGAGTTGGTTATGTGATTTTTTGTATAAATAAAATCAATTTGAATAATAATGAGACTAAACTATTCTTTTATCCGTTAAAAATGACTGATCTAAATTTTGTCAAATTTATCTTAGTTTTATTATATTAATTCCAATAAATTATTATCATTTATCATTCAACTTTATTAAATTTTTTTCAAATAATATGATTTTATTCAAAATTTTGATAAGGTACCTACAAATTCAAATCACGTAAAATAATTGGCTTATTCCTACTAACCAAAAATAAAACTGAAAACGTTTTCGTATCATCATTTTTGTATTCTATTGTAAATTATGGTTATACATTCATAAGGGATATCTTAATGTTATCTAACATAAAATAATATAAAAATTAAAGTAGACAAAATCTAGATAAATGTTTCATATTTTTTCTTAGAAAACACAATACGACATTAAGAAGGTTGATCTGAAAAACATAATATTATTTCTCTTCCTTGTTACATCTTATACTCGTATGTACATTATAATAAATTACATTAAAATAATTCATCACAAAACATACAGAAAACGTGGAATACGAATAATAATTTGGTGAAAAATTTTGTGAAGGTATGCTGAAAAATCTGGTTCCTACAACCAAAGAAGAAATTGTGAACAATGATGCATTTTAGTATTTATTATTATGAGATCATCTGGGTTTTGAATTATTGCAATTGATTTATATGATTCATAAAAAAATTTAGGAACCATGGTAATAGTTTATAGAAAAACAGTTTACAAAAATAACCGTAACAAATTAATTCAAAAGCTTCAACGAGATTCGCCCGCTGATTAATTTTTATGCTCATATAGAATACTACATTTCGTGATCGTAATACGATATACTATAAACTATTTATATATATATATATATATATATATATATATATATATATATATATATATATATATATATATATATATATATATATATATATATATATATATATATATATATATATATATATATATATATATATATATATATATATATATATATATATATATATATATATATATATATATATATATATATATATATATATATATATATATTGAATAGAAGCGGAAGACCCTGATTGGCGAAACATAATAATAATATTAAATATTTAATAATATTAAATTTTAAAAATACTCCTTGTTTTAGTTCGCAAAAAATTATTTTATTTTATATTTATTAATATTTATTTACAAAATTATTAATAAAATACCTCGATTAATTTCGGTTTAATTCAACCATTTTCAACAGGAATAAAAATATTAAAGAAAAAACATTAAACATAAGGTAAACATAAGGTAAACGAAAAAATATTAACTACTTTAATCAAACATTTTAACATTTGCAAAAATAAAGGTAGAAAGAAAGTAAAGAACAATAGTACATTATTTAATTAGGAGCTAAAGTGATACTTTTTGTGTTGAGTCTATAGTTTGACAATTATAGACGAAACATAAAAAGTTACTTTAGCTCCGAATTAAATACACTATTTTTTCGGCAAACGCTTAAATTTTTTATAAATATGAAATTAATACATCCAACTTTTTATAAATATGAATTTGTATCGTCATAATTACTTCCAAAAAAGAGAAAAAAACATTTAAATTTGCATGAAAAAAATTTTTTTATCAAAGCAGCCTTTTCAAAATTTCATAATATGAGAATCAACTTATTTTTTGTTGTCATGGTTATACAATATGTTTGAAAAAATAACAAACTAACAAATAACAAATGCTACTTTACAGCCTCCGTAATATAAAATAAAAATGGCATTACTTTTGCTGTCGCTAGACGTTACTTTTGCTGTCAGGCTAAAAAGTAAGACTTTAGCTAACTCCCTAGCGGCAGTAAAGTTAAACTTTACAGCCGTTTGCCGAAAAAAACATTTTTTATAGTCAAATAATTAAATATGTATTAACACTAATAAAACTAAGTCTGTAAGGGTAAACCATTACATAACTTAAAGAATCTAAATAATAATTTCCATTTTAAATTTAAATAGTGATCTCAAACAAATCCGAGTTAGTTAAAGGCGAAAAAATGACGTCAGTTTAATAAATTTTTGTTATGAAAAAGAGCTTTTCTAATTTCAAAAGATTCAAGAATATGAAGTTTTGTACCTTTAGATTCAAAATGAAGAATTTTTAAATTTGAATTATTATTGAAAGAACTATTATGGTTTTCAGATAACAAATGATTCGAAAAAGTTGAAGAAGAATGTCCATATCTCAAAACTCGAAAATTTTCAGCTGAACGATCTTCAAAACTACGACCAGTTTGTCCAATATACAAGGCATCACAGTCATCACAGGAAAGTTGATATACTCCACTTTTAGAAACATTTTTTTGTTGCATTTTTTTATTTACAAGAAGATTCTGTAAAGTATGATTATTATAGAAAGAACAACTCAAATCGGTGTATTTAGAAATAATATTTCCTAGTTTTCGGCTTACTTGTCCATTATAATAAATTTTACGCCAATGTTTTGTTTCAGGTACAGAAACTGGATAAATTTGCCTATAAGCGAGACGTTTGAGTTTTTTGTTAAGAATTTTGTGAACCAAAGTTGGTTCGAAACCATTTTCACTAGCGTTTAAGATAGTGTTAAATTCTTTATTAAAGTTTATGGAAGAGAGTGGGATTTTTATAAGTCTATCAACTAATGAACAAAGAGCTGAATGTTTAATGTTCAGAGAATGATTGGAGATGGAGTGAATAATCGTATCTGTGTAAGTTGGTTTGCGAAAAATATTAAAATCAAATTTAGTTTGGCTATGGTTGATAGTAATATCAAGAAAATTAATAGACTTCTCTATCTCTTTTTCAATTGTAAATTTAATAGAGTTACATTTTCCGTTAAGGATTTGAAGAAAAGAGTCAAGTTGTCGTTCGGTTCCAATCCAAAGACAGAGAATGTCATCTACATACCTATACCAAAACAAAACATGTTTAGCAAGTGAAAGTGATACATCTAAAATATTTCTTTCAAATTAATCCATAAAAATTTCAGCTAGAAGGGGAGATAATGGGGATCCCATCGGAAGACCATCAGTAAATTTATAATATTTGTTATCAAAAATAAAATAGTTCTGCTCAACACAAGTTTTAAATATCATGCTGAGTTCGTTTTGAAGTTCAGAAGATGAAACAGAATTTTTTATAAGATCAAAAACTATATCCTTAAGAATGTTAACAGGGATAGAAGTAAACAAACTTGACACGTCGAAAGAAATTAATTTTGAATTATGAGGAACATACAAATCTTTGATTTTATTAATTAAATCAATTGAATTTTTGATACCATATTTAGAAATAAAACCTGCTTTTTCAATTAAAATATTAGTAAATTTTTTGCACAATTTGTAGGCAGGTGTACTACAATAGGAAACAATCGGTCGAATGGGTATATTTTCTTTGTGCAATTTAGGCAAGCCATAAAGAACAGGTGCTGAAGGGTTCATTTGTTTTAGAAGAAAAGATGTACGTGGTAGAAACAAATTAATACAATAAGATATACAATCAGAAACTGATAATTTAAACTTATTAGTGGGATCAGAACGCAATAATTCGGTAACCACTATCAGAAATAAAATCAAAAACTTTTTCAAAATATAAAGTTTGTGGTAGTATAGTAATGGTGTTACCTTTATCAGCTTTACAGAGAATACTTTTATGAAAGATTAATTTAGATTGAATACTTTTAATTAAATTTGCATCATGAAAATTTATATTGTTATTGTTGTTGAAATTAGATGATCGTATTTCTTCAGCACATATGCTTTTTAGATTAATAATGTTAATATTACAATTTGATGAGCTCCCTGTCAAAGCAACATCAACATCAATAGCGACGTGTAAAAGACTTCTTGATTTGTTAGTATCTATTGGATCATACTTTAATCCTTTATGTAAAAGTTGAATTTCATTTTGTGAAAAATTAATATTTGATATATTTTCTACTTTAGTGTAGAAAGTTTGTGTTGAAGGAGGCTCGTGATATGTGGTAATTGAGAGAATATTCAATTTTTTCTTTTGTTTTAAATACTTTTGGAAAGCATATTCTTGAACATATTCACGTAAACCAATATCTAAAACATCAAATTCAAAGGTATACAATCTACTCACCAACTCTCCATGGGCTACTTTGAGTTGTGTTGCTAAAATATTTCTTGTGGCATACAGATAACTTATTTCAACTTTTAACCAAGCTTCTTGTCCAATTCTTATCGCTTTCAATGCACGTGAATTTGAAAGTGATGTTGATATTTGAATATAATTAGGTATAACTTTAAAACGTTTACAGGTAGTGTTAAACCATAAATGGTTTTGAGTTATTTCTTTTTTCTTTAATATCTTTTTATAAATCGCTTTTAAGCTGGCTAAATCTGCCGATATAATATATTGTATAGAAGCGGAAGACACTGATTGGCGAAACATAATAATAATATTAAATATTTAATAATATTAAATTTTAAAAATACTCCTTGTTTTAGTTCGCAAAAAATTATTTCTTTTTCTTTTTCCAAAAGTATTTAAAACAAAAGAAAAAATTGAATATTCTCTTGATTACCAAATATCCTAAGCCTCCTTCAACACAAACTTTCTACACTAAAGTAGAAAATATATCAAATATTAATTTTTCACAAAATGAAATTCAACTTTTACATAAAGGATTAAAGTATGCTCCAATAGATACTAACAAATCAAGAAGTCTTTTACACGTCGCTATTGATGTTGATGTTGCTTTGACAGGGAGCTCATTAAATTGTAATATTAACATTGATAATCTAAAAAGCATATGTGCTGAAGAAATACGATCATCTAATTTCAACAACAATAACAATATAAATTTTCATGATGCAAATTTAATTAAAAGTATTCAATCTAAATTAATCTTTCATAAAAGTATTCTCTGTAAAGCTGATAAAGGTAACACCATTACTATACTACCACAAACTTTATATTTTGAAAAAGTTTTTGATTTTATTTCTGATAGTGGTGCCGAATTATTGTGTTCTGATCCCACTAATAAGTTTAAATTATCAGTTTCTGATTGTATATCTTATTGTATTAATTTGTTTCCACCACGTACATTTTTTCTTCTAAAACAAATGAACCCTTCAGCACCTGTTCTTTATGGCCTGCCTAAATTGCACAAAGAAAATATACCCATTCGACCGATTGTTTCCTATTGTAGTACACGTGCCTACAAATTGTGCAAAAAATTTACTAATATTTTAATTGAAAAAGCAGGTTTTATTTCTAAATATGGTATCAAAAATTCAATTGATTTAATTAATAAAATCAAAGATTTGTATGTTCCTCATAATTCAAAATTAATTTCTTTCGACGTGTCAAGTTTGTTTACTTCTATCCCTGTTAACATTCTTAAGGATATAGTTTTTGATCTTATAAAAAATTCTGTTTCATCTTTTGAACTTCAAAACGAACTCAGCATGATATTTAAAACTTGTGTTGAACAGAACTATTTTGTTTTTGATAACAAATATTATAAATTTACTGATGGTCTTCCGATGGGATCCCCATTATCTCCCTTTGTAGCTGAAATTTTTATGGATTGGTTTGAGAGAAATATTTTAGATGTATCACTTTCACTTGCTAAACATGTTTTGTTTTGGTATAGGTATGTAGATGACATTCTCTGTCTTTGGATTGGAACCGAACGACAACTTGACTCTTTTCTTCAAATCCTTAACGGAAAATGTAACTCTATTAAATTTACAATTGAAAAAGAGATAGAGAAGTCTATTAATTTTCTTGATATTACTGTCAACCATAGCCAAACTAAATTTGATTTTAATATTTTTCGCAAACCAACTTACACAGATACGATTATTCACTTCACCTCCAATCATTCTCTGAATATGAAACATTCATCTCTTTATTCATTAGTTGATAGACTTATAAAAATCCCACTCTCTTCCATAAACTTTAATAAAGAATTTAACACTATCTTAAACATCGCTAGTGATAATGGTTTCGAACCAACTTTGGTTCACAAAATTCTTAACAAAAAACTCAAACGTCTCGCTTATAGGCAAATTTATCCAGTTTCTGTACCTGAAACAAAACATTGGCGTAAAATTTATTATAATGGACAAGTAAGCCAAAAACTAGGAAATATTATTTCTAAATACACCGATTTGAGTTGTACTTTCTATAATAATCATGCTTTACAGAATCTTCTTGTAAATAATAAAATGAAACAAAAAAATGTTTCTAAAAGTGGAGTATATTAACTTTCCTGTGATGACTGTGATGCCTTGTATATTGGACAAACTGGTCGTAGTTTTGAAGATCGTTCAGCTGAACATTTTCGAGCTTTGAGATATGGACATTCTTCTTCAACTTTTTCGAATCATTTGTTATCTGAAAACCATAATAGTTCTTTCAATAATAATTCAAATTTAAAAATTCTTCATTTTGAATCTAAAGGTACAAAGCTTGATATTCGTGAATCTTTTGAAATTAGAAAAGCTTTTTCATAACAAAAATTTATTAAACTTACAAACTGACGTCATTTTTTCTCCTTTAACTAACCCGGATTTGTTTGAGATCACTATTTAAATTTAAAATGGAAATTATTATTTAGATTCTTTAAGTTATGTAATGGTTTACCCTTACAGACTTAGTTTTATTAGTGTTAATACATATTTAATTATTTGACTATAAAAAATGTTTTTGTTCATTACTTTCTTTCTACCTTTATTTTTGCAAATGTTAAAATGTTTGATTAAAGTAGGTGATATTTTAGGTAGATTTCATATAAAAATCTACCTATTGCAATGGGCTTCATCTCGGAATTTCGGAAAAATTTTGATGCCAAACGACTATTTGTGATAAGCGGAGATGGAAAAACAAAAAAAAAAAAAAATTATATATATATATATATATATATATATATATAACGATATGAGGTATAACGGAATTTAGCGGCACTCTCACGGTCGCATTTTTCAACCTAAACCACAATAATTTTCTGTGTATGTTTCGGCAAATAATGTCTTGGACAAGTTCGTGAACTGGCCAAATCCGGGTACCGGTTAAGCGGCTAGAGCCTAAAAAGTCGAATAATCTAGGACGCTATAACTTCCGTTTGAATAATAATATTTTAATAAAATTTAAAAATATTGAATATTTGAACCTTTTTTTATCATTTTTATCCAGATGACTACTTTGGCGTTTCAGGTTCCTCAAAAATCAGCTGTTTTAAAAATTTACTAAACTTTGCTGCCCTTGATCTAGCTGAAATGGCCAAGCTCATAGTTGAAAACTTTTTTTCACGTACTTAAAATATAAATCTTTCCAAAATTTTCAAAAATAATAGTTTAAGTCTAACGGTTGAGACCCTACGGCTGTTGAAATAAAAACAAACGCAAAAGGCAATGCTTTCATCATGTTTCAGTTTATGTTATTTAAATTCATCTTAGCTTTTAAACATACTTTTCAACTATAGCCTCAAAAAATTTCAGCTTTCTAACCCAAAAGGTTCCATTTTTATAAGCATTATAATGCAACCCTTACAAGAAAAATATCAACCCATTTAATACCATAGAAAAATTATCAAAATCTCTTTTGTTTTTATTTTTTTTACTAAGTAACCGTTTGAAAAAAGATTAAATAAGAACAAAAAAACACAACAACAAAAGACGATTTTGAAATAAAATTGTTTGATAATGTTTGATTATAAATTATGTGTGATGGTATAATTGTAGTTGTGACGTAGTTCATTTGATCTTTGGTGGATTTAATATGTTATTAAAAGTAGTTTAAACCAACTTAAATAAAACTGTTCCGAAATTGTATTGATGGAGTTAGTTCGGATAATGTATTTAATTTGGTTCGATAATTTTTTTGAATTATTCTGTTTCTACTTATATTTTTTATTTAAACTAATCTGACTTATCTAATTTTATTTGGACACAAAACCGTCTGACCCCGAAATCTATCTATTTCTAGCGGATATACCTGCCGCTGGGATTTTTTTTTAATAAAATGTGTTGCGTAGTAGGAATTACAATATGTGTCACAATAACACATAAAAACCTTTTTTTTCGTTTACTTTTTGTTTACAATGTTTAATGTTTTCTCTTTAATATTTTTATTCCTCTTGAAAATAGTTGAATTAAACCGAAATTAATCGAGGTATTTTATTAATAATTTTGTAAATAAATATTAATAAATAAAATAAAATAATTTTTTGTGAACTAAAACAAGGAGTATTTTTAAAATTTAATATTATTAAATATTTAATATTATATACTATTTAGTAATAGATTTTATAATTAAAATTGGCAACAAAATACCATATCAAAAAGAAATTCTTACAGATAGATGTTTTCATAAATTAAAAATTACACTAGTTTACAAGAAAAATCTCCCGAAATAAAACCCAACTTTTCTTATAGATTTGGACCTCCTGAACACGAATATCATACTCATTTTTTTTGGTTAGCTCTTGTTTTTGAGATATTCACGAAAAACCAAATATTTTGGTGATCAAAAATGTTGTTTCGGTTTTTGGGTCTCATATTTTACAAAACAAACAAATTAAATATATTAATAAAACAAATGCATAGTAAATATGCTAACAAACATTTTGAGTTATAGTTTGTAAAAATCCGTTAAGGATTCTGGAAGTTACAGTCGAAAAAAGTTGAAAAAATACGAAAAATTCACGTTTTTTTAAAATATTTCCATTTTCAACACCATAAATTTTGAACAAATAAAGACACTAATTTTTTTTAACTTCTTGGAGCCTATAGTAGCTTCAATTTTCTTTCTTTTAAGCTAAAAGATACGAATATTGGTTTCTTTGGGAAAACTTGAATAACTTGGTGCAAACTGCACCAATATTCGTATCTTTTAACTTAAAAGAAAGAAAATTGAAGCTACTATAGGGTCCACGGACTTAAAAAAAATTAGTGTCTTTATTTGTTCAAAATTTATGATGTTGAAAATGGAAATATTTAAAAAAAACGTGAATTTTTCGTATTTTTTCAACTTTTTTCGACTGTAACTTCCAGAATCCTTAACGGATTTTTACAAAATATAACTCAAAATGTTTGTTAGCATATTTACTATGTATTTGTTTTATTAATATATTTAATTTGTTTGTTTTGTAAAATATGAGATCCAAAAACCGAAACAGCATTTTTGATCACCGAAAAAACTGGTTTTTTGTGAATATCTCAAAAACAAGAGCTAACCAAAAAAAATGAATATGATGTTCGTGTTCAGAAGGTCTAAATCCGTAAGAAAAGTTGGGTTTTATTCAGGGAGACAAAAAAAGTTCAAAATTTGTAAACTAGTGTTATCGATACATGCTTCTTCGTACTTCTTCGACAACCTTAATACATAATTTCATAATACAACTAACAAATGAAATAATAATAAGAAGGTGAACAAGATAGTCTACATTAAATTATATATGAAAAAAAAATAGAAGAAAAAGAAAAAAAATTAAGTTAAAAACGAGGATGGAATAATATTATTATGTTCAAAAGAAATTTTTTTTGTGATATTGCTGTGTATTCGTATTGCTAGTAATTGAAAATGTTGAAAAGGAAAATTGACAAAAGAAAATTTCTAGTTAATTTTACTTCTTTTACGAAAATTGCCTTTATTTTGTTAATTTAATAGAAATTAATTTGTGAATATGTGTTAATGGTTATGCCGATATGCCAATATTGGTGTTTGAAGTTGAAGCAATTAGGTTTTTGGGGCTGTTTTAAATAGGATAAGGAAATAGTATTCGAAATGAAATCTAAAGGCTGGTGTCTCACGTACAGACAATTTGGTATAACTAAATTTGTTCTCATTCAATAACTAAAAATAAGCTCCAACAAAAATATGTGTTTGTAAAGGCCGCCAATATATGGCTCTTAGCAACAAACTAAGATTATTTTATATTTGGGTTCACAAAAAAACGGTAAATTGAGCCCAGCATTTAAAAGACATGCGGCATTATAAACATTAAAAAACAAATTAAAAAAAAACTAAAATAAAAAAGAAAATAATCTCCAGAACAACTTTGTTAAGATCTCCAAAACCCAAACGTTGTCGCTCTGGAGTCCAACGTTGGGCACTGTTGTGTAACATATGTGGTTTGCTGGATCGCGGATGTCCACCAGTTGGTCGTGCAAGTCATTGCACTGCACATCTCTCCGAAACCTAAGTGGTGTTCAAGGCACGCGTAATGGATTGTTTCTTAATGATATCAAAATTTTTGGCTTGTGATGTGGTCGAATTTTTGTTTACTGAAATTGAGCTTGTGCTGGGTATTTTGCGTGCGCAACTCGTGCCCTTGAATAAAGGTTTTTCAGCATTTTGTGCATAAGTATGAAACAAAACAAAACTCGGTCGTGCCTCCCTCGCATTGTATTGTTTCACTATTGTAATTTAATGTTTGCTTGTGGTTGTTATTGATGTGATGGATCATTGATTTTAATATTTTATTTTATTATTTAAGTTTTGATTATAATGAGTATATACGCAATGCTTGTTCTTCACTTATCCAATAGATAAGATCCGTCGCCTTGAAAAAGGAAGCACAACAAAAGCTTCCGAAACGTTGGCTGCCCTCCAAAACAACAAAAAGCAACAGCCAAATTAATAAACATATACACTCAAAAAAAAAGTTTGTAAAATTTACAGAAATGTCATTCGAACATACATTTCTGTTACTTTTGACCCTACAAATTGTTCGTTGAATACAACAAATTGATGTCAGTTGAATTTATTTTACCAACAATTTTTAACGAACAGTTTGTAAATTTTAGAGACATGTTTGTTAATTATTATGAACAAAACCACAACCGGACTGTTAAAATAACGAACATGTTTGTTTTGACATTTTATTCAATTGATTTTATCCTATATTTTCAAAACTATTAGTAAGTTATAATTAGTTTATATTTTATTATAATACTATTAAATATTTGTACTTATATTTTTTCTATAATGATTTTAATTAAAATTTACCGAAATAAAATTTACCTTTATAGACATCTTTAAAACAAAACTGTTGCCTTTCTTTAAATTTTTAGAACATTCAAATAATTTAATTTCACTAAAATTCACTAAAATTTCACTCATGTTTTAAGGTATTTTAATTGACACAATTCATTAGATACTTTCACACATTTTCTTAAAACTGTGCTTTTGATTTCACAAAATTTCAGTTTTACTGTACTTCCACTAAGTGGACTATCAATTTCAAGCCCTTACTACTCGAATTTTTTCATATTTATGTTTTATATTTTTGATTTTTGGCCATTTTATTCAACAAACGATAATCAACGAACTGCTTGTAAAGGTAGTTAAAAATATTAAACAAAAATATTTGTTGAAAACTGGCAATTAACAAACGTGTTTGTTAAAACAATAGAAAATCAAATAACGTATCCTTTAAATAAATTCAACAGACCATTGTTTGTTGTATTTTACCTACAATTTTTTTTCAGTGCATATACATTAAAAAATGGAAAACGAAAAATTGAAAATAAAATAATTGAAAAAAATGCTGAACAACAAATGTTTTAACTTCGTCATTTTTTATTATAATATAATTTGTATATTCTCATTATAATCAAAAATTAAAAAATAAAATCAAGAATAAAATAAAATATTAAAATCAATGATCCATCACATCAAGAACAACCACAAGCAAACATCATAAAAATATTGAATCAAGAAGATATATCCTTCGTTACAAACATATTTTAACTTAAAAGAAATACAACTGTTAAATATAATAAAATAAAACTATTTATTTTGATTATGAATCATAAATATTGTATAATGTCGTCATACACAACAGTGCAGAATATTGTATAATGTCGTCATACACAACAGTGCAGGAAAAATTTGCAATTCTCGATCTTTATGGCGAGAGTAGTTTTTTTAAACAGCCTGCTTCGCTAATACATGAAGATGCGAATCAAATATATCTGTCACAGTTAAAAGATCGTCCAAATATACTTAGACCTGAGTCTTCAACGTTCGTGGTATTACTCGATCTATCAGTTTGGCCATCGTCTGTGGAGAGCTGCACAGACCAAAGGACATATGAGCAAAGTTATAAAGATTTTTCTTTAGAATTCTCATCAAAGAGAATCTGCTAAAAATCGTCTTTTAAGTCAAAGCTAGAAATGTAACTAGCTTGCGGAAATCGGTTTAGTATTTCTTCGATCTGTAGCAAGCGGTATGAATTTTTTATCATGCTGTTCATTTCATGCAAATCTAGACATAAAAGAAGCTCCCCTGGATTTTGATTGAAAACCATTTTCTCTTCCTCATCAGCTGTCAAAGTGGATATTACCGAGTTTTCGTTCCTTAACGGGAGCTGATTTGTTAACGATAATTAACAGAAAATGTAAAAACATTTACATTTGTTTTCATTAATTACAATTCACTTGTTTTTTCATATAATTATCATAAATAAATAATAAATTTATTTTTAATAAAAGAAACACTTGTTTGTATTCCGCAAATTAATTAATTAATTTTCTTATTTTACTTAATGGAAAGCATCCTTCAGTTGGATTTGCCATTGAAAGGGAAATTGATAAAACTTTAAATTTTCTAGATGTTCAAGTTGGACATGTTACAGCTGGTTTTGAATTTGACATATATCGTAAGCCTACATGTACTGATACATTCTTCATCAAATCATCATTTCATCATCAAATAATCATTTAATACATTCTTCATCAAATCATTCTTTTAATGCAAAAAATGCCGCAATCTTTTCACTCGTCGAGAGACTTGTTAAAACACCACTTTCTGACCAAAATTTTCAAAAAGAACTAAATTTAATTTTATTAATTGCTAAAAACAACGGTTTCGAATCAAAATTAGTTCACAAAATCCTTCAACGAAAGTTAAAACGTATTGCTTACAATTTGATTTATCCAAATTCATTACAAGATACTAAACATTGGCGCAAAATTCATTATTCGGGTAATTTAAGTCAGAGACTAGGTAATACATTATCTAAATATACAAATTTAAGCTGTGCATTTTACAACAATTTCAACTTACATAATTTATTAGTTAACAACAAACCTAAACGAAATTTAATTTTGAAATCTGGTGTCTACCAACTTAGTTGTGAAGATTGTAATGCTATATATATAGGTCAAACTGGTCGTAATTTCAAGCAGCGATGCTTGGAACATTTTAGGGCATTAAGATTAGGACATACAAGTTCAACTTTTTCTAACCATTTAATTAACGAAAACCATAATAGCTGTTTTCTTAATAACGAAAATCTAAAAATTCATCATGTTGAAACTAAAGGCCCCAAACTTGATATTCTTGAATCGTTTGAAATTCGTAAAGCTCTTTATTTAAATAAAAATCTATTAAATTTACAAACAGATGTCATTTATTCGCCTTTAACCAACCCAGATCTGTTTCTTTAACACAAAATTTAACTTGTTTTCAGAAAATTCTAAATTGTGTTGTGATTTCCTTTTGTTAGATACCAAGATGCAGTCATTATTTCATATATTAATTTTAATATTTAATGGATAAACAATAGTTTTAAAATATGTCAGCTCTTTGAATTTACTATTATTTAAATTTAAAAATTGTTTTGTATTCATTTTTGATCTAGTTTCATTTTTAATTTAATTTTATTTGTATATAAATGACATGTTGTATTATTTTTTCTTTGTAACAATTTTGAAGCTCTTGAAAATGGTGTAAAAACCGAAACCGGTTGAGCTGTTTTTAATTTTAATTTTATTTAAAATAAATAAAGTTAGAAACAAAAATTAATTTGCGGAATACAAACAAGTGTTTCTTTTATTAAAAATAAATTTATTATTAATAATGTTTCGCCAAGTGCCAACAGTAACCTCAATAAATACTATAAATAAATAGTAAAATAATTTAGAAAAATCAATAATGATCGACAAGCAATTGCCAAGTCATTTAATTTTTTCTTTTTGTTCAATCCTAACACATGTTTTACACAATTTAGAATTACGAAAATGAAAATAATGCTTTACTAAAAAAAATGAAGTATTTGATATTAATTGAACTATATGTTATTTTCACACAAATATTACGTGTGATTGTCTCAACTACATCGTTCTATAACTGTACAGATGTTGAATAAATTTTGTTGTTCGATTCACCATATCCGCCCGCACGGTGAAGTTGAAACAACTGCCATTCGATTGGAAATAGAACACGTTTTTTTCAGTGTAACTATAATTATTTAGATTTTTATTAATTATCATTTAAATGATCTATTTATTGTGAATAAGTTGAGAACTCCTCAAAATCTTGTCGGACCGCTCTCTTTAATGTATTTGTTTTATTAAGTTTTGTTCTGTGGGCCAAAGGCAAGATTTTTGTAAGGTTGGCCATTTGATGGTCGGAGAAATGATAGCTAGGGTTCTTAACCTCCACTTTTGTCTTTTTATAAGTTTCAAAGTAATAGCTTTCTCTATCCCGAGAAACTACAAATTAGCACCGATATAGGGACCGGTGTTATGTAAGCGGCACGCATTTAAATTTGATTTGTGAATTTAACATTTCTTGCAAAAAGGTTGGTTGGAAGAATCTGCGCTCAAGAGAGGTAACGGTGGGATGTATTTCGCGTACATCAACGGTTCCTAACGTAGGACTCAAACCCACAATCCTGAGTTTAAGAATCTCATGCTCAACTCAAAATGCAGCAAATGCAGAATGCAAATGCAATGCAACAAAAAAACGGTAAGCTAAGCCCATCCTCTAAAATAAAATTCAGCATTATAAACAAATAAAAATTAAAAAAACATACTAAAACAAAAAAAATAGTAGTGTGCAGAACGATCTCCCAAACCCAAACGCTGTCGCTCTGGAAACCCACGTTGGGCGCCATCTTGTAAAATGTGCAGATTGGTTGACCGCGAATGTCCATCAGTTGGTCGAGCACGTCACTGCAGTATACATCTCTCCAAAACATGGGTGGCGTTCTAGGAACGCGCAGTTGATTGTTTTTTTAGTGATTTCAAAATTTTTGGCTTAAGAGGTGGACCAAAGAAATTTAACTGAAATAGAGCTAGTAGTGCTGGGTAATTTTGGGTGAAATACTAACTGGTGAAAATTTGCGGTCGACAAACCTCATCTGTTACAAGATGACCCAGACCTCGTTCAATTCATTCCCATGAAAAAGCATTTTTGCAAGAAAACAAGACTCGGTTGTGCCTCGATCGCATTTTAAACGTTTGCTCGAGGATAAAATATATTATTTAATACTAACCCAATAAACTACTTCTTTTATTTTTTTTTAGTTGAAATGTTTTGGAACTAATTTTTTATGAATATGATTATTTTGTTAAAGAAAATTTTTGTTTAAATTTTTTTAAATATAATTTTATATGACAAGGAGCTGTCTAGTTAGAGCTAGTGCCAATGACCCGTTGATTTGAAACTTGAATAATTTTAAGTTCTGAAAAGCTTTTTTGAAGAAATATAGACACGTGGTTTGATAAAACAGTTCTGCGCCAAACTTCCGGATTGTTGTTTCCGGTAATCATATTTTTCCATTTAAGTAAATAATATAAAATTAAGAGTTGAGACTTACAACTGTAACGCGGTAATAAATAATCTGATCGACGGATTATTTTATAAAAATTTACTAACTTATAATTAAAAAATATCCACACATTTTCTGTAGTGATTGTTTAACGTAGTTTATTCGCCTAAATGTTTGCTTAAATTTGCTTTTGTTGTATTTTAAATTCATTGATATAATGTTAATTAATAAAGTTCAAACCTATTATTTAAATTTTAAATCGATTAACGTTTGTTGTGTTTTTTTGTAAAAGAACTGATTTTAATTTGATTTATATAAATTTTCTGATTTCTTTTGAATAAATATTAAAATTTCTTCATTAGTAAATAATATTGTAAAACCAATTGTAAAACCTAGATTTAGAAAAAAAGCAAAGAAAAAATGAAAATACAACACACACCATTTTAAAGCAAAACAAAAACAAGAAACTATAATCAAATGATTCATCGGCTCATCAATTAATATCAAAAACTGCAATTTTTTTTGAATATTTTATATCTGTTTGCAAGTAAATGTTTCAAGAAAATAAACAAAAACAACCAACAGATGGTGTAACTAGGTGGTGCTCTGTTTAAGCAAGATGTTATCAGAAGTTGAAAGATCGAACTAAGAAATAATAGTTGGCCGTAATTATGTTTATAAACTCTACTTTAGAAAGTTTGGAAATCGTTGAGGTAATCTATCACATTGAATGGGAAATTGAAGAAATAGTTAAAGTTAAAACCGACATAGCTCAAGTTGTCAAAGTGGCCAACTAACAAAAAATAAACAATCGAGGGGAAATTTATTACAAAAAAATATTATGTTGATGGATGGAGAAATATGGGTATATATAGCTGATAAAAGTTACCGATCAGTCTATTCGTTTTTGGCGTTCACCAGCAACACACTAATCGTTTTGGGACGTTCACAGCAACACATCAAACTTGGCTGCAATATAATTCTAAAGATATTGCGAAGAAGAGGATATGAAGAACAACGCATGCCGCATCAAAATTTTGGGTATTTGCTTATATTCTTTTTATATATATTGTGTTAATTTAGCAAAATAATTTATTTATTTATTTGTGAAGCTGATTAATGTTTTTTTTGTTTGTTTAAATTATTAAATAATTGTGAATTAATTTGCGAATTTTAATTAAAGAAATTATAGTTTATTAAATGGAAAATAATTGTTAATAATTGTAATTTAATTTATTTTGTTTTTCTTTATTTATTGTGTTTGAGTGTTTTTAGATATTGCTGTTTTGTGTTGTGTGTAAAAAAAATTAAAGAAACCGCTTCATCAGAACATATTTGACAAAGGCCCGTCCCACCTAAAAAATAAATATAGCGCTGCGTGGAAGGTGACGTTACACAACCAAAGCTTTAAGATAAAGATATAGGTTTTTTGACGGTTTAAAATGGTAAAAACTAAAGGATCGATACTTATAAAGAATTTTGTTTTGAAATATTAAAGTATGAAAATTGTAAATTGAAACACATTAGTTTGGAACAATTGGTTGAAAACAAATGACTGATATACAGAAACCATGAGTCAGACGAGCTGTAAATTCTTAATTACAAATTTAAGACAAACAACCAAAGACAGTTAAGCCATCTATATGCCGTGACTCATGAAATATTTGCCATAATTTACAATAATCGAGTCATCTCCTTAAAAAATGTATAACCTTGCAAAAACCTTATATAAATTTCATTTATTCTAGTACAGTTACTTATGCTTATTTCTAATCCAGGTTATCTCTATTAAAATACAACATCAATATTTTCCAATATCTTTCAAGTTTTAAAATTTTTTAAATTCCATAATTCTTTTTCATGTTCAGAATTATAAATTTTTTTCTATTTTTAACGGAGTTGTAGTAGAAAGATATCGAAAGCGACATTCTTTTTCCATATAACTTTTTTTCTTGTTTTTCATTCATTTCTCGATATCAAATTGTCGTACAGAATATAAAATAGTTTTTTTCCATACATTTTTTGTCAATATTTTTATGACATTTATATTTAAATTTCAAATATATCGATTACATTGGTGTTGATGATAGTATCACTGAGTTTGATGATTAAATAGATTTGGGTGAGTGAATCATGTTGAAATTATTATTGTATTTGATTGGATATTTTGTTGCTATTATATATAAATGACATTCAAATATTGTTAGATTCTTCGTCATCGGGATGTTTGAGTCTTCCGGTGTATTGGTCCTTAAATAAATTACCATTTTCAATCTTTTATTTAAGCAAAATCAGTCAACTTAATACAGGAAAGCAGTAATTATTTTCGTATAAAATTTTATAGAAAAGGCAGAAAGCCTTTTTTTTGAACGTGTATACATAAAAAAGATTTAATTTTTAAATAAAGAATTGATACAAAGAATTTTTTTTTTCTGTTTTCCAATAAACAAAAACGAATTCTTATAATATGTATTACAATTCGATGAAATGGATGTGTAAGATAACTGAAATGGAAAAAATTTTCTTTGTTATTGTAGATTGACGAACAACTTTATGGAAGTAAATTTTCCACATCGATGATTTTTTGTGAAAAACTGTTAACGCAGCTACCTTTGTAATCGTGAGTATGAATAGTTTGGGTGTGTATGCGAAACAATTCTCTAAGTTTTGTGTTGATTATTCATAAGGAAAAATAGAGTTTTAGTCAGTTTTACTTTAAGAATCAGATTTAAAAAACTTACCCTGGAGTTTTAAATCTTAAATCAACAATCCTGCTTTGAAAAAAGAGTATCACCAATTAGACCGACCCATTTTTGTATGAAAATGTTGATTTTTTCTTTATGCTCATGGTTTAATTCGTTTATTAGTCTATACTATATATAAATATCCACACTAAAAATAAGCTTTTACATATATAGTAAAACAAGATTCGAGATTTGTTGGCTATAAATACTATATCTCAAAATCGCTTAATAATATGAAAAAAGTTAAACCAAACCCACGGTATTTTGTGATTGTCTTACTTTTTTAGTACAATCACTATTTCCTATTTTGTCTAAACATTTTTACAATAAATATTTCGTTTTGCCTATTTTAAAATATTATATTTGGTTTTCAGGTCACCCTATTGTGCTTCTTAACTTGAAACGGCCAAAAATTATTTACTGATATTTATTAGCTCAATACCTTTTAAACAGGTATAAAATCACGAAATTCGGTTAAGTGAATCAAAAGATATGGACACATTAGTGAATTATTAAATGACGGTCTCTATACAGACAAATGCAAATTTCAAGACCTTCTAACAGTTTATAACTAAAATTTTTTGAGCTGCTTCTTAAAAAAATAGCAGTGTTGCAAAACGTTACTCGTAACGTAACGCAAAAACGGAATAACGAAATGAAATAGCGTTATTATTAATAATTACGTTCATAACGTTTTAAAAATTAAACTACGTTACAATAACCTAAAACGTAACGATAACTCAAAATTTTATTTCGTTTTTCGGGTGACTTTTTTTATAATTATGTATATGAAAATCAAAACACAAAAACCGGTTGAATAAAATCCAACTTATCTGCTCTTTATCAATTTTTGCGGACGCTTAAACTACAGATTTTGGTAGTTCTAATGCCCGATTTATAGTCGGTAACGTTAACTTAACGTTAACTTTAACTTAACACTAACTTAAGACATCTAAAAATTTTGATTTATAGTCGGTAAGAAATTACGTATTCATTGACGTTTGATCTGATATTAATTATGGTTTTGTAATCAATGTTACAAATCAATCAATTCTTTAAAAGTAATAAACTGATTTTAAAATCAAAATTTAAAATAATAAAATTCGAAACATACATTTGATACAAAATTTAAAAATAAAAAATTTATTTTCATATTAATTTTCTGCTAATATTTGGCTTTAAAGTCGCTCTTTATATCCTTTGCATTTTTTAAAAAATAAAATTTTATTTTTATGGACACTTGCAATTAAATATTACTTTTCTTCAGTTTTTATACCAAACGTCAACAAATCCTTAACAAAATCTTTAAGATAGAATGAAATGAACTTTACGTTAAGTTAACGTTAAGTTTGCGTTAACGACTATAAATGCTCTAGTGCATTTTCATACAATTGTTCTTTACGTTAAGTTAACGTTAAGTTAAAGTTACCGACTATAAATCGGGCATAAAATGTTGTACAATTTTAAGTTTATTTTAAATAATTTCAAGTCTGTAGTAGCCGTTTTGCATCACAGGTGTTTTGAATAATTTTAAGAAAGAATATTTTTCTGCTGGCCGAGAAATCAATCTGAAGATCTATTAAAAGCAACTCTAATAGTTATAAACAAACTATCAGATTTGTGAAAACGCCTGATAAGATTGCTTAGTTTTTGTAAAAATTAATTATTTTTAATATGAAATGATTTCAAAATATTCGTCGGAGTGACGTGAATAATCCATTGTATAATTCTTTAATTTTAATTACTTCAGTTACATATCTACGCCCGTCGATGATCTCCACGAGATCAAAACTATAGTAGTGTGAATTATAAAAAATATATATACTTAAAAAATTTAAAATTATTGTTTTTAATTGTTTTTTATATATAACAATAGTGAATAATAAAAGGTGTCGTTATTAAAATTAAAGAATTTGAAATGAGTCAAATTTTATAGTTACGTTATTTTAAAATTAAATTGTAATGTTTAAAACTAATCTGTTAAACATTACATTTAATTTTAAAATAACGTAATTATAACGTTATAACATAATAAAATATAATATTTTTCTGTTTCATAACGAAATAACGTACCGAAAAAATAAATATACTGTTATAAAAACGAAACGCATAACGTTACGAATTTTTTTTTCGTTTTGCAACACTGAAAAATAGTTTTTGCATCCAAATTTTGAGAATACTAATGAAATAACACAAAACTGTCAAAATTCGACTTTCCAAAAATTTTCTCGATAAACTACGCTGTCAGGAATCCACTGATTGATACTCATATTCTGACACTTGTCATAATAATTGTTTTTCCTAAGTGACTGCAAATATTTTTTTATTATTATAATATTGTACTTAATTAATTTGGGTAAATTTTGGTTTATTTTTAGAAATATGTACACTGTTAAGTTAAACTGAAAATTTCAAGAATTTCTTAAAATAAAGTAACTTTTGTTCTAAAACTATTTTATTTTATAAGTGTGTTCTAAATAAATGTTATTTTAGTAAAAAATTTTAATATTTCGTCTGGCAACTTTTTTTTTAAATTGCCACTGGAAGCTTGAAGCCATTTCGAAAAATTGAGCCCTAATTCAGAAAGTTCCACTAAAACATTTATATTGTAATTGCAAACATATGTAAGCGAAATCCCGAATCAGTGATGCAATAGTTTTAGAAGTCACAAAGAGATCATTGAGAATACTTGCGAGCAGCAATAACCAAAGGGGTTGGTTGATCTAAAAGTTAATTATAAATACATATTTCATTATACCAATTAATTATAATAATTATTATACCTATTCATGTAATTTCCAAATAGATGTCACTTGCGTGCAATATTAGCCCAAAAAATATGCATTTAATTTACAACAAAATTACATCCATTTTTTTATAAAAAATTATAATAATTTTGATCAACCAAACAAACCCACTTCTCTTAAAACTTAAAAGCGTCTATCAATTCGGACTTTCGTATAAATTGTATTCATTCTGTTATTTTATTACTTAAAATTAAAATCGAAGTTGTAAAACATTTGGAAAATTATATAGTGTTTCATTATAAACAAAAAATAAATTTTTTCTATTTTGCGTCTAAAATAAAGTCATTTCGATACCCAAATTGGTATCGAAATGGCCTTCATTATGATACGCAAAGTTTTGTTTTTCAAGGTTGGTCACATTGGTTATACAAACGTCAGTGAAAGTTAAAACGAATAATTATATAAATAAAATTATTCTTATTAATTAATCTTATTATTAAAAAAAAATCTAAATTAGTGTTAAATATTTTAATTAATTAAAATAATTAGTAATAATAACAAAATATCAAATTGACTATATTTTAATAAAATACACATTTTATGCAAGCTAGTTTTGCAACAAAAAAATATATAGAAATATGATGAAACGCCGAGCTTACTATTTTGAATTGAAATTTTTAGAAATTTTCTTTAAAACATTAAAACATAAAAAATATTTTTTTAAATTTCAAGACAAAAAATGCAAAATAGAAAAAATAGTATAAAAAACTCGTTTCATAAGACGTTTTATCGCACTTATCCTTTAGAAAACTCCCCGCTGCGCGGGTCGTTTTCTAAACAGATTGCGTGCGATAAAATCGTCGATTATGAAACTAGTTTCTTAATATACTATTATTGTCATAAGGTTTCATAGATCGCAAATTGCATTCAGTGAAATTATTCAGGGGTTATTGAGGCAATCAGCCTGGAATGTTATCTAATAAGTAATTTCTATTCTAGATTGATTGTTGGATTTGATTATATATTTCTGTATGTTTGAAAGATAATGTTTATGTATTTTAAATTGGGTTAGTATTTTTAATTCACTAGACTTGAATTTCGATTAATTTTTAATTAAATTGAGGATGTTTTGTGAGCACTTTTAGACTCGAGTAATTAAGGAATTAATTCTAATTTTTCACTTCGAAGGTATGTTTTGGAATTTTCTGAGAGCAAAACCCCATTTCTCTTATTCTTTTTTCGGATTGATATTCAAACCTTCCTCATCAGTGCTATAATTCAAATCCGTAAAGTATAAATTTGAATGATAAGCTAACAATAATCATTCATGCAAAAGTATTTTTTCGCTAAACTATGCATGTAAAGCGTATATTTTTTCAAATAGTGTGTACACCCGGCTTATGAGATCTCCTTCTGTTCTCGGTGTAGATCTTCCCCACGAAATTACATAATTCGTTTTAAATGTTTTTTAGTTTTTTGCAAAGAATTTTGCAGTAGCTAGAAATATTGAATAATCAAGAAAAATTAATTGAATTGATTTCTCTGTTTTATTGTTTTTGTCTGATGACCAGAATAAAAAATTAAATTGATATTCTATTTTTTGGAATGTTAGTTAAAAATAATCCTTTAAACTAAAAGGCAGGTTTGATACATGTTTAAAGATTTTTCTGTGAAGAGAACAAATTAACTAAATTAATTTCGTTTTCAAGCCGCTTTGCTTTGTTTTGTATCTTTTTATTTTTGTATAAAATGCATTGTTTAATAGAGTTTACAATATGTATCACAAAAATAGATAGAAACAATTTAAAACCTGGGTTTCACAACAACATGCGTTTTGAGGTGCTGCTATGCAAATTTATTTAATATTGTGTTTTTTTAAGAAATTGATTTGTTAAAGGAATTTTTAAGGAATTGACAATAAATCCCATCACATGGCGTAAACACAGCACATTGTCTCTTTTTTTTAAGCAACTGAAATAATTCTTAAATCAATAGCATTATTCTAGCCAGGGCTGGAAACCGGTTTTTGAAAACCAAAACCGCAAAACCAGAAAACCAAACCAAATCAGAAAAACCAAAACCGAAACCATAACCACATTCTAAAAATAATCAAAAATAAAAAAAAAAATCAAAACCGGAACCAAAACCAAAACCACGTTTTAAAAATTATCAAAACCAAAACCAAAACCATAACCGAAACCAAATTTTAAAAATCATCAAACCAAAATCGAACCAAAAACTAAATTTTAAAATAAACAAAACCAAAATCAAATCTAAAAATTTAGTAAAATTTAATATTTGTCAATTACTATAACAATTAGCTGTTTATTAATTCCTAAGCTATTTCAGTCGTAACTTTACTGTCTTACAGTTATTATATTATAATTAGTAATTACTAACTTTCCAACCCAAAATATAACTTCCCGATCAGTTGGATAGTAAAAAATGATTTAGTGATTATGTTTTTTAGTGTGATTTTTGTTAAAATTTCATTAATTTGCTTTTGGATATTATTGTTGTGAGAAATAACATTTCGAATATAAATTTAAAGTTCATGTTTTAAATTCTTTTATTTGAATCACAATGAAAAAATATTAAATAGTATAAACAAACCACGGGAGCATGTTCGCTTTGTCATATCTTAAAATGCTCTAGGCGCTACGCAGAAATGAAACACTTTCCCCTGGGCATGCAATGTATCTTAAATTAGATCAACATTTTTTGCTGAGCTCAATTCTCTGACGAATACTCAAACAAACATTTTTTAGCTATAAACCAAAACAAAAACCAAATTTTGACGTTGAGAAAAACCAAAACCAAAACATGTTGCATAGAAAAACCAAAACCGAAACCAAAACCAAGATTTATTATCTAGAAAAACCAATACCGAAACCAAAACCATAATTGGCCATTGCTAAAAACCAAAAACCAAACCATTACAAATAATTTATGGTTTCCAGCCCTGATTCTAGCCATATCACCAATCTACTATAATTTGCTTCCTTAAAATTTTGTGGATAAATTTTTTTTCCATTCCAGAAAAGGGTTGGAGGAGTCGACGAAAGGTGTTGTTACACCTACCCGAGTAGAAATTGGCAAGCGCCCAAATAGGATCCTAACTAAATTCTGCTAGAGCTAGGGTATATACTTACTAGATTTTCTGCTTCTTCTATTTCTTCGATATTTACGAAAAATTCTGGTTTACATTAGGAAATTCTTTGGAGACTCATCTCAAATAGAACTCAAGAGTCTTAGATCAAGGTGATGTTGTCGTATTAACTAACAGAAGGAAATAAAATTTCAACCATCATATTAAACGGCGTTAAGGGCAAATGCATCGAGATTAAGTGGTGTTGTCGTGAACAATAAACTCACCTGACAAAGCAAGGAAACTTATTTGAAAAAAATTGAGACTAAATCTTAAATTGATACTTTAGTTCATTGATTGGGTGCATATTCTGAGCAATTTTGGTTTGGCGGTCTACAACAAATATCTTCTTCAAAAAAAAAGTGTGCCTCATTGTAAAATCTGTTTTTTAGAATTACATCAGTCACAAGACTTGATCGTGTCCGTGATCTTCTGGTCTAAGTGCTCTACGGGTACAGTACGTGTATCTTGAATGGGTCCTAAGCTAACGTAACCTACATCTAACGCCGCGTCAAGCGCTTACAGGTTGAAGATTGTAGAACTATTCAGTCATGGCACCCCAACCAGTCATCAAAAGATTTTCTAAAACCTGCACAACAGAACGGATTTATACCCCATTTCGAAATTTTATGAGAAAAATTGCTGACCTTAGCTTTTGACCATTGAATTTTGACTTTTGACCCTTTAGTTTTGACTCTTTACTTTTAACTCTTCACTCTTGATTTTTGAATTCTTGACTCTTGAGTATTGACTGGTGAATCTTTATTTTTACTGTTGACTTTTGATAGTTGATTATTGATACATATTGCGCCCTAAATATTCCCTCTTGACTCTCGATCTTTATATTTGAGATTTATTTTTTCGAGTTTTGATATCTGACTTCTGATTA
Source organism: Diogma glabrata (assembly GCA_963693315.1). Taxonomy (NCBI): domain Eukaryota; kingdom Metazoa; phylum Arthropoda; class Insecta; order Diptera; family Cylindrotomidae; genus Diogma; species Diogma glabrata. The sequence continues at coordinate 173,967,758 of OY856186.1, forward strand.
TAAGCTCAAGGTCTTAGGTTTTCGATCCTCAACTTAGCTTGAATGTTGATTTTTGCACTACTGTCGACATTTTGTTCACGGATATGTTTTTTAATTGAATATTTAATTTTGACCAATGAATTCTAGAACTACCACGTCTATTTGATTTTGATTCTCAAATTTCATTTCCATACACTAAACAATCAACTTCGTTTGTTTACACTCCATTAAATTGATTAATGCACTATAAAAGTAATTCAATCGTTAATTTTTAAATATCTATAATTTTAGCTAGTATCATATTAGAATAATAAACGATTAACACAAAACTATAAATTAAAAACGGTGCGTTTAATGTGTTGTTAGTCACCATCATTTAGAATTATTTATTTCACTATATAATTCAAATTAAAATCGTAAAACATTCAGACGAGACAAATTTATAAATATGATAAAATCTTTGGTGGTCTACGTCATTTTCTTAAAATTACAAATATTTTTATCTTATTCTCAATTAAAAAATTTAAAAATAAAAATATTCTTCAATCAGAAAACTCACATTTCCTGTTTATTTGTTCAATTAATAATACGAGCCCATTATCGTTTATATATATAATTAAATATGTAAATATTATTTTTTTTATCTAATTAATAATAGAAAAATTGGAATTCAAAATATACAAAATTATTTGATAATTTTAATTATACTTAGTTTTTAAGTTTTGCTTTCTTTAAATTAATTCGATTATTTATTGTCAATCGGAATTATTATTTATTAAAAGGCCGACAATAAAAAGTGCTTGAGGGATAGTTGATAAGTAATGAGGTTTTCTTAGATCTCTTATGTTTAAAGCCAAAGTCTGATTGTCAAGTGTTATGGTCCGATTGTCAAACAAAGGATAGCTCATTAAAAATCCCTCGTCCATCTGAAATTTAAATTATTCAGTTCACATACTCAATTGTTGTTGTTGGTGAATAAATAAGATTATGTTGTTGTACAATTTAAATAAATTAGGTAAAAGAATTTAAATTAATATAATAAATAATTTCTTTGGTTATAAAAAACCTTTATTGTGATTCTTAATGCAACAATAATTATTATTTATTAGTGGTAGCTTTAACTATAATTTTTTTATTATTAAAATTTAAAGCGATGAAAACCATTGAGTATCGATTTTTTCTGTAACGAATTTGGTTTATGTTTGGCTTATACGAGAATAGAAAAGTACCGACATTTGAAGGACATAAAGATTAAAATCTGTTGTTGTCTAAACGTTTTATGTGGTGACAACATGTATGTTGATATTTAACAAAGCGTTTGATTAAGAAAACAAATCGCAATTAAAACACAATCGTAAGTTATGGTAGGATTAAGATAATTTAAATTAATTTGTATGATTCTACAATTTTTAATTCAAAATCTAAAAATTAGGTATTTCGGTTTTCTTAAATTCATTTTATTTTTTGGTTTAAAATCCATTATAAAGGTATCAGAAGAATTGTTTTAGATTTGCGTCATCGTAGCAAACCGGATGAAGAGTGAGTGTTCTTAGTTACTTATGTTAAGCTAAAAATTGATCACAACAACGTCCTCTGTTGGCAACAGAGTGTTGTCCGTCACATTGATATTAATTTAGATTTCGGTGCGTTCCAATGCTAGTTATCTCTGAGCTTACTTATTTCATACATTATGCAAATACAAGTTCTTAATGGATATTTCTTTTCGGTGCTGGTGCTGCCTTAGTTTTGTTGGTGAACGTTTAGCACTAGAACTTATGTAATCTCCTGATATATTTAGGCGGTCAACAGCAAAATTAAAGACGGCCAATGAAGTCACGCAGAAAATTATTTTAATACAAACATTTCTTCTTTAGGTATCGAAGGATACTGCCAACCTTAAGGACTAAAGGAAAAATTTACATTCCTAAGACCGGAGGGAAGGTACTGAGATATTTTACTTACTTAATTGGTAGAGAAAACAGCAACATCAATGAAGGGAAAGTAACAGCTACTGTCGAGTTCCGTACCTAACTTTAATCCGATAAATTGATTTCGATAAAGTGATTCGTGTATCTGGAATTATCTTGAAATGATCGTTTTGGATAATAAAAGCCAGTTCACTTTACTTTTATTCTAAAACTTTCAAGCTATATACAATATAAATTCGACCCCGCGTGCTGCGATATGCTCCTCTGGACTATGCTTGTTCTCATCCATTATGTTAGTAAGATTTCAGAGATTGCTTTGGTATGATCTAGACGTGACCTTGGAAATTGTAATGAACACTGTGCATTCCTGAAAATAGAATTACCATCCAGAACATTTAATGAGTTGCGTGGCTTGAGATTAAATTTCCGACCAGCTGCAGTCTACGAGCTCGATTAAGTTTCTCTTTGAATTGCACGCAAAAGTTTCACAAAAAGACGGATCCAAAAGTAGGAGGAACCAAAACCATCACATCAAATATAATTATTACATTAAAAAATTTAGTCCCATAGTGAGTAAAATATAAACGAATTCCATAAAACAAACAAGCACAATAATGCAATATAAAAAAAATCGTTGCGCCAAAGCCACATACAATTTTTGAACAATATCAATAATGCATTATAATACAATTTGATGCATCTAATATTTTTTTTAAAATACAAGTGTTGTGGCACAACAACGCATAAATACCTTTAAGACGTATAGGTTCCTCAACAACTTGCGCTCTAAGGTGTTGATCGACGCTTTTTTTAAACTTCTGCGGATTGAAACCACCTGAGACTATGGATTCCAGATACCATTCCATTTGTATGCAGTTCGGACAAAGAAGTCTTTCTGCGATCTGCCAGTATGACAGCGCGGGATCTCGACCATTTGACTGGTTGCGGTAGCCGATTGCCGAGTGGAACGGGTGTAAGAATAAGTTTGAGGGATGATGCTGCTGATTTCATCTGAGCACTGTTGATGACGATATTTGTAAAAAACAACGAGGTCAGCAACAGTGCGACGATGTCAAATCTCGATAACCTACAATTCGTATAGCCCGCTTTTGAACATAGTCAAAGAGGACCAAGAAGGAAACAGAAGCAGCACACCAAACTCGACAACAGTACTCCATACAGCAACGAATATAGGACTTATAAACAGGGTATTGGTATAGATTGAAAATTTTTTGCATCTATTTAGGAGACCGAGTTTTTTAGACGCGGTTTTGGCCATCACCGTTACATGATCGTTCCAGAGTAGGTCATTTGAAACTATGATAACCGATAAACGAATGTTTTTACATGGCCCCATTGGTTCATCACACATACTGAATAAAATATCTTTGGGGAACTTGGTCTTTGATCTAGAAACATCAAACAATCAACAGCTGTATTTTGGTTGAGTTGAAACTGACCAGGTTTTGGTCATCCCAATCGGCGACTTGTTTTAGGTCTTTATTCACGTTTATGGCAGCGTCTCTCCGAGCAGGATTAACTCGCTCCTGCATTTTAACTTTTGAAGGAAGGGGCTTGAACGACTTGTGCAGAGTACTATCATCTGCAAAACTATTTATTGGGTTGCTGCTGATTTTCAGCAACTCGTTGTTCTAAATCAATAATAGGGTTAGGGACAGTAATGAGCCTTGAGGTACACCAGCGTTAATTAATTTAGACTTAGACAAAAATCCGTCTAAGGAGACCGAAATGTATCGTTTGGATAGAAAATTTTGAATCAACTTCACAACATTGGGATGAAAACCATACGCATCGAGCTTGTTGATTAGATTGGCATGCCAGACTCGATTGAATAAAATATACAGGCAATTTGTAATGTAAACAATATACAGGCAATTTGTAAGGGGCAAGATATTCCGTGTCGGCTGTACCATTTTTCGTCCTCTTTACTTTACTTTATATAGTAATATACTACATGAATATTCGAAAATACATGTATATACATATTTTCAAAGATTTCTCAACCCACCTGTTTGTAAACAAAACAAACGCACTTAGACAAAATATTTCGACAGACATCTACAGCCACAGAATTTATGCTGATTTTTTCCTTCTTTATGGCTCGGGTTGTGTTATTGTTTGAAAATATTGAAAATATCGTGTTTTGAATTATTTGAAAATATGTTTTTTGTAGAGTTTAGCAGTTCAATTGGAATTCCTGAGTGAGTTGAGTTGGATTGGTGGAAATGTGTCGAAAATTTTCGATTTTGGCAATAGAGTGGTACATTCGATCGTGTTTGTTTCTTGTTGTTAGTGTGCTAAATTTATGATCAAATATAGAATAGTAGATTGTATTACTAGTGCGAATTCGTTTTTCCAAACAAGAGTTAGTCCCTCCCTACGGTCGTGCGGCAATAACTCGCGTTTGGAAAACGCATTCGCACTAGTAATACATACTTTTTTTTGTAACAAGTGCATGAAATTTATAAATATTTATTTAATTGTTAACTTAATCATTTATTTAACAAAGTTATAAACAAATTTAAGATTTTTAAATAATTAAAGTGTGCTAAATAGTGTGTTTTAAATAATAATAGTTGTAGTTTATAAGAATAAAACTACCGGTAAAAAATAAACATAAGAATCAAATTACCGGGAATATAAAAAACAACGCAGTAATCCAACTAAGCTGTCAAAATTGTAAACTTTGAAGCCCCAAATAAATTGGTTTTTCTTGTAATTCAAATGTGTCCTTTAGGTTCAAAAACGATCTATTCCACTTTACGAGTTTTCGAGATAAATGAAAAATAAACCTTTTTTTTAAAATTATTTACAAAAACGGTGATTTTATTGTTTAATTCATTTCTTTAGGTATTTTTAATTAATTTGCTTGAAGAGTAAAACAATGTAGGTAGTAAAGTTAAGCTGGTATTTTAGAAACAATTTTGGAATAGACACGTTATGAATTTTACGAGATACGTATTTTTGAATTTTTATTTTACGTATACTTGCAGCTTAATGGAAGGGAACGAAATCAATTAATAACTCAAAAATTTCAAAAAGTGGAATAGATCGTTTTTGAACCTAAAGGACACAAATGATGCAATGTGTTTAAGTTGCTTTTACTATATGATAAGTTATTTAAATTATTATTTTGATATTTTAGTGCTATAAAAATATTATATATTGAATAGAATTAGCTACAAATCTCACATGCAGGCGGCGTTACGGTCCAGACTTACAAAATATTTTGTGGTCATATGTGCGGAAAAGTAGTTTTTTCTTTTATTCTATTCCAGTACAAAATTGAATATTTTTTATGCATGTGTTACAAAAAATAATTTTGTGTTATAAAATAAATTCAAAGAAAATGAAAAAAAAAATTGCTTATTTAATTGTGTTGGGTGGTAAAGAAATGTATGTTTGGTAAATAAATTAACATTTAAATAAATAAAAGATCACTAAATATTATCGAGTTTTGTTTTGGGTAACAAAATATAAGAAAAAAGATAAGAAAAGATTGTTTGTTGAAAAAGATAACATCACATCAAGACAATAGTCCGAATATCCAATCACGAGTTATATGGATTAGTACACAAGATAACTGACTAGGGTGGAAGCAAAACCTTTCTTTCACAGAAGTTAGTTGTCGGGATGGCTTAAGTTTTAGCACCAACCAGATGGGAACAAAGAGTCGAAGGTTGAAGGACGTAGAAGAGGTACATGGGAGGTAAGAGTGCCTAATCTTACTTTAAGAGTGTTAATAAGGGCAAAGTGATAGTATTAAAGTAACAGAAAATATGAACATGGTGTAATTTCAGCGTAGGGAGGGTTGTAGCAGGAATGTGTGTTTTGAGTGAATGACCAACTAGTACACCTTCACGGTCTACCTTACATCATATCACAAATTGTTGAAAAATATTAATATGATAGGAATCAATTGTTGTGCCAAAGCTACAGGCGATAATAAAACACAATAATAGTGTCGTTGTACCAAACAACATTTATGTACTTATTACAGGAATTAGTAAAACTGATGCAAAACTTTTCTTTCTATTAGATATTATCAAAATTTCAAGCACCAAAATATCAATTATTACCTAATTTCAGCTTACTTGGCTGAGTGAACTTGAATCTCTTGAACTCAAAAAACATTTATCTTTAAAAAACAAATTTAACAAAAAACTTTCTAAATTTATATACCGCCACAAGTATATGTATATGTCAAAAAAGTTTAAGGAAAACCAGAAAAAAATTAACGAAAAAAACCCACTGAACTTATTATTCCATCATGGAACAGAACAAACGGTGTTTATATTGATAGCCTCTGATCGGTAAAACCAACAAATCAACGCAGATGCTAGAAATTCTTTAAAAGACAACTGCTTCATAACAAAATTTTCTTTATGCTGCGACAGGAAATGTAACTTAACCATATAAGCCCATCACATTTAAGCCCATCACATTGATACCGATTAAAAGTATTAGTTGTACGTATGATAAAATTCAGGGGATTAATTTCCAAGTATTTACTAATTACTAATTAGAGCTCTCAAAAAAAATTTTATGTATTAAAATTTTAATGATAAAAATGTAGCAAAAATTTTTTTTTTAAAACTCAACTTCCTTACTATACAAGTATAGTTGTTGATATTTTTTTAAGACTATAATGTCCATTATTTGATGTCTATACTACCTCGAACCTTTTTCAAGATTCATTCTTCGGTGCTTTGATTGCTATGATTTTAGATAGGCTACGCCCCAAGGTACCTGGTTTTAAACAGTCAGCTAGGTGGACGATGTAGTAGTTATGATGAGGGTGGCTCTCTAGCTTTTAAATGTCTAGAATTGTCTTCAAATGTTTAGATTGTGTGCTTTAGCAAGGTACTTTTACGACTCCCCTTATTGAATTTTTTGTAATATCTTTAGCTGCGTTAGCGGCTAATACAATGCTGATAGTAGAAGTTTCACACTACGAAATGTATAGAAAGATCTGCCGATTGAAAAATAAAATATCGGACAGTATGACATGAATAATTGAATAAGTTACACTTTTCGCTGTCAATATGTCGATTCAGGACATGCATATATAGGTCAGCTATACTGTAACATTGCGACATAATTTATTACGCAGATGAGCACGTTACAAAAGATGGTTGCGCCTGGCTTATACTTACACCGTTACCAGTTGTGTCCCTTTGGTATTAAATAAATAGAGAACACTTTAATATGCAGTATACCTTATCAAATTTTTGATTTGGAAATCAATATATACGAATTTAACAATATTCAACAAAATGAATTACCATTCTTCTGAGGAGATCAAATAAATATCAACCGAGTCTGTTACTTTTCTCATTACTTTTCTCATATACCACATAAGAAAATGTCACATCACATAAGAAAGCTTGATTTTTAAAAAAAGAGCTTGTAATTTAGGGAATTTTTTACCTGCGTTCCTGGTATTTCCAATCCCCAACTTTTTAAAATCAATGTTCACAAATTTCTAAGAGAAAGATAATTCACTATCTTAACTCTCAGTTAACATAGCATCTTCAGATATTCAGAAACGTTTATTTATACTAGCACTAAGCATGTTTAACTTTAGGAATTCCAGCAAAATCTACAAAACATTGCAGAAAGAGAAGAAGATTATTTAACCTAGTAATTATTCTTATAGAACAAGAATCTTCATTGGGTTGACCAAAAGTTTACTCCAAAGCTACAGAATACTAAGCTATGGAGACATTGCGTGAAACTAGTCAACTCTAACATCTTTGAAGGCCTTACCTCGGTGTGTAATAGAATATGGTCTTGCAAACAACTATCTCAACATTTATTAGCAAAACAAAACTAAAACAAATTCTTTTTGATTAACTAACTCTATGACAAATTTATTGAGGTTTAAATTTTAGAACAATTATTGGGGAACCAATAAATTACCCACCCTTTAAATTAAATCTAACTCACACTTGATTTGCCCAACCAATCGTTTTTATTTTTGATTTATAACAAAATAAAAAGCAAACCAATTCCAAAAGTACAATAAAATCTTCTACAAATTAGCATCACTTCCCATATCATCTCTACCCATAACGAAAATCAATTATTGTTAGTGATTGAATAATTTAGCAAAAATATCCCTCAACATATAAGAAGAACATAAAAAAAAGTTAAACGATTTAGTTTTATTCGAAACTAGAAAACGATTCAATTTAATATCTTTACGGAACAACATAAAACCATGTGTTTACACGCACATACAAAAGAATACAATTTCTTTCTTTCGGTTTTCTTAAGTTTTCATTTTAATCGTATATTTTTTTTTATTTTTATTTCTTAAGAAATTCTTTTCTTATGTTCTTTTCTACATAATATAAGGGGTTAAAGTTATCGTAACGCCATACTTTTTGTATTTATTATTGTTACTCAAGAATTCTTATCACGTACTTTTCGTATTGTATTTCATTTCATTTCATTTTGGTTGATGTTTTTTTCGTGTTCTCTAAAGTTTATCTTCCTTGAAAAAGAAAACCGTTTTTGCAGGTTGATATGTGTCTTTTTAATAAAGAAGATTTTATGAGTGAATCAGAAATGGCTGTTGACAACGTGGAAAAAATTCTGAATCATTAACAATCAACTCAATGGTGTATCGAATAAAAACTTAACGTCAACTTGCAATAGTTATCTATCAATACCTTAATTCCAAAACTCATACATCAATACAGCCAGTTTCAAGAATCTATCTGTTGAAGTTCATTTCTCGATAGGAAGACCGAAATAATCGATATTGGTGGTAAGCTATTAATTGTAAACAGTTGTTTGGACTTATCAAGATTCCCTGATTGATAGCTAACTAGCATCAGTGAGCTATTGATAGTGAACTTCCGTGAAAACACAAGATAGTCAAGTGCGTAACGTTAGTTTTCGGTTGTTTACTATAGAAATCTTGTTATCGAAAGATAATTGTCGATAGTTAGATGTCAATAGTTTCAATAATCAGCCAATAGGCAACTATCGAAAGTCCGATGACGTTATTATTCATGGGCGACTGTCGATGGCCAGTTGTCGGTTGGAAAATATATTAATTTTGAAAAGTATATTAAAACTCAGTTAAATAAATTAAACTAGAACTCCAGAATAGTATTATAAGCTTAAACTGGTTCCTCGAGCCGAATAGCGAAAAATTAACAACATTAACCGCGATTAGAATAAGAACACTGGGAATCCTGACTGCCTGCAGAAATCTGTTATATTTTTTTTTTTTTTTAATCATTTATTCTCATCCAATGTATATATTCACTACTAATTATCCAGTGGTTTATTAATTACCTTTAAAGGTAATTAGTAGTGAAATAAAAGTTAATATAATTACAAATATGTATGTCTAAAATTAATATGTACATATATACAAAAATTAAGTACACTTATAACTAATATTTTATTAAATATTTATTTATTTTTTTTTATACCTTATTTTTTCTCTTGATCATATATTGATTTTTTTATATTAGCTAAATTTTACTTTATTCTTTACAAAGAAAACAACTCCATTGATGATTTGTAAAACATTTTTAGGTTATTTTTGAATTTAATAAATGATTCAGATCTTTTGATTGCATCTGGTACTTTATTAAAAATTAATGGCCCAGAGAATGTTATTGATTTTCTGCCAAATTCCGTTTTGATATTGTGAATACTTAGTTTATTCGAATTACGTGTTGCATAATCATGATCTATATAGTTAAATATCAAATTGGACGAAGATAATTCATTTAAGGTTTTGTACATATATATAGCAATCTGTAGTTCATGTAAAACATGTATGGGAAAAACTAAGTGTTCATCTCTAGCATATAGTTCGGAGGTGGAAAATAAAGCAGGTAATTTGAACACCGCTTTCATACTTTTATTTTGCATGACCTGTAACTGCTTGATCCTCGTTTCCGAAGCTGTACCATAAACTAGGATTCCATAATTTATCCGCGAGTGAATAAATGAGAAATAGATCATTAGCAAGACATTTGTAGGAACATACCAAGATAATTTTCTTAGTAGACCAACAATTGGAGCAATTTTATTGCAGGTGTTATTGATTTGATCTTGCCATGTCATGCGTTCATCAAGTATTACTCCTAAATATTTGACAGAGTTAACTCTTTCAATAGTGAGACCACAAACTTGAAGTAGAGGTAAGCAATTTATTGATTTATATGGCGAGTGAAACACAAGAAATTTGGTTTTTAATATATTTAGTGAAAACATATTAGATTTAAAGTATTCCGTTAATACAGTAAAATCATTTTTAATACTATCGAATATGCTCTTCGGATCTTCAGTTTGATAAAATAAAGCAGTGTCATCTGCAAATATTCTAACTTGACCAATCAGCTGTAAGCTTGAAATGTCATTGATAAATATAAGAAAAAGGAGTGGCCTCAAAACACTTCCTTGAGGAACACCACATTGAATATCAAGCATTTCACTACATACTCCATTGAACGTAACATATTGTTTTCTGTTAGATAAATAACTCTTCAGTAACATTAGGATCTCACCTCGAATGCCATAACTGTATAACTTAGCTAGTAGCAGATCATGGTCAATGCAGTCAAACGCTTTTTGCAGATCCAAAAACAAAGCTCCAACAATTTTTTGTCTATCTAGAGCAGTATAAATCATACTACAAATTTCAACTAATGCTAGTTCAGGACTAAGCCCCTTTCTGAACCCATATTGGAACCTGTAAAAAAACTTATTTTTGTTTAAATATTCAATCAAACGAGTAGCAATAATCTTTTCCAGTATTTTATCAAACACAGACAATGTAGATATCGGTCTATAGTTATTAATATTATCATGATCACCACTTTTAAAGACAGGGATAACTTTCGCAATCTTTAGACAGCTTGGATAGACTCCAGTTCTTAATATCTCATTAAAAATATCCGACAACACACTCGAAAAAAAGAAAGCTCTACATTTTATTACACTATTACCTACATTGTCCGGACCACCGCCCTTACTGTTTTTTAATGAGCAGATTATGTTAAATACTTCTATTGGTGTTATTGAAGAAAAGTACATGGAGTTAGAACTATTAGGAATCGTATTGAACCTGTATATATCTCTGTCTGAATTGATAGAGTTTCCAATTGAACTACCAATTTTAACAAAATGATTATTAAATAAGTTGGCAATATCAGCAGAGGTACGAAAAACGCGACCATCACAGCTAATAGAGTCACAATCAACAGATTTGCTCGAATGGTTTTTATTTAAAAATAAATTAACATTCTTCCACAATTCAGTTTGGCTTGAGTCAACAAACATTTTATTGAAATATTGTTTTTTTGCTATATATTTTTTCGACTTTAATTGTTTACTGAGGCTGTCTAGTTCAGATTTTACAGTGACATCATTTCTATTTAATTTATGTTTCTTCAGAAGCTTATTTTTCCTACGAATCAAATGCCAGATATCATACGTAATCCATGGACACAATGTATTTTTAAGTTTAGCTTCAACACTTTTAGTTTTAGTAAATTTGTCAATTAACTCATTATATTTTTCACTAAGCATTATAAAAATACTATTTGGCTCCATACTATCAAATGGTACTGAATACAAAAATTTATCAAAACTTTCATTTACTTTTTCAAAGTCTGTTATGCGCTTTTCAATCCTTTTTCTTTTGTATTTTAATGCAAAGCGAAAGTTGGAGAAAAGAAAATTATGATCACTTAAATTGGAATATATAGTTGATGTAGAAACATGGTCAACGTTAAAAAAGCTGGAGACAACATGGTCTAGAATATTACCACTAGCAGTACGTGTAACATTGGTATTAGTGACAATTAAACCAAAGCTAAGTAATAAATTCTTATAGTTTGTCACAAAATCTAATTTTTTATTTGATGGAATGTTTATATCGCCAAGTAAGATGTTATCATATTTCTTATCCTTTGAAAGCTGAATTTCTAAAAAATCCATAAAGGAAACAAGGTTAGAATCTGGTGGACGATAAATTGCCCAGAGCTTGGTACCCACAAATTTGGAGAGCTCAATTTCAATAAATTGAAATGGGTACTGGCCATAATCAGCATTCAAGAGTCGAAATTCAATATCCTTCCTAATAAATAGTGCCAGACCACCACCAACTCTATCATCTCTGCAAGAAAATATACTGTTATAATTGTTTATATTATAGGCCATTACATTCTTACTCTGCACCCAGGGTTCTGAAATTACTATAATATGAACATCAGATTTCAAAGAGTCAATAAATTCCAAAATGCCATCAAATTTATCTAAATTATTCATGCTACAAATATTAATTTGTAGAACATTCAATTGTTTTACATTGGAAGTCATAGAACAGATATTTTGTTTTACTATGAAATCATCAACATTTAAAAAATACTCATTATAACAGTTTTTCTTTAATATATTATTGAGTTTATTAGCCATAAATGAAAAAAGGCAAAAAATAATAACAAAACTCCATGTTTAGTTCCATCAAAATAATGATAACAATTTGATAAAAATGAAAAACAAATTCAACTATCCAATTCCAGAAGGCACAATTAACAAAAACCCAAAAAATCAAAATCAAAAAACCTGAATCACCCGTCAAGAGAATTGTATATAATAACCATAAGATTAAATAAAAATTCTGTAATAAACTATGTAGGTGAGATGTATACAAATAATTATAGAAACAAAATCTCAATTTAAATAACTTTAAATAAAAATATACTAGTATAATATATAAATAAAGTGCAAGAAATGGCTGTAACACTAATTTGATTAACAATATAGTAAAGTAAAAATTCAAAATAATTACATATAAACTGATAACAGATGATGATAGCTTAACCAGTTTCACCTTCAACAATATCCAGATCACCAGCAATGCCTTGAAACGTCTTTTCAATATAGTTGATGTCATTGAATGACTCAATCCGAAAGATATTTGAGCTACTGTCTTTTCTAAGTAAGATTTTTCCTTGCTTGCACCAAAGAAATTTAAAATTATGTTTCTCCTTAACCGTTATTAAGAAATAAATATTAAAAAAAAAATTCTATCGACAAAATGATATTAAAAATTTGACTAACAAAGAAAATAAATTAACACCAAAATATTTCATCTCCTACAAAATATGCATCTCCTTTTATGAATAGCTCTAGGATTATTGTTTTACATCAGGTGTTCCTTGTCATTAACTTTTTGACTCCATTGTAATATTTGAATTCATATCCCTCTCTGCTATTGACTCTAATATTTTATCCATATTTCCTTGTTTCCATTTGAAATTTTTAAACTGAAGCAAACCTTTCCCAAAATTCTTTTCAATATCAATAGATGGCGATTGAATATCTTAAAACACGTATCACTCTTGATTGGTAATTGTGTTCATTATCTCAATCATTTTAAAATAAATAATACAATGAACAACTTTTGGTTAAGAACATTTCACATTTTATTCATTAAATTATCTACTTATTTTCTCAATCCAAAAAAAAAAACAATTTTACAATAATAAACTTCCACAATAAATTCTTTTTTTGATTTTAAATTTTTCTAATAATATTAAATTACAAGTGTGGGCACGATAACACTATCTTTTCGATTTAACTTAATAATCTCCTTGATCGAACAAAATAAACGAGTATATATATACACGTAGTAAGATTCTCCATCTCTTGCTGCCTCTATTCTCATCTTTTTCATCTGACGTAATTTAAAAATTTCCAATTCAAATTTCCATTTCCAAGTATCATCTCATTAAAAGTCTATTCAAACGAGAAAATTTTCCCCTCAAAATACAGACAACCATTCTTATTATTTGTAAATGTCCAACTGAATTCTGTCTACATATAATATTATGAATAAGCTTTACATAACTAAAACTTCTTTAGAGTCAAAAACAAGTATTGTTAATTGATATTGAGCTAATGAAATATGTTATATTTTAAGCATGGAGGGATCAGTTTTTATTGTTTTGAAAATTTTTTTTATTTTTGATCTACGGGTGTGACAACCCTGCGTACTCCAGTCCCTGCTATTGACATACGAGCTAACGTGAGATATCACATACTACTGGCAATAGCAGTTAGATAGCACTAGCCAAGGTGACATCTTAGGGGTGGCGGCGGATGAACTGTATTCAGTCAACCGTAGCACCCTCAATCTTAGCTGTGAAATAATCCTTGATGATGAGACGCTATTGCTTCCTTGAAGAAACGAGCCTTCATATATAATTATGTGTGGGCTTTAATCTTTAAGAAAGACAGAGCGTCACAGGATCAAGGAATATGCAACCGGCTGGACTATTGGCAACTACATTTTTGTTTTGTTTCAGCAAATTTTTGTAAAAATTTGCTATTTACCTTTTAATTTACTTTTATTTTCTCTATTCTATCATAAAATATTGGCTTATGTCATATTTTGTCAGTGATAGGATTTTTTGTTTAGTTATCCATTCTTTAACCGAAAATATAAAAAAACAAAAAAAGAAAGATTTACGTCCATCAACACCTTTGAATGTATGTTGTTGTGGGACCTTGGTCTTAAAAGGTTTTAATGTGTTATTGTGACACATATTGTAATTCCTACTACACAACACATTTTATTAAAAAAAAAAAATAAAAATTATACAGAGAGAACAAGAAAAACTTACGGTATTAAATTTTAAGCATGCAAAAATGTAAAAATGCTAAAAATTCTTATCATGCCGTTATTTCTTCCGTTGATCCAGCGGTGATTGTGATTGGGTTACTTTTATTATATCCTCATCTTTCTGAGATTCCTGTCTTGATTTGTGACCCACAATGTTGTACATCTCATGTGTTGAACACGGTGGTGCTTGAAAAGGTGCTAATACCCTTAAGGTTTCAATGATGCCAACTAATCGATTATATTCCGTTAGTCAGTCAATTACAAATTGACCCGAGTATACAGAGTATTCCCACACTGTTTTGCCGCCAATCCTTTCATTCAGTAATGGCTAAATACGGTATCAATCTTACTGTATCACTTTCAACAATCTGGTAACTAATTCCAGAACCAGAACAGACCGTTTTAGTCTCGAGCGAACCAATAATTTCTTTTTAAATAAAGTTACACCAACTACAAATAATTAAACTTTTGTTTAATTTTCTTTAGTTTTATATAACGAAATTAACAACCACGTTTGCAAAAAATTTTTTATAATTAGTTTATAACATTTGGCTAAATGCAAAACACTTAATTTTAATGAGTTACTTCTCTTTCATTTTTCGGCTATGTCTTTAATTAATTCAATTATATAAATTAGATTCTTACTTATTTGTTAGCTAGCCACTTAACAATTGATTTGTCTATTTTTAATTGAATTAATTATCCTACGATTCTCTATTACATTTTAAATCCCTTATTTACCATTAAAAATTTACATATCTGATCTTCTCAATCAAAATTCCGTTAACAAAAAAATTTTCTCTTTTCATTATCGTTATCAAAATATATGATTAATAATTCGTTATCAAAGTTGATAAGATGAAATGTCGGACGCAGTATGTACATGCGAGAAATGGATAACCTTTTATTTTTATTATTTTTTCTTTTGTTTTTTTTCTGTAGTTAATCTAATTACTATTAGCGGATTTATTTCAATGTGAAAATTATTATTTTGGAGTAAAACTCGAAATAGTCCGTCGTTACAAAGCTTTCCATTTTATACAGTATATGCCAGACTAGAAGATTATTTACAAATTGTTACATTTTTCTAGAATGCTCGATGTTTCGGTGGTAACTGCCCAGCACTGCGGTTACCGATATTTTTTTTTGTTTTAATAAAAAAGTGTTATAGGAAAAACAAAATGTTCCTTTATCTTTGTACGAATGCGGATGGCATATTAATATATTCTTTTATTACATTCAATTTTATTTTTAAAATTAAACGATTGCAAGCAAACACTTGTTCAGTTCGATATCACTTATAATTATTTACTTTAAAATTAAACAAAATTGAATATTAACGGCTTAGTAGAAAAAGGATAATATTCCAAAAATACGAAAAATAAACTGAGATAGCTATTTTGTAGTTGAATGTCGAATTCGTTTAATGAGCGTATAAAGAATAATATTCCATTTTTTGGAATATTATCCTTTTTCTACTCAGCCGTTCATATATAACGCACATTAAATGAAATATTATTTTATGTCATTTTTTCTAACAACTATTTTTACTGATTATTAAAAATAATTTAACTAATCTCTTTTTTTTTATATTCTAGCTAGAGGATATCGACTACGATCAATAGATTTTTCTTTTTTTTTCATAACCAAATTTTTTTTCTTCATTAAAAGTAGTTATGGTTTAGAAATTATTTTACTCAAATAACAAAAATGTGTCGTTCAACCAACTGAGTTAAATACAAATGTTAAGGTAAAATATTTATTATTTGAAATTTAACTTTGAAGATTATACTGATGTTGCGATTTCTCAAATGCAAAGTTAAGGTTCGCCCACACATGAGTACTGAGTATAACCGGATGAGCTGAACTATCCAGTCCTTCGTTAACAGTCTCATCGAGAATGTGATGGGATGTAGTGCCATGCACAGTGATTTGCAAACCATATGCTATGTTTCCCAGACGAGAATCCCATGTGCTGTGTTGACCCTTCACACACGCTCAAATGACAACGAGGACCGATAAATTCACCCTTTCTGAAGCGTTACTCTGTGGACTGTAAACTCCAGTTCTAACATGTTGAATATTGGAATCCGATAATAAGATCTGAAATGATTTACTCGGCCACTGTTTACCATTGTCGTTATTTAGAAGCTCTGGTACCTCATATGTGAAAAATACATTACTCTTCAAGAAGGCGTTCATCTTAGGTGACGTTGCGTTCCGAAGAGGTTTAGATCGAGCATTGCATTGGAGGTCACAAATTCTGTTGCGAAGCCTTTGTCTGTTTGCAGGTATCGCAAGACACAACATAATTGTGAGCTTATGATGCCTTGCCCGGCCAATAGTATAGACGTTAGAGCACCGCCTACGTCTTTTCTACACCTTAATTGTAGCAGTAATATTGTTGTGATTTCTCTTGATCATTTTAAAAGTGAAAGGTTTTGGTAACTAGAGCTTTCACAGAAATAAACCTTGTTGAATTGCATCATGTTTTCATTCTACACGAATATATAGCTTCCCATCAAAATATTTCACCAAAGGAATGTTTTTGGGGGATATTTGGACTTAAGGTATCATCTTAGTGTAGTCCTTGTGTTGATAGCCTTCATCATCAAACTTTATATTCTTTACAAAACAAACTTTGCGCTTCTACAAATTTTTCGTGTGTGTCGTCATAAAGACGAGATAGGGGATTATGTTTTTGGTCCCCTTTTGGTGGATAATCGTAAAGTCCAAATGCTGGAGTTTTAGACTCTCCCTAGCCAGTCGACCACTTAAGTTTCTCTGTGACATAAATTACTTCAGATTCGAGTGGTTAAT
Source organism: Diogma glabrata (assembly GCA_963693315.1). NCBI lineage: Eukaryota > Metazoa > Arthropoda > Insecta > Diptera > Cylindrotomidae > Diogma > Diogma glabrata. The sequence continues at coordinate 173,985,167 of OY856186.1, forward strand.
TATGAATTATGAATTTGAATTATGAATTTGAGACCCTCAACATAAGCCCTACATATATTCACACATTGCATCACAGCATTGCCATAAAATACTCAAGCTCTGAAACCGAATAGCTACGTTAAGCTTTGTTTAGTCTTTTTGACATGAAGGCTATCCCCTTAGGTCCTTCATTATCGACTTGATACAAGACACTACCGACCCCTGCCAGGCTAGCGTAAGAGCGAATGAGATTCTTTATCATAATCTTGACTAATTCGAAGTGGAGTTGGGCTTTCAAACTCCAACTTATTTTTTCGTGCCCTCCTTTAATAGAGTAATTGGTGTGGTACAAAGTGTTATAACTCGCATAATTAGGGATGAATCGTTCGTACCATCCTGACATACCCAGAAGACGTTGCACTTGTCTCACAGTAGTTGAAGCTGGATATTCAGCAACTACTCGTCTCTTTCGTCTTCACCGACAAGAAAACCTAAATGATGTAATTATTTTAGAACAAATTTACTTTGCTGAAATTCATTGTTTATACTCAGCCGCTTTTAATATTCCGGACACTTTAGATAGCAGTTCTAAATACTCCTGCAACGTTGAAGAGACTTGTAAAGCCTGTTTTATCTGTGGATGCTTCTGACAAAAGAACTTGCCGGAAGCATCCGTGAGATCAACTTGAGATACAGTTTGTACTGTTTAGACGACCTAATAGGCCATCGGTCAAGGAATGGGGTAAGGGACCTTCATGGTCAGTGAATTAACACGACGGTAGTCTAGACATAACTTTTTTTTACCAGAACTCTTCTGATTTATCACCAGTAGCGAACTCCAGGAACTATTCAACATTTTGATCGCGCCTAGTTAAACCATTCGGTCATGTTTGACATAGATCTTTATTTTAACAACTGGCAATGTGGGGTAATGAATTTGTTTAACAAGGACATTTTCACCAATATCGATGGCGTGTTCAACCAAAGAAATTTTTCCGAGACCGGAGACTTCAAAGGAGGGGGAATAATCTTTGATCTTCTCAAGTTCCCCATGTCATCAGACTCCACTCGAATCAGTTCACTCACAAATGCAGGAACGATACCAAAAACCTCTTAGAAAACGATCTCTAAGTAGAACTCATCACGCAGGCAATATGAAATCGAATTGGTTTAGTGAAGCCATTCAGAGTGATAGATACATCGACATATCTCAAAATGTTATTGATTGTGCCATCCGCCTTGCGAATGCACGAGGTAAACTTGCAATTAGAAATCCTGACGTACTCTTACAACTCCAAGGAACTTCTTCTCAATATAATAATAGAGACTCCACTATCAAGAGGTCTGTAAATGTTTTTACTAAAAATATCGATTGATAACACCTGAGAAAATTGATCAAACAGAAGCTTTCGCAAACAATTTATGCAATCGTCAATAACGTCAAAAGCGTTGAAGATCTGTTAAATTGAAATAATCTGCAAAAAGTCGCCTGGTGTTTAAATGTTTTATTGGTGTTTTATTTTTAGGTTTAGCGATCGAATCGGATGGTGTTGAAGTGTAGTTCAAGACATATCAAATTTATCTGAAACGGGTCTTAGATCTGTTTGATCCTTTTGACCTTAATTTTTCAACTATTATTCTTTTGAAGAAATTTTTGCAAAAATTTTTACTTGTGAAGTTGTGGAAATAGACGGGGATGATAAATTGTTGCCTTGTATAGTATAGACGAAACCAAAATATCATTTAAATTATAATATTTTGAATATATCAATATTTCAATACTTATTAATAACGACAGTGAAGTGACAGTTCATTAACTTACATCACCAAGGAACCTGTTGGAACCTATATACTGCTATATACGTTATATACCAGCAACGATTAAGGAATTAGTGCTTGTTGTCTTAAAACAAAACAAAAGATACAAATATATCAATAGCAGCTTACATTAACTATCCTATTATATTAAAGTCAGTCGTCCCTTTATCGAGTTAAATTCTAACCCAAAATCTTACATAAAAATTCAACCGATAAGCTCATATAAAAAACCAATTTTCCAAATTTATCATCAACAATATTGATAACAATCTACATCTGCTTCTCCAGATTCTCCTATTATTATTACACGTTTAAATAATAATTAGATGATAACCATCTTGAGACTGACTAAAAGATTTTCCTATGTTTTTTTGTTATATCATCTTGCCTCTCTATAGTTAGTCTACGATTTGTTCTTTATGATCAATTTATGTATATTATATATAAGAACTAAAGATAAAATATTTGAAGTAAGATTATGAAAAACTGTTCGAAAGAATAACAAGATTTTTTAAGTTAAGGGATTTAGTTCATAAATGAATGACAAAACAATATTTCTGTGTATAGAATTTGTAACTTGTTTGAAGATAATATCTTAATCTTTTAATTTTAACCCATACTTTACATTGTCATGACTTAATTGATTGGTATATATTAAAAGGTATGTTACATAATGAATTTTCATTTAGCTGTTATGCTTGCTATTGGATGTTTTGAAAACTATGCTTTAAAATTTAAAATATCGTCAATACTCGACTGATAACTAACTGTCAAAATATTTTATTTAAATGTCGCTTTCAAAACACAAAAATGAATACTCGTCTATTGAAGTTAGCAGTCAAAGCTAATTGTCAATAGTTAAATATTGACAGTCACTGTAGAAAAGAGTCTAAGGGGCGACAACTTAACAAACAAACATATTTGATAATCATCTGTCGTAAGTCATCAGTCAAAAATCATCTTTCGATTGTAATCTATCTGTAGTTATCTATTAAAGGTTAGATCTATTAAAGGTAGTTATCTGTTGACAGCCATCTGTCCGTATTCATTCATTGATTGTAATATGCATATAGTCATCTGTCAATTGTAATAAGTTGATAGAAATTAGTCTTTGTCCATTTATTTTTAGTCATCTTTATATAGTCATCTGTCACTAATCATGCCGAAGGTTAGTTGTCGATACTTTCTCGTCAAAGTTTTAGGATTGTGTTATTTTTTGTCCTATAACTAATTGTCAAAAATAATTAGTTAAGCCATTAGCGCCTAACGTTCTCTCTTTTTCATCTCTTTAAGGCGTTATTTGGCAATGTCGATAGTTAGGCAAATGCCAATAATCGTCTTTCGATAGTCACCTGTCGAAAATAGGTTTCGATTGTTAATATCAAAAATCAGTAGTCAGAAATAAAGGTCTGTAGTAATATACAGTAATTGTCATTCGTCAACAAACGTCTATCGATCGTTATTAGTTAAAGGTCATCTTTCGATTCAGTTTTATACTGCCAGTTTTACGCTCTCGGTAGATGTTCGTTCATCGATAGTAATCTAAGGATAGAGATCGACGTCTGTAGAAAGTCATATGCCAATAGTCATCTGTCAATATTCATCTGTCGATAGTCATCTGTCGATAGTCATTTGTCAACAGTCATCTGTCAGTCATATGTCGAGAGTCATTTATCAATAGTCGATAGTCTATGTCATATGTCAATAGTCATACGTCAATAGTCATATGTCGATAGTCATATGCCGTTAGTCATATGTCGAAGGCCTTATGTCGATAGGAACATGTCGATAATCATTTTTCGATAGTCATATGTCCGTAACCATATATCCATAATCATTTGTCGATAGTCATCTATTGATAGTCATATATTTATACTCATAATCCGATAGACATATGTCGATAGTCATAGTCGATAGTTGTTTGTCGAACGTCAACTGTCGATAGCCATCCTTCGATCATTATATTAGCCAAAATTTAAATAAATAAATAAATAACTCTGTCGATAGTCATATGTCGATAGTACTCTATCGATATTCGATAGTACGAATCCGAAACGGATCTGTCAATAGTCATATATCGATAGTTAGCTCATGCATAATTTTAATTGTAGAGGAATAATTCCAACTGTCAAAAGTCAGCAAGCAGAAACAGCTTTCAATAGTCGAAGGTTAATTTTTTATATTTAAACAGTGAACTTTTGATTTTAAATAGCAAAAAGCCGATGGATGAAAGTCAACTGTTTAAAACTATTTGTAGAAAGTTACTTGTCGAAGTTATAAGTCGATACTACATTAACTATGGATAAACTATCGATCAACAGTCATCTGTCGATAGGCAGCTGTCGGTTATTAGCGACAGTTGGCTTTCGACAGATGACTTTAAATAATTATTAATTGTCGATATTCAAATATTGCAACGTATTAAAACAAATAAAATTGGTATATAAAGTTTCCAGTTATTTGTTGTGTTGATCCAATTATTTTTAATTAAATAGTAACAACATAATCAGGACAAATGTTTGTTGGAGAGAGTAAGCTATGGAAGCTAACTTGTCTCCATTCTAGCTCAGTTGTTAAAGCGCTGGTCTTGTAAGTTGTAACTCAACGGTTTTTTATTTAGCGTATGGTTTTTTTTTGTGACACATTAAAAATTAAATTTAAAAAAGGTAGACTCTTCTATGAAATCTACCTAAAACAAAACATGGATACACATTAAATGAACTTACAATCGATTTGATTGCGCGTCTTTTAAGTAAAAATTAAAAAGTAGAATATTTGAACATTGGGCAGTACATTTGAACATTAGATGTTTACATCGAGCGACTCTATCCATGCTACTACATCGGGAGTTGCCAAATGGATGTCTGAGATGTTGCCATTGTAACGTCGAATTGGACACACACACAGATAGAAATCTAGGTTTTTTTTATGCCTAATAAGTTATATTCCATGCTTAAATTACGTTAATTCTCAACCGTGAATAAGCCAGGTATATTATATACTTATAAGGTATATTTTTTCAAAAAATCACTAGGAAGCTTATTATGAATATTATTCATAGAGTTTTATGAGTATCGGGTACGTAGTATGACCAATTAGGAACGACGAAATAACTTGTTGTAAAAATTTTATATACTTACTAGGGAACAAAATATAACTATTTTTAATAAAATAATATGCCTATAATTCATAAATTTATGGCGCTTAGTAATAAATAAATTACGAACTAGGCATTTACGTTCCTAGCATTTGAATTTTGGTGAAGTGTCGAGAGATATCGAAAACCTCATAGTCATGATTTGTCACACTCGTAAGTTATATTATAATCATATATGTACTAAACCTTATGTTCATATTACATATTTTTATATTTATCTATCATATTGAAATTTCACAAAGTTTGTATATATACAACTCGCCTAACACAAAAATTTTTTAGTGAATTATAAAAATTATTTTTTTTTGTTTATTAATTTTTTAATTATATTTACTGTCGAAAAACTAATATTAAAATTTCGCACTAATAAAGAATACTCCATGCCTACAAAACATATAAAATAACTAGAAAATAAAAATTATTATTTGGTGAGAATATATTTTATACCTTGCTATTCATAAAATTTCATACTTCCTAGTTCTGTTACATGCACATTTTTAAATATAAACTGATTATCAGGCATGAAAAATTATAATTTTGTTATTCATTGTTTATGAATATTAATCATTGTTTTGTTTTTTTCAAAACTTTATGCCAAAGTATTATATTCCACGAGCAAATATTCATAAAAATTGATGCCTTAGAGTCATGAATATTACAATAATATTATAAAAACTGGTTATCGGAAATAAACATTTATAATTATGTTATACAAAACTTATGACCTGCAATCATAGCTTTATTTTTATCCGTGCAGTTGCAATGTGTTTTATAGTTTGTTGTGGAGCGCCGCAGTCACACTCAGGGGACTCTGAAATGCCCCACTTCTAAAAAGAATCAGCACAACGTCCATGATTCGTTCTTATTCGGTTTAGTGTAGTCCAGGTATGACGTGGCAAATCGAAACCAGGTTGGGTAGAAGTCGGGTTAGTAATAGAAAGGCCAGTTGTGTTGTAATGTTGCCAGGAGGTGTCCCAGGCATCCAAGATATTAAAATCAGTTGCCAGCAGGTTGCTGGCAGTTTTATGTGGAGGCTTTCTTGACTTCAATCGACAACGAGTGTGGTCACCGTAATATTCGTGCAAGGGTAACGTGATGTTGTTGGTTACCTTTTTATGTTCACGCATGAGAGCATGCGAGCGTCTGAGAGCAGGTGGAGCGATATTGCTTAACACAGGGAGACAAGGTAAAGGGGTGGATCTGATAGTACCACTTATTGTACGCATCGTGGCATGCAGCTGGCAGTCAACTTTTTGAGTATGTGTGCTATTCAACCAGACTGGTGCGCCATACTCAACCACTGAGTAAAGCAGACTTAGAGCAGTTGTTCGGTGGGTAGCTGGAGTAGCACCCCATGTAGAGCCTGCCACTCAACGGTGCCAGGTTTGATTCCTTCTTATCCCATATATCATTTAGAATGTGTGTTTTCAACCTTGTTTGTTAATTAATTTATAAATTAATTCTAGTAAATTAATTCTAATGAATAGTAAAAGAAAACGGTTAGCTTGGTATCTGGAGATATTTAAAGCTGTTAAGTCAAGTGGTAGTTGGAAATCAATGCTAAACATGTAGATTCGATTGATTAAAAAAGTTAGTACCTACATTAAGACATATTGTAAGTTTTAAAACTTGGACCCATATGCCAATATTTGGTTATAAATTTAAACTTTCTTAACTTTTTAACTTTGATTTCAGGTGTGCTACATACATATTGTTCCAACCCATTGTTAACGGCTGTTTAGAAAAACGTCGTGTTAGTGTTTTTAAATATTTTAGTTTTTTTCTGTGTTTCATTTAATTTTGTATAACATTCACTCATCCATCCGCAAACCTATTTTAATTTAAAATCTAAATTAAATTCAATAAAAAAATCAATTAATCTCAAAAGCAATTAAACAACAACCAAGCCACTATCAATTATATTCGAAGTTTACTGAAGCAAAACGCTGTTCGGCTACTGAACCTGTTGGAATTCATGCAAATGTTTGTGGAAGAGTTAAACGGAAAATGCTGATTCATTTTTATACAGTTAAAAACTGTTTTATCTATATTTGGAATTCGTTGAAATTGTTAAACTAAGAAATTGTTCTTTCACATTAGAAAAATTTCCGGTTGTCCGGAATAGAACAAAACCGCCTGATATTTTAAGACAATTACTTCAATAACTGTAATGGTCTGGGGATTAAAAACTCAAACGACTCAACGACGTTAAAAAAATTCCCCGTTTATTAAAGATGTGGGGAGGAATAATTCAGCTTTAGGTTGTGTTTTGGTACAAAAAGCTAACTTAAATACATTATTTGCTATGATACTCAGATAATTTCGTTTTTTGCGTAGTCCTTAGTTTGAAACCTTCAGTCAAGCTAAGTTTAAGTGGACTAGAAAGTATAAAACGAATTGCAATGATTTGGTTTTACCAGATTCAAGCAAGATTTGACTGCTCATCTCACTGATACTTGTGTTTGACATGGTCATGTCATAAGTTAGTATTTTAAGAACTGCAATTCCGGGATCCCGACACATTTTTGTGATCCTGATATCCCGGGGTTAATGAAAAAAATCAGGGCATTACGAGATCATCAAATTTTTCGAGATTAACCCATGAAAACACAGAATCCTGTTTAATAATTAAGTAATATAATTTCGCATGAAGGGATCAGTTTTTATTGATATGTAATTTTTTTAAATTTTTGATATACGCGATTGACAACCCCGCTTACTCCAATCTTTGCGTTTTGCATATGAATTAACGTGAGATTTCATATAACACTGGCTAAAGCACTGAGTTATCACTAGCCAAGGTGATGTCTTAGTGATAATGGGGGCTGAATTCTATGCTGTTAACGGAAGCACCTTCAATCTTTTTGATGATGGCACGCTATATTGCACATAAAAGAAATGTCAAAAGTACATAAAAAGTTAGTGACCGACGAACTACGTTTCTTTTATTACTGAACGATTGGTCGTGATTCACTGAAGTGATCCGTTCAATTAACTTCGGTCGTTCACGACTGACACATCACTAGACCAGAGTACTTATACACCGACAAATTTATTGTTTAAAAATAAGTATTAATAATGTAACCACGAAGATCTTTATAACTAAAAAATTAATTTTGCTGCTATAATAAGTCTTCACTAAAACTTTCAGGCTTTTGTTTTGTCCACAACACTATAGTTTTGAATAAAAATAAAGAAAAATGGTTTCAAATTTAAAGAGTTTATTTAATTCTGGTCGATAAAATTGTTTCATGTTGAGATAAGTGGATAAATAAATGATATTAGGAACCATGGTATTAAGTGTTATTTTATTTTTTAAATTTAACATTTGGTCTTACAATATTCACAGTTTCAAAGTTATCAGAAGCTGAAAACTTTTGTACTCTTAATTGACTGCACGGGAAAGCGGAGCAAAACTGTGATAGGTCCTCGTATTTCTAATTGTATTAATATCCATAAATCTCCGTGACAAAAATGTTTCGGTAGCATCAGCGTCAGAATTTGATCTAAAAAAAATTCTATACCTAAAATCAAACATCGCTCTAGGTATTAGTATATGATGATCTGCAGTTCGTTGCAGGCTAGCTTTCCTTACAGTCCGTTTAATTGTACCTCCTGCACCATCCCAAGCACTCTTTCCATGAGAAGTGGCAATCGCTTATTCAATAAAAATTTATCACTTTCACTTATTTTATCTTCACTGATTAATTTCGATGATCGTGAATACGCCAGTTTATGACAATTTTCTCGTAACAATAAGCCAATCGAGCACTCCATTATTTTTATTATATTTTTCACTGAATATTTCTACAATATTCTCTAAAGACACCCACTTTATTTTTTTTTAAATTCGAATTATATCACCATAAAATACTAACACTTCTCATAACAAAAATTTCTTGACTACACATAAACATTTATTATTGACTGACATTGAATGACGCAACAAAACTATTAACTAGAAGAACATGTTTAAATATCATTGACACACATAAATCCTTTTATCGAATCGAAACAAATTAGCAAATTATTAGAGGATTTCTTTGAAATAATATGAATATTCTTATTTTTAGAGTATAATGTTGGCTTCTTTTTAAACGCCTGTAAATGTGCAATAAGAAGAAAAAACAAAACTAACCTTAAAGTTTTTTAAAGTTAAAGGTAAGAACTAAGTATCCTGCCAATTTCAAATTTTTGTCTCTTATCAAACACGTCTAAATTGTAGCCTGAAATATGCAAATATGCTAAATATGTTAAAATTTCAAAATTTCAAGCAAAGATTTTTTTCGTTAAGAGTTGACCAAACGAGTCGATGTTAATTTTTAATTATCTTACAATATGTGCACTTTGATATCAACAGTGCAGTATTCAACAGTGCAGATCCTGGTGTCAATTGAAAATCACAAGAAATCAATAAAATACACGTATTTTCAAAACCCTGTTATTTTTGAAGTATATGAATTATGTGAATTTTTATTTTTGTTTTAGAAACAATCATCTTTCCGCTTTCCAATTCTACCTTGGTTGAGTAGATATCTTTATTAGAAACGGCGTAATCGATAGCGTGTCTGTCCAAGGATCCGAGCCGGGCACTGACGAGGGTAGGTTCGAATCCCATCCGAAACACGAAAAATTCAAATTTGAGTTTTTTTCTGAGAAACTTCAAACTAATCCTTTGAATTGAAAAAATTCCAATTACTTCTTTACTTACTTGAGTTTAATTGATCTCAAAAAATCCAAAATATATTAGAAAAGTTTTACAGCTAAAACCGTTAAACACCAAAATAAGACTTTTACATTGCTTTATTTTGTGTGGACCGGAAGTGGCGTGCGCGAAAATTCAATCCCTATGGATTTGGGTTTTTGGAACCCTAAAGAACATTTCCATGAAGTTTGAGCAAAATCTAAAATATGCTGGCTTTGCCAATTTGATGATTTCATATGGAATGACTCGGGAGTGTGATCGACTACTAGCATGGGGTGAGTACCTTTAAAATACACTTAGGTATAGGGTGGTGTGAGTATGTGTCTGGACATAGATGTAGGTATGGGTGTATGTGTGCATGTGTGTGCGTATGTGTGTATGTGTAAGCGTATGAGGTGCAAGAGCGTGTGAATGAGATAAATTATGGGGGTGAACGTAACGGTCGTGGCTTCTTCGACCTGTAGGTCCGCCAGAGTTTTCTTTTATCACTTTTCTTTTGATTTCTGATCCGATTCACAAACAATACACGCGTACAATTCCGCAATTTGTACTAGGTAGCAGGTATACTTTCTTGTTCCCGCAGAAGTTAGTTCAAAACTGTAAGAATGAAGCCATTGACATAATCAAATTATAGTAATTAAACAAACGGTATTCAAATATATGTATATAGAATTTTTCACACAAAAACAAAATAGATTTTTTTCTATAGATTCTCGTCTAATGAACCTGTTCAATAACAATTAAATTAAACTTGATTAGGTTTTCGGTAAGAGAAAAATTTGAAAACTGAGTGCTTCAAACATGTTCCAAAATTCATGAGATTATAGAAATAACCATAAAATCTTAAAAATCAACCAACAACAATAATATATAAACAATAAAGTTTTAATTCTCCATTAATAAATCAAATTTTTTATAATTATACCAGGTTTTTGATTCAATATAGCACTTATCAAGGGTTGGGTTGATAAGTCAATTGATTTCGTCAACTCTACAAAAAACATCATTTAAACAGATTATTGAATTGCAGTTTTTGACTGGAAATACAGCAAAACATCTGTTTTATTTTCTTACATTTGTACTTAATATGCTTGTAACTAGATACTTTCCAGTTCGTACTCGTACACACACTTTAAAAACCAATATTTTGGCATTCAAACCATAATTCCGATTCCATCTAAAAAGTAATTTTATTTAATAATTTTAATGATTTAATGTAATTCCAATGTTTTAATAATAATTATAAGATACAACAATAACAAGAACCAACCGTAAGATTCTTAATAAATTTTTATTTATTTTAAGAAAAATAATATGAGAATAGGATGAAGCATCTTATGGTTTTTCTTGTTTTAATATAAGAGTTAGTGAAGCATTCAAATAATTAAAGTTAAGTTTAAAACCATTACAATCAAAATATTATTATGTTTACTTAGACTTTTTTTTGTTGGTTTTGTGAAGATTAACATGAAGAATTAAATTGATTTTGTTGGGATAGTGGATGGGAGATTGAAACTGAAAATGTTTTGTTGCGAGTGAAGTTAATATGGAATCGATTGAATAAATATTGTTGGTATAAGAGTGCTTGTAAATTTTTTGTTAAATGAACGATGTGAAATTATCTGGCATAATTTTCTGAGGATGCTAACCCGACGAGGTTAGTGTTTTTTTTGTTGTTACCTCATTTATAATCTAAGATCTGAAACTGTTTTTACTATCCTACATCACGTAAGAGACATTTAAAACTTAGACATCGATTTGAAACATTTGTTATAATAAGCTCTGATGAATATATGTTAAAGTTTAAGAAAATAATTATTTATTACCGAATCTGCACAACATACACTCTTGCCTGTTTTAGGAATGACTATTAGAAGCGATGCAATCACCATGTTTATCAACTCATTATCAATAGAGGTCAGATTTAGGTGATTTTTTTCATAAGCTTTTATTAACCTGTAGACAGATGTTTTGTGCTTGCTGTTTCTTGTTGCAGTTCTTCAATCGTCTACCAAATTTTGAAACGACTTTATTTACATATAGTAATCCTTCTTTATCAGCCTGGTGTGTTGTTATTGTTGACATTTAGGATTTCATTCTTTTCTCTCGTTCATTGAATTTGCAGAGCCAACGCATGTTCAAACGACAGGTTTAAACAATTTCTGGATTGAATGCTAGTCGTGACGCAAAAAGAAAAGTCATTACAGAAAGAAAGTCAATGTTAATATTACAGTAAGAAAAGTCGTTGAAAGTTTACATTTGAAAATCGAAACACAAAATACAAATACATTCTTAAATCTGCTTCTATAATCAATCAACGAGCATATGCAGGAATTCAAAAAATTTTGCACTTACATGCTAACCCAAGCTACATGGAACTGGCAGTATCACAGTGGCATACTAAAGGTTTGACTTTCGGCAATTTTTTTTAGAATAGCTTAATATTGGTCTCAAAATAAACATAACTCCAACTTTTGTAATCTAGTGACAAGTATTGGAAACGAAATTAGATCGAAATTCGTAGTTGTAGAAGTATCGTTAGCATAGTTGTCCGAACTGTTACTGTTCCGAGCTTTGGATGACGCATTTGAGCGAACTCTTGTTCAATCCTGAATATCAAAAATAATGTTTGTCTGTTTGCTGTATTTTCTCCCAGCTCACAAAACAGCATATTATTTAATGGCAAAGGTTGTGGCTTAAGTTACTGGTGCGGGGGTGCAATACCTGCACTCTATTTTAACAATTTTCGTTTGCCAGTTTATTTCTTACCATGACTACTATGTCGCCGACGTAGCCTACAGTGACACCAATCTTCCAACTCATGGAATATATTAATCATCCACGCGACAGTATATTTTTGTGGACATATTTAATTAAAGCACGGAAGTGGTGGTTTCAAAGGTTTCTTATTTGTCCATAAATGTACATTCTGCTTAAACTTCAGCTTAAGACCCTAGTTTCATTCCATGTCTTAGAACTGAACGCAGAGCTTTAGAGTTATATGAACCAACTCTTTAGATGGTAAGAATGGTGACCAAATCATTTCTAAAAACAACGGACAGATTCCACCATCTCTTGAAAATTTATATGTTGCCTCGTGCTGTTAAAAGTGAATACCATGTTGACTTTTTTACCTGTAACTTTCCTAGAAATAGAATAGATGGACCTATCCTATCCTAGAAAAAGGATAGGATAGGGTCTTCACTATTTTGGTGAGACGTGTTAACGCAAGTCTGAGTCTGAGAAGCGGGTAGGTAAATTTGTGTCTAGGTTGCTTGCAGTTTATGAGGTCCCGTCTTCCCGGTAGTTTTTTTGGTTTGTTTGTGGACGTTAGATTATCTGTCGCTGTCCGATCGCTGTCCCTGTTGCTTTCCGATCGTTGGAGTTTTTTTTTGAAGCTGGTAAAAGTTGATTGGTACTTCATACAATTGCTCATGCTACACAGTTGTAAAACATTATGACACTATTATTAAAAAACTCTAACTTCGGCGAATTCCAAAATCTATTAATATAATAGATAAAATTGCAGCTGACGATAAAACTATTGACGAGGTTTTATGCAGATGCAATCCATGACGCTACAGAACTCTTGTAAATGATATGCATTAACCTCTGTACACCCCGTTCTGGATCAAACAATAGTTCAGATAAAATAAAGTCGAGTACTTCTTTCAAAAATGCAATCTAGTCATAACCGATCACGTAGTCCTAAACCACAACAGGTTTAAAGGAGAAGGTTTAAACTATAAAAGAATAAATTAGAGAGGAAGCACATGTCCAATACAGAACGAATAGAAACATATTGGTATCACAAAAACTATGGGGATGGAGCACGAAAACGGATTTCAACTTTGTAATTTCTACAGTTAAGAACATAATTTTTTTAAAAGACTCATAAAAATGTTTATCAATTCGTCGTAGATACCGATGCAAACTTATGTGTTCTTCATGTAAAATGCTTCTACGAAATTGAGTCTCACGACTCTAGTCTTGTGCTTTCTGCTACCAATGGCACAATTCTTAATACGTATGGTACTAAACTTCTTTAAATTAATATTGGACTAAAGCGCAAGTTTATATATTCCCATTGTTCGCGCTTCGGTATACCGGGCAATCACAAGTGCTGACTTCCGATCGAAATTCGGCATTTTGTCGACTTATATGGACGACGACTTTTAGTCAGACTTTTAGTTTAACTTACAGTTAACGCAATGACAACCATTAGCAAGACACCAGCACCAATTAATTTTTCTGTCGATTATAGAAAAGAAGGTTTTTTTCCCTCACTCAAACACCAAATTATACACTTCCAGTTAAAAATAACGTAGTTCATTACATTATAAACGAAGGTCGATAACCTATGTCAAAACCACGAAGACTGGACCCCTGGATCACTGAAAAAACATCAAGAAGCACACCTAGAGTTCAGACTTATGATCGAATATGGTACATGGCACTCTTCCTCCTCACCAATTTCTTATCCCCTCCATATGGTTAAAAAAAGAGATAATGATGATTGGCGTCCATGTGGAGACTATCGTCGTTTAAATATTGTGATTGTTCCCGATCGATATCCAATCTCTCAAATTCACAATTTTTCAATGCACTTGCAGGGATGTACAATATTTTGAAGATTAATCTTGTAAGAAAATTTCATGTTATCTCGTGGCACCCGAAGATGTGCATAAAACGGAATACCCAAAACCATTTGATCTACTTGAGCTTACTCGAAAGCCATTTGTTCTTTGGAATGCTGCTCAGATATAAAACGCTTTGTGAACGAAGTAATCAAAGGATTGGAATTTGTATTCGTCTGCATTGTCGATATCCTAGTGCCAAGTAAAAATAAAGAAGAGCAAAAAATTCATTTGAATACTCTTCAAATAATTGGTCGAGTTTGGTATTAACATCAAAAATTAAAAATGGACTGCGGCTCTAGCGAAGTTTTTGTTCCAGCGAGTTTCATCCATGTGTGTCCGAGAACTATTGTTTCCCAGTTCAGTACAAATAATCAGATATGGAAACAAATGAGACTATATAAACGCAATTAAATAAGTGAAAACAAAGAGTAGGAATTATGATGACCTCAACAGCCAAAAAACCGAGATCACCACATACTCCAATATAACTACTATTATTACATTTAGAAAATTAAATTAAATGTTTAACTGGCCCCATTTCCAGCTCCGTTTGCCTGCGTTGATTCAGCCGATCATATTAACTAACGACTAGATCTAATTATCACAAAACCAAAACAAAAATGTTGCGCTAGTGGTCCAGGCGATTGTTGCATAAAATAATCAAAATAATCCAAAAAATAGTGATACAACTTGTGTATCAAAAAAACGTTACGTCTCTGGTCCGGGCGATTGTGCGTAATATTAATCAAACAAATAGTATTACAAGTTATAAAAAACAATGTTGCGGCTCTAGTCCGGGCAGTTGTTGCATGAGAAACATCAAACAAATAGTAATACAAGCTACGTATAACAATGTTGCGCCTTTTGTCATAATGATTGTTGAATAGTAATAATAAAACAACGTTGCGCCAAATGTACAGTTGGTCGTATTGTAAATTATGGTATGACCCCGTTCAAACTGCACACAACACAGGCATCTCAAATGAATTAAAAAAAAACGTAATACTATGTCTTCTACGTTTATCCTAAAAGGCTAAACACTTGTGATTTGGTTTTCGTACGAACAGAGAGAGGTTTCAATAGTGCGACTTAAGCCGGTTTTTGGAGTTCTGGTTGCATCTTCTTTTAACAATTTATCAAAGATAAAAACAGTGCGCTTTTCTTCAAAATTACCATGATTACTTAACTATTCGAGGGATCAACGACGACGAGTTTTTCTGAAAAATGTAATGCTTATGTCACTCATTGTATAAAACTCGTCAGGTGATTTATTAAAATTAATTTCCATAAAAAAGATTAAATAACTAATAATTATTATTTTGTACCTCAGTTGGTTTATAAATTTTCTTTGTTTTTTTTTTAACTTTGATTTTCTTAACACCAACGATGTTTTTAATTTACCTGAGTTGTAGTAAGAACCGTTCATTTAATTAAATCGGGTATGCCACCTTGACAAATAAGCTGTCGTTTTATGCTGTAACACAAGGCTCAGTTTTGTCTCTCGCTCTATTTTCAATTTTTATCTTTATTGATGTTAAAAATCGCTAGAACAAGTCGGACATTTCACCCTCTAAAGTTAGGGGAAGCAATCCCCCAACTTTAAAGGGTGGAATACCCGAACGAACAAATCTTGCCAAGAGAGACGCTATACTATACTATAAGTTTAAATGAAGGGCAATCACCGCGTGGGTGATGCAAATTTGGTCGATTTTAATTCAACAAAAAACGCATCAATTGACAATTGTTTTCCAGATCGAAAACCAAATGCACAACTAAATTTCTAATAGCATGTGTGACAAACAGATAGGCGAATAAGAAAGCGTTTGTTTATAGGAATTCATCGAGGTAATCGAAGGAATAAACTCTTTATTGTTGAACGAGTTTTTAGGCGCATTAATTGCTGTCTTCCAAAGTTTCTATTCATTTCAATAAGTGAGTTTAGCTTTGTCAGGTACTATAGTATACTTAAAAAACTGACATGTGACCTCAATTTTATCTTTTCTTTTCAACTATAATGCTTCTGACACATTTTCTTCATGCAGCATAGCATTGTTTAAAATATTAACATTTTCTGTATAATAGATTTTATTCGAAATCGTCGGGACATATTAACATTTTTGTGATCATACGCCTGTGCTAGGGGTTTTAGTTAAGTTTTTCCACCATGTAAAATGATAAAACAGAACTCTCAAGCTGTGTTTGAATGTTTGAAGGCAAAACCTTTGATTTTTACTGAACCTAAAACAAATTGATTAAGCTAAATCGTTTAAATATTTATACATCAAGTCTTGACTTCAACAATAGCAATAATGTAGTGAATCGAATATTACACTCAATTAAACTTCTTTTTAGACCGCTGTATGCATTAACTGACACCAATATCAAGATAAGCAAAACGAGAAAGGGTCGCTCAAGATATAGACTTTCCCTAACATGGGATGCATCGCATGCATAGGGAACTAGCTCAAACCAATTACTCTGGAAATTAGCACTGTTGAAATTAGCTAGTAGGCCCAGACAAGCTCCAAAACGGACCATAAAAGTAGAAACAAAATAATTTCGATTTGAAAATTCGTCATACTTTCATTTCATATCATGCTAATATTTTCAATCAGTTATACTCTGCAACACTGAAAGAAAAAAGTAAGTATTTTTAACAGAAAACACGTATTAATTTAACAGAAATTTATGTGAGTTTTCAGCCACCTTAGCACTTTGTTATTAGAACATTTTTTGCTATGTTAAATATACATAAATTTACAAACTTATTTTGTACAAAATGACATAGTTTTTTGTAAACAAAATAAAATATTTTGTTATAACAACATAGCCGATTCTTAAAAGATAAGTTAGTCTAACAAACATATATGTACTTTTAACATAGCTTTTTTATAAAACGACATAGTTTTTAGTAAAGAAAAAATAATATTTTGTTATACCAACATAGCCGATTATTAAGATTTAATTAGTCTAACAAAGATATATGTACTTTTAACATAATTTTTGTAAAACTTTTATTTCACTATGTAACTTTGCTAAGTTAAAACAATAGAATTATTTATCATTTATACATGCTTATGAAGTGACTGCGATAATTAAAATCACTATATATTTTATAGAAGCTTGGTTAAAACTACCAATTTTGGACCTTTGGATTCCTTCTAAAATTGGGAAAAAAACACTTGTTCGATGTACTCTAAATAAATTTATTTATTAACAATAATTTTATTAATACTTACATATAATATAAAATTGGATTTTTAATTACACAACTTAATTATATGAATTAAATTAATGTATTATTAGTTAAGTCACCTTAATGTATATATATGTTAAATGAACATTTTTATTATGTAAAAGTTTTATTTCTAATTTATTATAATTTATTTATTTATTAAAATTTATTTATCATTATAATTTATTTATTTATTTTTTAATCATTCTTTATAATTTATTTCATTTATTATAAATATTTATAAAATGGTTGTTTTATATCTATCCTGAGAATCCTGAGAAAAATTGTAATTATCATTTGTAATGGAGGTATATAGTTTTAATAAATGCATTTGTTTTATTAAAATTTGCATTTCAACTATAATGCTTCGCTAATACAAATCAAAAAAATAAAATAATGTTTAAAACTCGAATAGATTCGAATAGAAGTTGATTATTTTAAATCTAAAATTTAATAAAAGAAAATATATCATATACTTATGCATATATTGCATTGCATCTGTGCTCTATCTTACGATGCGTTATAAATAAATGAACATTAATTTTTGATGTTTTACATAGGAAACAAACGTACATTTTAGATTGGATAAAACAGATTTAAGATAACTAGGATTCCTTAAACCATTTAATGAAACTGTCGGTTATG
Source organism: Diogma glabrata (assembly GCA_963693315.1). Taxonomy (NCBI): domain Eukaryota; kingdom Metazoa; phylum Arthropoda; class Insecta; order Diptera; family Cylindrotomidae; genus Diogma; species Diogma glabrata. The sequence continues at coordinate 174,003,346 of OY856186.1, forward strand.
GATACTGTAGATGATGTTGCCGTAGATTGTTGTTCTTTAAAATATTTCTTGAAATGGGTAAATAAAATTTTTATTAATGGTATTCGAATACTAAGAATATGTTGCGTTGTCGTTGCCATATTAAAATTAATCTGAGCAAATTAATTCAGTAAACAAAATTGAGTATATTTAATTCACAAAATAGTTCGAATTGATTGTATATTTTTTATAATTTTGTTCCATTCACTATACTTTGTTTTAACTTTTATTTAATTTTAATTCTATTTTAACTTTAATTTATTTGAAATTTTTATATAAAGCTAAATTTTTCTAAGTTAAAACTCAGATTATATGAGTGTATAAACTCAGATTAATTTAGTTCAGTTAACGAAAACGTAACAATTTTTTAACAAGCGGCAAACATTTAAATTTAACTTACCAATTCTTTATTCTCCTATCCTGAAATTTATATATGTAATGCTCGAATTGTATCTTTTCCCAGTATTGGTTACCCTTAAAGAGTTTATTTATATCATCTTGTGTTAATAATAAGTTTTCCGCGAATAGAAATTGAGCTATCAGAATTTCAAAAATAGTAATATATAATATTAATATAATACATAATATAAATATAATTAAAGACTTACCTCTTAAATTTTTAAATAATTTAATGTTGTATATTTTCCTTTTCTTTAGCATAACACTTTATAGGGTTTTTTAGTTGCAAGAGAAGCTTTTTTTCATTTCAAAGCACAAAGAAACCACATTTCAAATGGAATTAATGTTAAATGCAATCCTTAAATGAATTTTGGATTTTTACAAAATGTTCTCTTATTTTAAAATAGCACCACATACATATAACAATTTTTTCAAATTGATTAACATAGTAGTTAGTTACTTTAACTTAGCATCGTAAACTCAATTTCTCTTAACATAGCGTTCTGTTATCATAATATATGCTTAACAGAGTATATGTTAAATATTTTTACCATTGTTAATGAATGTTATTATTTACCATTGTTAATATATGTTAAATATTTTTACCATTGTTAATGTTAACTACCGCTATGTTAAAATAACTAGAGCCATGTAATTTTAACAAAACCAATGGTTGTTTACAAAATATATTTGCTTAGGTAAAATAACGAAGCGATTTTTGTATTAATAACATTATTGAAAAAAACTAGCAAGGTCAATTTTATTGAAACGTAACATAAACCATGTTATTTTAACAAAAATATTTTAATAAAACCAATTTGATTAATATTACATAGCTTTTTTTCTCAGTGAACAGTTCAATCAAACCAACTCCTGTATTACACAAACAAAAACGTTTCGTTTAAAATAAACTTTAAAACCATTACGAATGGCAAAGAAGGTCAATTTTTTTAATGCTTCAAATTAATGGTACAATAATAAATAAATGCATAAAAACGAAAATATAAATCAATTTCTGCTAAATCATAAATTATTGAGTTCCTCAACTAAACCAAAACTAATTTCATTTAATTATTTAATCGTGAACATTACTCGTAAGTTGCGATTTAGATATACATACAACAATCAAATTATATAAAAAAATAAAGTTACGCAAAAATATCAAAATGCCAACACAACTTAAAATCATCAATTTTAATGACAGCCAACGTATAAAGTTAATATATTAAAGCAATCAGAAAACAAAACACCAAGAATATTAGAAATCTTAGAAACACATTTATATACGAATGCTGTACTTAGAACTTTTTTTTGTGTAAGCTAATTGGTTTAAATGGCAGCTCACGATTGTGAATTGATAAATAAAGTTAGTAAGCGTAACTAATGTGAGGCCGTGTAGTAACCATATGATTGGTAAAATAACGACTTACCAATTCCTTAGCTTTGATTTAGCTTTTGTTGTTTTTGTTTTATGTTCTTGCAATTATATGAAATTATTTTTTGTTTTATAATGTCTTCAACACTTAAAGATTTATTACTTCTTTTTTGTTGTTGTTGTTATCTCTAAAAGTAATAATTATATTGTACTAAAAGTAAATTAAATTTAATGAAATTAAGTATAGGTGAGGTATAATTATTGTGTCAAGTAAAATATAGTTTGTGTCAAAATAGAATTTTTGTTGGTTAATTAGATAATGGATTAGGAATTGAATTGATTTAGCTTAAATTGTTTTTAAATTGATGGTTGACTAAAACAGTTGTTAGAAGGTATTTCAAGTGAGGTTATGATTCTGATACGTTAATTGTAATTAAAACTCAAAATGAAATTGTTTTTCTACTAACTTATATACGACTACTGGGTTCTTTAATTACCATTACCCATTTACCGATTCTGTACACAATTGAAAATTGTGTGAAGTGATGCAATCTAGCAAGAAAACAAAAATCTTTCATATCTCAAATTTTATTTTATCATTTGTTTTGGACCATCTTGACCATTCTGACCATCACATAGTATCATCTTTACGATTATCAAAATATGCAGTGCAAGTAAAATGTTTGTTGTTACTAAGATCATAATTAAAATTTGTTTTTGTTAACACAAAAAATGGGTGATATGGGAAAACATATGGTTTTCATCAATTATCCATTTATAGAGAACCACCTGCGAAAGAAAACATTTTCCTTCACGAAATGTTGTTTTTATGTTCCCTTATACTGTAAATAATAAAATCAATAAACGTGTGTCAAACACATATAAACCTTTCTCCTCCCCGTCAGTCTTTTATCCTGTCCTGGAGAATCCCGTCCTGGATTTTGGGAGGAATGAGAGTTTACAGATTTTTCCTAGGGCCTAGTCTCAAGTAGATGAGGTTATGTACAGCCTCCTTCGCCTGGCTCCCCACCTCCAAGCTTTCAAGGCGTAGTCTATGGGGGACTTCTTGATTTGAGTGGCTCGTGCAGGATTTGGAAGAGTCCGAACCAATGTGACAAAGCACTGAACCGATACGCAGTATTAGATACTGTCTGTTGATGTAGCACATCCAGGGGTAGACTATGCAATGGAATCACTATCAGCAACATTAGAAGAATATCGTCCCATGAGATTTTTAATTTCCAACTAGCTTCAGTTTGTGAATTGAAATAGGCCCAGTGCAAATGTTGAATTGCTCGTAAAAGTTTCACAAGAAAACAGATTTAAATAAGCAAAAAATGGGAAAACTGATGACCCCGAAATTCGGAAGAACCAAGAACACCACACACACACACCACTTTGACTACGATTACTACATTTAAAAGCTTAAATGTTTCACTCACCCCATTATTAGCCTGGTAGTTGATCCAATTCAATTTACCCATTAAAAATGGATAATCTATAAATCAATATAATACAACAACCAATCGTTGCGCCAATGGTTCCGGCGATAGTTGAATATGAATAATAATACAATAATCAATACAATAATCAAAAGTGAAGCCAAAGGTCACCGGTCAAACCAAACGATGATGGAACGCATGTTGTCGTGGGACTTTGATCTCAAAAGGTTCTTTTGTGGTTTCATATTATAATCCCTACTGCACAGCACGTTTTAGTAAAAACAAAAATTATGTGTTAGAATTTCTTTTTAAGTCCAGTCAAAAACATCTAAATTTAACAAAAAACACTTATGTTTTTTTACCATTACGTTCAAAAAAAATAGTCAATATTCATTTAGCCATACCCAATGACAAAGATTTTGTTTAAAAATAAAAATAAAAATACCAGAACTAGAACTTAATGGTTGTTAATAGAAAATAGAAAAATTTGATGTTTTTCATGTCAACTCATGGTCCTACGATGTTTACAATCATTTAGAAATAATTGAGTCCTATTTAGATTGAGAACATCTTTACAACGAAGAGAGAAGTTTTATTTTAAATATTTGTAGAAAATACAACGATTTATTTTATTTACCGAATGACAAACTCACTGCAATGCTGTTTGCCTTAGGCAACAAAATTGAAACAGATCTTACCAATATTAGACGATAAAATCATTGTGAAAACCCCTGGAGTTTTTTCTCATATTAGTTCCAAAAAAATCCAACAACCCACATAAAAGGTGGATAATAGTTGCAGACTTTCGCAAACTAAACGATATCACAGTAAACAACGTTCCCCTTACCAAATATATCTGATATCTAAGATCACTTGGGAAAATCAAAATACTATACAGCAATCGATTTAGCAAATGGCCACCATTAGACCTGTTTAGAACTGACAAGGAAAATACAGCAGTTAGCACTTCTGTATAGTATGCCTCAATATTAAAAGAATTTCATTTTGTTTAAAGGGCGTGTCAGCTGTATGAATCACATACTTACGGCATTAGATGGTATAAGGTGCTTAGTTTTTCTGAAGAGCATAACTAGAACACAGATTAAAAATAAACTTATCAATATATCAGTTTTTATACAAAGAAATTGTTTAACTTGGTCATAATGTTACCGAAGGAGGAATAAAGTCTGATGATTTAAAAATAACAGCAATTCAAAACTATTCACAACCATCAAACCCTAAGGAAATCAAATCGGAAATCAAATTTTAAGATTATCTGGCTATTTCCGATGCTTTATTTCTAAATATTCGGAAATCGATAAACCGTTAACTAATCTTTTAAAAGATAAAATAAGAAACGCCTTAGTGAATCCTCTAATACTAGTATCCAGATCTTGCCGAAAAATTAATTGTAACAACTGATGCACGCGATAAGGTTATTGGTGCAGTACTTTCACAATCAAGGGACGGATTCGATCTCCCGATTGGGTTATACAAGAACAATTAAAAAGGAACTTTTGGCGAAGATATGGGGGTTGAGCAATTTCGTTCAATGTCTACGGTCGTCACTTTACAGTTACTACGGAGCACAAACCGTTAATATAGTTGTCTAATTTTAAACATCTTCTCGATTGATGCGGTGGCGTATTTAGCTCGAGGATTTCGGATACAAGAATCTAAACGCCGACGCATTGATCAGAATAAAAACTGAGATAGGCGACAAAAAAATATATGTAATTACTCGATCATAAAGTAAGTTATGAAAAAATTTTGCAAATCAATAGGCCCCGTAATATAGTATACAAATACGACATACGAGTTAACGTGAGATATCACATTCCACTGGCAATAGCAGTGAGATATCACTAGCCAAGGTGACATCTTAGGGGTGGTGGCGGATGAACTGTATTCAGTCAACGGTAGCACCCTCAATCTTAGCTGTGAAATAATCCTTGATGAGGAGACGCTATTGCTTCCTTGAGCAAACGAGCCCTCATATAACTATGTGTGGACTTTAATCTTCAAGAAAGACAGTGCGTCACAGGATCAAGGAATATGAAATCGGCTGGATTATTGGCAACTACATTTTTGTTTTGTTTCAGCAAATTTTTGTAAAAATTTGCTATTTACCTTTTAATTTACTTTTATTTTCTCTATTCTATCATAAAATATTGGCCTATGTCATATTTTGTCAGTGATAGGATTTTTTGTTTAGTTATCCATTCTTTAATAAAAAATTTAAAAAAACAAAAGAAGAAAGATTTACGTCCATCAACACCTCTGAACGTATGTTGTTGTGGGACCTTGGTCTTAAAAGGTTTTTATGTGTTATTGTGACACATATTGTAATTCCTGCTACACAACACATTTTATTAAAAAAAAAAAAAAAATACAAATGCTAATTCCAAGTCAAAAATTGTTTGACTGACTGACGATGCTCAAATTGAAAAGGTTATCCAAGTTTCCACTCAAGATCTCTTGGAGGTCCCCAGAGAGTTTATCGCACAGCTGAAAGATTAAAATGGTACTACCATTTCGAAAATTTATATTCCCGAATAAAAAAATTTATGCTTTCTTTCGATCTCCTTTCAACATCTTATTTAGGCCACCAAATACGTTCTTATAGTTCAGGATGTCTTGACAAAGTTCTCGATGGCTTTCCCGTTGATTAATCACGAGGCAGAGGCGATAGCTCGTGTTCTAGTCGAGAAGTTAGTTTGTATTTTTGGTATTCCTCAACAAATTTTAACGGATCCGAAGCGTATTTCATGAGCCCCTTATTTTTTAACATGTGCTAATTTCGTCGCATTAATAATGAAACAACGTATTCGCAAAAGTGTAGTTTCGAGATAATTGGGTTTAAAGATTTTTCGATTTTCTGATTTTCGTATACTCGGCAGCACTATTGAATGAATTAAGATATTGGAAAAAAAATTGCTACCAATTAATCTTGACTAATTTCCGCACAACATATTAAAAATTGACATTGGTACCTGCTGGCTTTTCTACCTAAAAAGAGGTGAAAAGTCAATCAGGTACCTTATACGTTATTTCATATACGTTATTTCATTTTGCATGGAAGTACGATTAAACCTAAACTAAATTATTATTGAACTAACGGATGATATTCTTACAATTTTTTATTTATATGAACCGGTATATCATGTAGTCATGAATGATGCTTATACAATATTTTAGATTTACCGTTTCGTGTGGCGATCGTAATGTGTGTAATATATACGACAATGATTTTACCCAAGTTATTATTCTGTAGGAATTGGATTATCGTACATGCATTTACGCTGTTTCAATATTTAACCTGTCGCGAACATTTAAATTAAAAAAAATGTTTTCAAAATTTTAATTGTAGCAAGCGATTTTTTTATCGTTTAAAATTTTTAAAAAAACAAAATAGTTTAATATAGAGTTCTGGTTTTTCTTTTTTTGGATAAAGTTTGTTTTTCCAAATTTCAATAAAATAATTAAAAATTTCCTTATTATATTTTATCTTAAAAAATGGGTTTGTTTTAATAAATCTGCTTATCTCTTCTGTGTTGTTTATCGTATTCTAAATTAACATAAAACCTATTTTAATACTTGAAATAAAAAGTGAAATAAAATGAAGAATTGATTATAATATTTGTGAAGGTTAATAGCAATGAAGCATTACAAACTTTTTCTATTATAATCGTCAACAAATAGAATCTCAACTATATATTATATAAAACTACTACACACTTGCAACAAATTAAATTAATTGTAAATCATATCTAAAATTTTGCATGTTTAACTTAAAGCAATATTTTATCAACTCGATCGTCAGTAACCAGAACTTTATTTAACTGGATTAACAACAAATACCAAAATTCTATAAAAATAAATAAATCAAAATACTACAATTTGGAGGATCTCTTGAACGCTTTGCAAAACCATAGCGGGAAATTCTAGCTATTGGTTTTCTAATTACTCTACTGTGCTTAAAATTATAGCGTGAACTGCTGGCAATAGATAGAATTATTATATAGCGCGAATATATACTAACTTTAAACCAAATTCAAATTTGCATGTACGTTAATTAACAATATATTAATTTTCACCCCCAGTTTATAATTGGAAAATGTTAAAATGCCACTCTATAGACGTCCTTATGGGGAATACAGCGCACCCATTATATAATAACAACGTAAATATGGCATACGTTATTTCATTATTAAGGCGACGATTTATCAACATGTGCTAATAGTTTAAGAATTAAAAAATCGCATGCAAAAGTCATTTACATTGGCGAGACAAAGTTTGGTATTTCAGAAGCAAAGATCAAAAATATGTTACGACACTAAGTCGGGTGTTAGAACACTTAGCCTTGGTGATCGTGTTCTATTAAACAGCGAAGCACGAAAAAAAATAAATTATCATCGCTGTGGTTAAGACCATATTTTGATGTAAATGATATTCCTTCGCCGGTAAACGCAACTTTAATTATAAATAGTAAATTAAAAATAGTGTACAATAACAGAATTAAAGTATTTCTAAATTAAATCTTGAACCTGCTACTAATGTCACTATCAGGAAGCAATCGGAGACTGCGTGGCGAGTGTGGTTTTGTTCCAGCGAGCTTCAGTCACGTGTGTCCGAGAAGTAATTTCCTCCAGTTCAGTACAAACAATAAAACTTTTATTTACAATTTTATCATTTTCCTTACAAAACAGTATAATAAAATGAAACTCACAAAAACATTTTATTTGATTAAGTACTACTGAAAATTTAAACTATAAACTTGTCTCACAAAAATTAATTTTTTCTAATTTTTATTATTTAATCAAGCAAAGCAAAAAAATCGCATTTTACAATATTTCCGAAGTAACTGACAAGTGCAAACAAATAAGATTTTTTTTTTCGGATTAAACTTTTCTTTTTTTAATTTTACTACAAAGGAATATCAATTTTTTCTAAGTTTTCAGTTTTGATTAACTGCACTAAAAATTGGAGTGTTTTTTTAATATTAACACAAACTGGAGATTTATTTCCAATCAATAATTCTTATCTACCACCTTTTAGATTACCAAATGTCTAAGTAAATATCTTTAAAAGATTAATGAATCAAAAAGATATCAACAGGGTTAACAAAGGTATTAAATAAAAAAAACGATAAGTTGTATTGATCGCGTTGATTAATGCAAAATAAAGTTTTTCCGACAACAACAGCCTCGTAACAAATATCAGTGTAAATAATCAAACACCCAAAATATTAAATGACCAATCTTTCAGCAAGAGGGACGTTTTTTCATGTTTCCCTCGTAGTTAGAACAATTAAATTTATTAAACAATCAAACTATAATTTTTCACTTTTCTTTCAGTAAATAATTTTCTTACAGATTTGTTATATTTGAAAAAATTTCTCTGTGTTCTCTAATATCTACAAAAAAATCATCTTAATTGTTTTGATAATTTTGATGATCATTATAATTGCGGTGATTATAATAAATATAATTAAAATGTAGTTTCTGTTTATTGTAATTATAAGAAAAATCAGTTATAAAATATTTTGTGAATTATCCAAGCAAAAAATTTTGTTTTATTAGATGGTCGTGATGTGTTAATTTAACTTTATTTTTTTTCTCATTTAATTTCAGGTAAGATGATTTATTGGATTTTTAATAAATTAATATTAAGATATTATAATTATCATGTCTCTCAGCGACATCTGAAATATTTGATTGATTGTGTAAGTAATTTTTAAAAATTTATTTTATATTTTAAGAATTATGTGCTAAAATTAAAAAAAACTTGAGAAAGCTGTTTTCCGCCCTACTTTTGAATTTTAAACGATAGCAAATATGTAATAAATTAACGAAACTTTATTTAGTTATAACTGAAAGTTAAATGAACAGCAATGTCCATCATTTTTCTATACTAAACATTTTATTTTTAATTAAATTAATTATTTTACAGATATATGTTATAAACTGCTCTTCCTTGAATGTGAAAATTATTTAACAATCTACTCAACAAATAATTAATATATTAATTTTAAATATTTTTTTATCTGCTTGTAAGTTTTAGATTTATTTTTTCTTTTGTATCATAAAGTTCTAGTTAGAACCACAAAAACGGATCTTTTATTTCTAAAAGTTATAATATGAAAAAAAAACTGAAAACTTTTATTCTATTTCTGTTTGGAATTTTATAGTTTCAAAAGCAAAAAATAAAAAGTTTAGTATTTGGAATATTATTAAAAAAGTTTTTCTGGTTTACTGTTGAAATTTTAAGATATAAGCTGAAAGCTGATGGTGCAAATTGAAAAATGTAAGATGATATTGGTTATTTCAAAGAGTAAGATGATTTCATAATTATTTTGCTGTATCATTCATCATTTGAGTATAATACATTTTGTGTTAAATATCGGGTTTTTATGAAACAATTTTAGCATCTTTTATAACTTTTGATAGTAACACACATGAATCATTTTAGAAGCTTATACAATTTGTTTTACTGAAAACAAAAATATATCATTAATTTAAATCTGCTTCGGACAACAAGGAATTTTTTTAATGACTTCACTATTCGTCTGTAAGTCACTTGATTCCTTTGGCAGTTCATCATTAGTATTGTTGAAAAATGTTAATGCAATGTTCATTGTTATTCCGCCATAGCACACCGACGAAGGCTTGGTTCAACATCTTTGCAAATGATTTTGTTACCTATAACTACACTTTGTATGCTGTATTCTTTTCTTGTCATCAGAATTTTTATCGAAAAACCGCTCAGTAGAATAAAAACTATCAGAAAACTGAATAATATTTGATTAAATACAATTGACATTTTTAATCACCTTTGAATGAAGTATACACATTTTAGGTAGATTTCATATAAAAATCTACCTATTGCAATGGGCTTTATCTCGGCATTTCGGAAAAAATTTTGGTGCCAAACGACTATGAATGATAAGCTGAGACAAAAAAAAAAAAATTAATATATATATATATATATATATATATATATATATATATATATATATATATATATATATATATCTATATATATATATATATATATATATATATATATATATATATATATATATATATATATATATATATATATATATATATATATATATATATATATTTATATATACATATATATATATATATATATATATATATATATATATATATATATATATATATATATATATATATATATATATATATATATGTATATATATATATATATATATATATATATATATATATATATATATATATATATATATATATATATATATATATATATATATATATTTATATATACATATATATATATATATATATATATATATATATATATATATATATATATATATATATATATATATATATATATATATATATATATATATATATATATATATATATATATATATATATATATATATATTCATATATATATATATATATATATATATTATATATATATATATATATACATATATATATATATATAACTATATGAGCTATAACGGAATTTACCGGCACTCTCACGATCGCATTTCTTGACCTACAACAAAAATTTTTCT
>OY856186.1:174014358-174065741 GCA_963693315.1 Diogma glabrata
ATCTTTAGAGCACATCACACATGTAAAATTTGTAGAAGACGTTTGAAAAGTTTTAATTCGAACATTGCTTGTTGATGTTGTCAAATAAGGATCAATCACATCCAAAGAATCACTTCTTCTATTTAGAAATTTGAAAAATCTTTCCATGGAAGGAAAATCTTCTTCGGCTGTTTCATTCGCCCAAGCTTGTTTTGAGACACTGTCTAATTTATTAACCAAAAGTTGAATTAGCCATGGATCTCTTTTCTCCGCTTCTGCACCTAACACCCTTAAACCCCTTAGGACTTCATCGGATGTGTCAGCCATTTGATGAAGTGCTTTAGCTGAAACCTTTGTAATCACTGGTTGATCCACAAAATGTTTAATTAGAGTAGAAATAACAAGCTTCTTTTTGTCATACCTTGCTTTTATTTTCTCCCATGCTTCTATATAATTTGCATCTGTTACTTCGATATGACGAACTAGCGCGGCTGCTTCATCTTTCAACAGGCCCTTTAGGTATTGAAATTTATGAACCCTTGATATTTTGACATTACTATCGATTGAGGCTTCAAATAAATCTTTAAAAGATGGAAATTCCGAATATTTACCGGAAAAGTATGGTATGTTAATTCGCGGTAGTCTTACTTCACTTTTCCTCTGATTAAGAACCGAAACTTCATGTAAAAAAGATTGCTAGTTGGCCATTAATTCAAACATCGAAATATTTCGTGACTGATCCGATGCTTCAACCCCTAGTTCTTTTCTTGCTTGCACTAATACTTTTTTGGTTTTAAAGTATAAATCTTCTACTAAATTTTGAGTCTGTTCATATGCATCTGACTCTCCTATTACATTTTCTACGCAGTGATACTCTTTCCATTCATCCTCAAGCAATTGAATGTTAGTATCCACAATTTCTAAAGTTGTATCTTCATCAAACAGTGCTGCACTTGCTTTAATTTGCTCGAATCTTGATACAATACGTTTCAGCGCTCGTGCGGTAGACATCTTGTTGTATAATCCACAATATCACAAATTTTTTTTTGCTGGAAATCCAAAAATGCGCCGTATTTTCTTTTTGAATATCCGTCTCGAAGGACCAATGAATCTTTTTGTTGAAGATTGTTTCTTTGAAAATTTGTTCCAAATCACAGAAGGAATTTCAAATATTAGAAAAATCAATATCTTCACAAACGTTGTATAATTGTAGGTTTTAATTGCTATTATAATTTCTGAACTTTAAATTCTCGCAGTTGTAAGTTTTAAATAAATAGAATTTAATAATCGCTAATATAAATTTATTACAATTTTCGCAGTTGAACTTTTTATATTCGCAAAAAACAAAGAAGTTAACAATATTTTATGTTTTGTGATTGCTACAATTAAAATCAAAATGTAAATTTTAAAATACAAACAAAGTAAACCAAATCATTGGTAAGGTAATTTATCAATTAACTCTAACTTCTAATTTTCTGATGATGATCTCAAACAGGTGTGACGTTGTGAGAACGTTTATTTGCTCTTTGGTGGATTTAATATGTTATTAAAAGTAGTTTTAACCAAATTAAATAAAACTGTTCCGAAATCGCATTGATAAAGTAGTTTCAGTTAATGTATTTAGTTTGGTTTGATAAATTTTTTGGATTATTCTGGACTTGGACTATTCTACTTAAATTTTTTATTTAAACTAATCTGACACATCCAATTCTATTTGTACACAAAGCTGTATGGTCCCAAAATCTACCTATTTCTAGCGGATATACGTGCCGCTTGAACTTTTTTTTTCTATGATATCCAAAACCAGTATAAGAGGCTAATCCATCAAAAATTGCTTTTTGTCGTGAGAGAAATAGACCAATTTGGATAATATTCCACATCCAAAGAGCGGCACAAAATTCTACAAAATTATTTTTTGGTAAAGAAACTATTGAACACCAGAAAAATTTTGTTTGGTATCTTCGCTAGTGCTAAAAAATCAAAATCATTTTTCGAATTTAACGGATTTTTAGTATTGATCATTCGGTATATTGGTCATGTAAAACACCATGGTTTGTCAGTAGTTTGGTTTTTGGTATATCGGTAATGAATGCTCTTATTCTACCACTACTCTTGTATTACCCTCTAAAAGCAATTAAACTATGTTTTGAGACAAATATATGTCACGACTGTCAGAGGTGTCATAGGTGCTGCGGATGTTACAGGTATCACTGGTGTCACGAGTGTCACGGGTATATTGAAACTCAAATTGTGTATTAATTATGAAATCAAATAATCAAATCCGAAACTATAATTAAAAAAGACAGACAAGTGCGAATAAAATTCGCTCGCCAAGGGTTCTGTGAATGTAAAAGAACACAATATCAAAAATTACTGACAATTAGTTGTGTTGTAATGTCTTTATATTTCCAGACCATAAACGCATAACAAAATAAATGTTTAATCGTAAATGTCAATAGTAAATTACAATCAAATCTACATTGATCAAAAATGACTCAAAAAATGTTACTTTAGGTTAAATCTCATCCATAGATGTTTATGGTAAATGAAGAAAAATTCAATTACACCAGCTTGTAAATGGTTTAAATTTGATTATTTTTTCGGTTAATCAAGTGTCGAAATTTAGGGGGGTGGAGAGGCTACATACTAAAAATATTTCTTTTACAATAACACAAAAACTGTGCATTGCAAAATTCTAAAAAAAATTGTAATCTTTCTTAAATTAAGTGCTCCTTCATATGACACCCCACTCATTTGGGTAAAAAATGTTTTTTTTACGAAACGTCGAAACGTAGGGGGGGGGGGAGGGGACGGTCTGAATTTTGCACTTTTTTGACAATAATTCAAAAACTGTGGATCGCAAAATTTAAAAAAAAATTGCAATGATTTCTTAATTAGGTGCTCTTTCAAATGACACCTCACATGCTTGGGTCAAAAAAGATTTTTTTTACCCTCTCTACCGCCGTCTTCTAACCATACAGAAATATAATTATTTGAGACTTCGCTTTAATTTTCATTCCAAATTTCCTAACTCTGTGAATGTTTACAAATTTTTCTGTTGATCAGTGTCGAAACGTAGGGGCGGGGGGGGGGGGGGGGGGAGGGCGGTCTGAATATTGCACTTTTTTGACAATAACTCAAAAAATGTGCACCGCAAAATTCTAAAAAAAGATTGCAATGATTTCTAAATTAGGTCCTCTTGCAAATGACACCCCACTTGACCACATTTTAAATAGTGTTTTTACCCCTTCTCATTTCCACCCCCTTAATAAATATAGTTATGAGTATATGACACTTTTATATATTTTTTATTAAAAACGTACTAATTTTTCTATCATTCCAAATACATTTGAAGATTTTCGATCAGTTAGGTTCGGAGGTAAGAAAACACGAAGAAAACGTCATTATTCAAAATTATACAAAAACAGGTGAGGTGTAAAATTCCAAAATAAATTTTTAAGGAATACTAAAATGAAGCCCTTTCATATGATACCCTACTTGAATCTATAAAAAAATGTATTTTCTCAAAGATCTCACATCGTACCCCTGTAAACCAAACGAAAACCACTTTAGTTTTATTTTTATCCGTCATTTCATGTGGACAGATTAGTTTTATACGCACCTTAAATTTCAAGTCCATAGAATTTATAGTTTACGAGATAATCGAAATAATGTGAAAAACTCGTTTTATTCTCACCAATAGTGTTCCGTATAAAAAAACGGAACCCTAAAAATACCGCCTACACAAAAAATTATGGACCGAAGAAACTTTCTAAATTGAATTTCGGCATAAACATGGAAACCTCCTATACATACTTGCTCAGGTGTCTTGGGTGTCACGGGTATCCTAGGTGTCGCGAGTATATCTGGTGTCACGAGCGTCATGGATGTCACGTATGTCACGGGTGTAACGATTGAAATGGACATCATGGATGTCACGAGTGCCATTGGTGTCGCGAGGGTCTTGGGTGTCAAAGGTGTCACGAGTGTTACAGGTTCACTACTGTCACGGGTAACACGAGTGTCACGTGTGTCACACCAGCTATGTGTGTCACTAGTCTTATGAGTATTACGGGTGTCACAAGTGTCACCGGTTTTATTATTCATTATAACCAGTAACCAACTAAGCTCAAACTGCGTATTAATTATGTAATAAAATGATCAACTCCGAAAACAGAATGAAAAAATACCGCCTAAAAAAAAGATATGGGCCTCAGAAAATCTCTAGATTGATTTTCGTCATACTCACATACTCATGTATGATCGTGCTAAGGCTCTTAAAAAGTGGTTGACAACGTGGTACCGGAATTGATATATTTGGATTTAAATAAAAAGGCATCTGAAATGAATAAAGAAAAACAAAATAAAGAGGAGCGGTGATGATAAAAAAAGATTAAAGAATTATCCCCACCACCAAAATTTATTGCAAATCGTATTATATTGTGGAATCAACTTAATAAACTTTCAGTATTTTTAAGTATATGATCAAAAACTGGAAAATCCATGATTCACACGTGAGAAATACTGGGAAAATAAGTGCTATAAAAATTACAAAAAATTCATCAACATATTGGGAAGGCAAAACTGACGCGAAACGTTACAACGTGTTATGGTATACATGCTTACTCGTGGTAAAAACCTACTTTCTTTTATTACCAGTAGTCAACTAAAACTCATACTGTGTATTAAATTAACTATGAAATCAAATCCGCATAGAAAATGAAAAAAAAGATTTGCCTACAAGTTATGGGCCTAAGAAGCTGTCTAAAATTAATTTCGGCATAAGCATGTATACATTCTTACTCAGGTGTGTCATAAGGTGTCAAGAGTGTCCGGCGTTCACGAATGTCACGACTATCACAGGTTTCACGAGTGTCATGGATGTCACGGATTTCATAGGTGTCACGACTATCACGGATGTCACGGGCGTCAGGGGTGTCACGAGTGTCATGGCTGTCACTTCTGCCACCTAGCCATCGATATTTTAAAATTGTTCCAGTGTTAGTCGTTAACAATTGTGACCCTCCAAAATGAATGCTTCCCCTTTCGTATATTTGTTCGTCACACATAATAATTGAAATAACGTTTGAGAATTCTGTCTCCGATCTGGAAACGATCAGTAGCTGTATTTTGGTGGGATAAAAATTGATAAGCTGTTGTTACGTCAATTCGTTTTTCTAGCCCCGGTTTCATTTATGGAAACGTTTCCTGGTGGGATTTATTCTTTCATGCAATTTACTCTTTGAAAATAGGGAGGACGAATGACTTGTGCAGTGTGCATCTGAAAATCTATTTATTTAGTTGTAAATTAAAAAAAGAGTAGGGAATAAAACTACACCTGAAGACCCACCTCCCTTAATTAATTTAGATTCAGAAAAAAACAATCTATGGAGAAAATTTTCAATTAAATACACGACTGTATTATGAAATCCGTATACGCAACGAGTTTGTTGATCAAGCTGGCAAGCCAGATTCTGTTCTATTGTTCTATGATTTTGTTCTATTTACAGTTCCAACTTTGGGCTAAATAATAGATTATAATTGATATTTTGTTTTGAACACCGTATTGACTCTCAGATATCAAATACTTGTCTTCAAAAAATGTTGACTTGTGTGTATTAATATACAGGTTGGACATTGACCAACTTCCCATACGTAAGAACAATATCAGATTTTTAGGATTTATAGAAAATTTTGGTTAGAGTGGGTGCAAGTTCTACTGAGAAAATTATATCAATAATATTGTCCAAACAAGAGTCTTTGTTGACGTTTAATCCCTTTAAAACTCTTTTGACTGGTTTCGAATTTGGGATTTGAAATGAAGTTTTCTTATTTTAACTCTTGAACACTGTTTTTGGGATATTTCTTAAGAATTTTTGAAAACAGTCGAGTTCAAAAAACAAAAGGTGCCGCCAACAGAGAGGCTTTTCTTGTTGATCAGTGATAATCAAATCGCCGTCAGTAATAAGAGGGATAACATTTTTGGTACAAGAATTTGAAAAGTTAATTTCTCTGTATACGCTTTTGTCAGAAATTGATTTTGGCAAAATTTGGCAAAATTTCTGCCTTCGTTTTTGATTATCTGGCTTGATATTTCATTCGCCTTTAGTCAGTCACTGGGAACAATTTACTAAGTGCAAATTTGACCGCATTCGAATATAAATATTTTTGTTGGGGAAAAAAAGAACGAATTTATTCAATGGAAAAGGAATGAATTTATTTATACCGATTTGAATGGTTTCAGTAAAGTTTTGAGCTTAAACATTTACATCGTCAGTAAAAAACAATGACGATCGGAAGGAAAACCTTGAAAGAAACTTCGGAGACCCTTGGTGTCATTTTTGAGAATCAAAATATTTAACAGGATTTGTAAA
Organism: Diogma glabrata; assembly: GCA_963693315.1. Taxonomy (NCBI): domain Eukaryota; kingdom Metazoa; phylum Arthropoda; class Insecta; order Diptera; family Cylindrotomidae; genus Diogma; species Diogma glabrata. The sequence goes on from OY856186.1 coordinate 174,020,712, forward strand.
CTCTAGTTTTTAGTAAATTGTGGTTAGAGCTTTCGACATTGACACTCGTAATATCTGGCATAGATGTGAGAAAGAAAAAAAAATTTTTATCACCTCCAGTACAAGGAGTAAAAGTTAGGCTTTTAACATTTTGAGACAGGCCCTGTGGTGCAACAAATATTTCTGCCAACCTGCCATTGTCATAAAAAAAACTTAAAAATAATTAAATTTTTCTCATGTTGTTTCCACGAGTTTCAACGAAATAGAGGTCACCAAGAGCTCTTATTCCATTCCTGTTACAAGTCTATATACAACTAGAGTTGGACTGGTGCACAGATGTTTGTACGCACTCTAGTTTACACCAACTAGATATATCATTTGGTACGTACCACCACGTTGGGTTTGGAGATGCATTAAGGTAGCATCGTGCCGCGAATCAGCCGATTTAGCCAAAGTCTCCGCTACCACAAGGTACAACAACGAATTTACGGTGTATGATAGTGGACAAGAGCTCTCGTAAAAAACTCTTGTATCGCGGAACGTTTCATGGCTGAACGTACGTACGCGGAACGTTTCGTGGTTTTTTTCTTGTGTTTATACAAAAATTAAAACGTTCCATGCCACTTAATAAATATCTGGTCAGATGACAGTTTTAACATCTGGCAAGAAACACAGCCAAATCAGATGAAATCAGCCAAAAACATGCAGTTTTGGAAATGAGGTTTTAATTTTGTATATTTAGGTATTGGAATTCGTTGACATCAATAAAAAAAATTGTCTGCGTTTCTGTTTTTTTTAACCCTATCTTGAGAGGAGGAAAAATCAGGAAATTGTTCGACCCTGGTGTATTGAAATTGCTCTACAGTAAAAACTACTGAACTGATTTTAATGTTATGTAGCTCAAAATGTAGGTATTAAACAGAGCCATTTAACCATTAAACGCCTTATGAACTTTTTACCTGTAATGAACATAAACATTTAAATAGTTAAAATAACAAAACCGAATAACTTGCCTTGACAACAAAGACAAATAAAAAGGTTGGATGGTCAGTTTTCAAGACGCAAGTCGTCCTTTAACCGTTTTTAAATTCTGAAGCACATCATAAGAATATTAATTAAAAACAAACAAAAAATATTCCCCTCCTGAAAATTTTAAAAAATGTTAGTAACATATGTACCTTTCATATATTAAAAAATCAAAAATTTTATAAATGCGCATTTCTAGAAAATCGATTCGATTTTTTACCGTTATTTTTCTAAAAGAAAATGTTCAAGGTCATATAATGCGAATTAATATTTTGATTACCGCTGTTTAATACCTACATTTTGAGTTATATAACATCAAATCAAATCAGTAGTTTTTACTGTAGAGCCATTTCAAGTATCTTACGACAGGGTTAAAAAAACTAAAAACGAATAAATTTTTTGTTATTGATGTCAAGGAATTCCAATACTTAAATATAAAAGCTTAGAACCTCATTTCCAAACCTTGCTGGTTTTACGTGTTTTTCGTCATATTTAAAAGCTCTAGAGTCGTCGTGATTCATAATCACAGAACAAAAAGTAAAATTTTTACCCTAATTTTATATCAAAACAACTCGTGTCTTTTAATGTAAACATATCAAGTTAGACAATTAATCTTCTAAAAATTGTTTACAAATGACTCCAAATAAATGTACTACAAATGCAGATTTTTACGTGCGATAAACCGTAAACCGATAAAAATACAAAAATTAAATTAAAATTCGATAGTAAATAGTAAACTTTCCTTCACATTTTAAGGGGATTCCCTATTTAATTTTGGTTTATTAAATAAATACGTATACGTCTAATACGCACACAATAAGAAACAACTCGAAACTACTAGATTAGCATTTTTAAGACCGCGAGTATAAATAATGCGACTAGAGCTGAATACTATTCATCACTCGAAGTTCTATTGTATTTGTATTCTATTTTACATATGAAGTAAACATTTAATATTACATTCAAAGTTTTTTAAAAACTACTTGATATGCAGCATAAAAAATTAATTTTGTAAAATCGCAATATACATACGACTATAAGCTTGCAGAAAGTAGAAATTTGAAGTATGCGTATTTAAAGTAATACACATAATATTGCTATTAACACTATTAAAAAAAACACTTGTATTTTATTAGTGTTAACATTTTCACATACCGTCTTAAACCATTATACGTTCTCCCAAGTTAAATGATGAAAAACCTTTTTAATTAGAGCATATGCTGTTTTGGGCTGCATCGAAGTTTCTTTAGAATTATCAACCTTGTTATTGTTTTGCAAGTATTTTATCAACTTTTCTATTAGGAATTTTGGAATGCTAATTAGATTTTTAATCAATTAATTAAATTAATTAAAACATATTTTGGAAATTCGTGTTAATCAAATAACCATCACTTTACAATTACTTTCAAATTCGTCTAATTTTATTCTTCCTAGATCTGAAAAATAGTCACAATGAAATCCAACGTGGAAGACGACAGCGAGTACTTATGTTTTTTTTTATAATAAAACCTTGTGTGTTTATTGGAAATACTTTTTATTTAAATCAAAAATAATTTCGCTTTAGTTAGTATTATAAACTCAAATGAAACAACTATTGATTCAAATGATCCAAACTTAATGTCGAAAATGTTGATCCTGCAGAAAAAGTAGAATTCTAAACTTATGTAAGCAATTCAATGATATCTTCCATTTTGAAAATTATGAACTAATGCAATTACGAACTATTGATCATAACTAATGATGAACTAATGCTGTAACAAATGCAATTACTCATCAAATTCCTACCTTATCTGATACTCCGCCAATTAATATAAAACAGTACCGATTGCCTGAATCAACCAAGTCTCATATCAATGAGCAAGCTCATGAGATACTTCACGATAATATAATCGAAAATTCTACGAGTCTTTCGAACTCTCCAATACTTCATGTTCCAAAAAAGTCTATAAAGGGTGGAACGAAATGGCGAGTTGTTATAGACTACAGGAAGTTAACTGAAATAACTATTATCGACCTATATCCCTTTCTTAATATTTGTGAAATTTTGAAACAGCTTGGGAATTCAAAATAGTTTAGCACCATTGATCTTAAAAATGAATACTATTAAATTGCGTTGGTCGAAAAGGCAGCATTTAGTACCAATTTTGGGCATTTTCACAAAACAAGGCTTTCATTTGGTTTAAAACGTGGTCCTTTAACTTTTCAACGATTAATGAATAATGTTCTAATAGGTTTTAATGGTATAAAATATTTTGTGTTTTTAAACGATATAGTCATTTATGGACTAATTTAGTTGATCAACACCAAAAATTAGAAGAAATATTTAAGTACCTTAGAATTCATAATTTCACAATCAACCCAGATAAATATCGGTCCCTACACAAAGAAAACAGTTATTTAGGACATGTTATAACTTCTTCCGGCATAAATCCCGATTCAGAAAAAGCAGAAGAAAAAAAAATTACTCAAATCCTCACTGTGGAAAAGAAGTCAAATCTTTTTTGGGACTCGCAGTCGTTTATAGGCTTATTGCTAATTTTTCAGGAATGTACAAATCTTTTAAAAACAAATACAAAATTCGTTTGAGATGAATTTTGTGACGAATCTTTTAAAAAACTGCAATTGCCGTTAATAAGTCCACCAATATTACAATACCCAGATTTTTCAAAAATATTTACAATAAAGTCCGATGCTAGTGATATAGCAATTGGAGCTATTTTATCTCAGAATCACAACTCTGTCGATCTTCCAATCTTTTATGCAAGTAGGGTTCTGAATATAGCCGAAAAATCCAACAATTGAGAAAGATGTACTGAGTATAGTGTGGGCTGTTTGTCATTTCCATCCATGCGGTCGCAAAGTTAGAATTTTCAATGATCACAAATCATTGGTTTGGTTGTGCAAAGTCAATGATCTATCTGATAAAAATTAAAACTTGATGAATACACTAGTCAAATATTGACTAGCGAAGTGAAAAATAATGTCAAATCCACTGGTTAAATTATCACAACCAAAGGTCTTCTGATACCAAAGTTTTCTAAAAGGAAACAAAATTTTCGTTTTCACTCAATTCAAAGATTAATAAGTTTTTATCATTGTATTGGCACGCCTCATCCTACACTAACAACATATATTTTTTTCCAAACATCACATTCTATTACAAAAATTATGAATGCAATTTGAATGGTCAATATTGTCTGCCAAAACGGAATAGTGCTACTTAGCATATTACTAAAGGTAGGATTGAGAATGAAAATTATGCAGTAAATTAATTATTAAACCCAAATCTTTAATCTGCTCGTTTTGTTATGTCATAGAAATTTTAAAGAGGACTACTAAAGGTAAAGGTTCAATGGAGGACTAATATGCTGCTGTCTGGTGCCACGACCTCGATTTTGCATTAAATACAATTTACTACTACAATAAAATATTGATTATAATAAATAAATTAAATTCTTTATATGTATTTATTCGGAACTACCAGTTTATCAAAATATTGGTAATAAGGCAAACTGAAAGGTAAGTAACCTTGCTTACCGGCATTTTAATTCTTCTCAAGAGCAGTATTCTAAAAATTATTGACGCAAGGTGAAATTAAATTTTTTTAAGCAATAAGAAAAAAGTTTCAACTGTAGGACTGAGTGTAAGTCCCATAAAAAAGTTGATTAAATAAAAAATACTTCTATTATGCGTGAAATGATGTAATATTCTTTTATTTGATTGCTTGATGGCCTTGTCGCCGTTCAAATTAAACACTAAATTTGTGAGTCATAAACTGAATTGTCGTGATGTTGTTTTTAATATCCATATAACTTTTATTAAAAAAAATATTTGATAATGATTTTCACTCATCCAGAGATTATAATGAAAATTTAGAAAATTTTTATTCTTTCTTTTTTTGTTCGCTGTTTTATTGCTCATTATGAGTTTGTTTCAATGTAACATTTGTGTTGCTTGTTCGGTTTAAGCAAAAAAAAAGAGGGTTAGGATATTAGATGATTTGAAATTGAATTATGTTGATACATTTGGAATTTTTTTTATCACTTAGTTGTTAAAAGTTTTTTTTGTGAACATTTGGTTTATCTCAGAGAAAAATTGTTTTGAACATAACTTTGATATTGAATTGTAAAACGCGCAAAGTTAAATTTAATGAAACTGGGTGTTTTAATAAAATTAAACTTATAAAACGAAGTTAAAAGTGTCTTATTATATGTTGGTTAGAGCAAAAAATGTATTCAAAATAATACCATATGCTGGTTTTGTGTTTTTATCTTAAATTGTTGCCGTTGTCTTTTATTAAAGCAGCGAAAATGCTAACCAATCAACTCATTTTTTATCCAGATTGTGTGAAATTTGTCAATCTAACAATTGAAATATTCATGAATTAAATCAATTAGAGACGTTTGAGCCAAATTAAGGTAAAACAAACAAATGTTCAATTCTTGATAACTTTCTGTTCCAAATTCTAAAATTTTAAAATTTCCGTTTACCTTGTGCAGTCTCAGAATTATATTTTCGGTGGTTGGTTATCTTATTGTAGATTTATTTAAAAAATCAGGCAAAGGGGGATCAGTTTTGGTTGATTTGTAAATTTTCTTAAATTTTTATTTACTGGTGTGGCACCACGTACTCCAGTCTCTGCTATGGCATACAAGTTTGTTTGAGATAACTATCAGTAGTCAAGGTGATATCTTAGTGGTGCTGACGGATGAACTGTAATCAGTCAATGGTAGTACCCTCAGTTTTTATTATGGAACTATTCTTGACGTTGGCACGCTATTAGTTGCTAAAAAAATTAGCTTTTTAATGTAACTCTATATCTTTCCTAAGCTTTAATCATTGTTCGTCCTCTCCTAAGCTTTAATTCATTGATCATGAAATATTGTCATTTGTCATATTTTAATATGTGATATGTTTTAATGTTGAGTTATTAATTCTTTAAAAAACATTAAAAAAAATTGCATTTATATAACGCATGTTGTTTATATAACGCATGTGGGACCATGGTCTTAAAAGGTTTTTAATTGTTGTTGTGACATATATTGTAATTCCTACTATACAACATATTTTACTTAAAAAATCCTTCCAGAACGTTTAATTTAAAATTAAGACCAAACTGTGGCTAGAGATTCGGTGTTCGCAGAAAAAATTAGCCTTCAAAAGATTTAATAAAATTTCTATCACTTCGTAAAAAGTCTTGTCATTCCCGTATCTAAATTTTTTACAACATGTTTTTTTCTTTGCTAATTTAGTCAACATTTAAGTGTGTTGAACCGAATTAAGTGTGGTAAGCTGTCTCTTTCACCAAACAATCTAAAACAAGCTTAATTTATGAACTTACAAAACAATGGCTTTCTGTTAGTTTTGATCTACACTAGTTCAGTTTTAAATAAATTTTGATATTCGATTTTCGTTGATTGATAAATCCACAAATAAATGCAAAACACAAGATTTTTTGAACTATGTAGTGTTGAAATGAAATCCAGTGCTGGAAGAAAATCTTCGATATAAGTGATGAAACATGCGATATTACCTCAGACATATGCAAACTATTTAAATCTGTTTGACATGTCAACATGATTCATTAGTTCGTTGGCTATGGTTTTTATCATAAAGTTTTTATAATGTTCAGACTAACCGACTATCTACAAGACAACAAAAACCTAATTAGTTTATATCGTGTTCACTGTAACGTTTTAACAAAGATTCATCAAAATCACTTCATAACTGTAGGCTGATATTGTGATATCCTTAAAAAAGCTGTCTAACCGGAAGTGACAAACCAGAATTTTCAAAATTACTATAGACATTTAAAAAACCTTATGGTCTAAGTTGCAACAAAATTGAATGTAAGGAATGAATGTTTTTGAAGTTTGAAATAAACAGTTGATTTGACGATCCATTCACAATTCATTCAAAATTTTGAAAATAGCTCAGTTTCTTTTTATTAAAGTAAGCCTGGATGCGTTTCCAGCTGATTTACATACCAAAGTTTCATTAAGATCTCATACGTTTGCGTAAAGAAAATAACACGTAGTTTTTTCACATATGGCTGGCATGATGATAAACAAAAGTTCATTGACCTTGATATAATTTTTCATGATCTTTATATTTTTAAACGATGATTTTTAGTTTTTTGGAAACCACGCAAAACAAATAACCCGATTTCGATAGAAAAGATCTGGGCTGTTAGTTACGGCAAGATACATCGATTGTGTCCATTTTCATTCAAATCGGGTCATCTGTTGTTGAGAAAACGTTGGACAAATTTTTGTTCAAATATGACAATACACACGCACTTACACACACAGACACATACATACATACTGCCAGCTAAAAATAGCTTAAATAGCTTGAAACGTAAATACCTCATTAAAATTCCGATTTGAAAATCGACCCAAAAACAAACTTCCTATATCGGGAGTTTAATAAAAAGAGCATTTAAAAAACCAGACTGCAAACGTCGATGAGATGAACTGCTGCAATTCGGGCAACACAAATTTCTCTAAATAAACAAATTCAATAGTAAAGTACAGATAGATGAACCATACATCATCGATGAAAATAAAATGAAAATAAAATCATCCATAATACCAATTAATTGGTGCACATCTTTTAAATTTTTTTGGTTGGCTAATTGCCCATATAAATAATAATCGATTGAATTAAATTTTTCAAGTGAAACTCAACCAGAAAATGTATTGAATGGTTAAAATCAATATAGGTGCGTGACTTTAATGCATCAAGAGCCAAAAAAGTAAAGAGGCAGGAATAATGAGTTTTAAATTCGACCATCAACTCGATTAATACACTGCAGTCAGTGTTGGATAAAAAACAATTGAAAAAAATACTTTTTCATACATGACTTACTCACTTCATCAAACCCAAAAAAACATCCACCGTTCTACACACACACACACACATACGCAACATAAAATTCCATCACAAAATAATAAAATATTTGAAAACTTCAAGTGTCATGATGAATTTTTAAAATGGAAAAAAAAAATATTATTATGCTCAAAAGTTCTTCACATTTTGACGTATTCACCATTTTTCTTTATAAATTTTTATTGTTCCAAGTGAAAAATATGCGTAGTATGATGGTTATTTTCAACTGTAAAATAAATAAAAGAAAATTAAATAGAAAAGCTTATGAAAATTGTTCATTTGATTGATTGCTGTATGCTCATTTTGATGGTTGAAATTAAAAAAGTTTTTAAATAACAAAAATATAATGTTTGTTTTAACAAAAATATGATCAAAAAAGTTTATTAAAATTTAATTTCGAATTGTTTAAGGAAAATGTTTTAAAATTGATTTCACTGTTGTTGAATGTTGAATGATGGAGTGAAAATGTTTGCCATATTTATAATGGATTGAATAAATGAGTGGAAAGAGTTTTTACTTTTTAGATGATTATCACTTAATCTTGGGTTACGTTTTTCCGATAATTAACTGTCATGAAAACATTTTACCTGAAACAGAAGTCAACTTAACAAATTTTAACAGTAGAGCGTTTTGTTGACAAAACATCAAACATTTGTTTAAAATTTTGAAGTCCGTACAGAAAATCGTAAATCTTTTTATACAAAAAGTATTTTAATTGTTTTAACAAAAACGTTGTTAAATTTATGTCTTGTTGTTTAATTTTATTGGTTAAATCCTAATTCAGCTACATGCTTTCCAGAAACTCTTCTGATATTGAAATTTAGGAATTCTTGGGACCGTTAGGCTACGATGAACCGAACATTCGTTCACGTTCTTGTTTCGGCGCCAAAATGTTTCGTTCACCATTTACAAAATAAAATAAACAAATAATTAGCCCCACAACAATTTTTCATAAAGCTTACGAAACGTTTTATTGTTTCATGATTTTGAAAAAACTTCGCCAAGTAATTTTCGGTGGTTCTTAATTTTTTGGTCGGTAATTTTTTGAAAGGGAGCTTTGCAGAGACACTTTAGTCATTTCACTTTAGTCATCCGCTATATCCTAATAACCTGCATGTCGATCTAGCTAAATTAGAGGCAAAGTTTCATTGTTTTTTCACGAACTGGACGGCCAGAACGAAGGGCGTTTTTAAAACCAAAATTGTTAGAATGGCATCGATTAAACCACTCGTGGTTCTTGTGTTCACATACAAAATTCTCACTACCCGCATACGTCACAATTTTTTTGGCATGTTTGTGCAGCGTCTTTAGAAACTTTTCTCATTTTTAAACAAATATCATTTTTAACGCAAATGACAAATTATGAAGCTGATTTTACGGAAAATGTAAATTGTAATTTCCCATTTAAAACGCGCTTTCGTCAAATATATGGCAACCATCTAGTCATCTAGTGTCAAGAACGGCTTTTACTTTTCATATCACCTAATATTTTTTTATATAATTTCTGTAAATTTTATTTAACAATATATTGAATTAAATTTAACAAATATATCCTTTAAATTTAAGAAAACTTTGTAATGTTTTACTTGAATTTACAAAAAAAAACAAGCAGTCATTGACGACATGTATTCCAAGCAATTATTATATACATTTTTAACGCTTGTATTTCATAATCAAACGTATTTCATAATCAATTATTTACGTAATAATTCTAATACACGTTTATTATTTATACTTAGTTTTCACATTAATTTTAATGTACTAAATATTCAACATTATTGTTAGTATCATTAATTTCAACAGTAATGTCCAAGCAAACCACATCATATGCTTATAGCTAATACAATTATATATAGCTGCAATGTGACGGTGACGCGAACTCATGAGATTTTACCCATCCATTTTACCCATTCAACGCTCTTCGTGCTTAAAGAATTTTCACTTCAAAAATTTTCCGTAGAAGGAAACAATTCAATATTGTTTTTTATATTGTGAATCTGGTCTAACTGAGCCATTTAATACTTGATGTCTTCTTAAATTCTTAAATATATTTCCAAGAAATCTGAAATAGTGCCTTTTCATATGATATACTACTTAACTTGGTAAGGAAATGTATATTTTTAAGGGCCTTACATCACACCACCTTCAATCAAATGGAAACAATTTTCTTCATGTTTAATCACAGCATTTTGTGTGGGCAAAGACGTTTAATAGGCAAAATAAGGTTGTACTTAGGTAGTTCAGATATTAAGATATATAACTGTAGAAACTTAAATTATTTTAAACAAGCTTCTTAGTAAAGTGATCAGAACCCAGTCGATTAACCACTGAAAAAAAATGTTAGGGTGGTATTTACAAAAATGCGTGTTTACAAAATAATTTTGTGAATTAAACACAACAGATTAAATATGTTCACTTTGTAGTTGGTTTACACCGTTATAGGACAATCCACAATCATTACAATATATTAAGAAAATGTAACGTATTTGTAATTTTAGCCATGCTACCATTATTAAAATTTCTTCTAGTTCAGTAAAATGAACATACTAGTCCCAGAATATTATAGACTGATTCAATAGAAGTGCAATAGATCGCACTCAAAATTGGTTAATCAGTCCAACTAGAATCTGAAACACTCGCCACACAAACCGGTACAAGTTCAATAGACCTCTTGCTCAATTCGATTCAAAGGTATGCTCCTGAAAATGAAAATGATTCGAAGGTATGCTCCTGAAAATGGTAAGTGTATTGTGATATCCGTCGGAGTTTGAAATGGAGAAATGCAAAACAAAATAAAAATTCTCTGCCTTCAAATCATAATTCAATTATCAACAACATTTCCATAACTTTATCCTGTCAAAAACATAATAGTAACAAGAGGATATGCAACAAGCTGTTATCATATTGCTTACCATTTCAATCGATAAATCATTAATTTCAACTTATCCAATTCATGTAAATATTTTTTTTTCATTCAATAAACCTTACCACTTTATTCAACAATCTTCATAATTCTCATAACTTTTCTTCTTGAGGAAAAATCAACATCGTCTTCTTAATCTTTAACATTGAAATAATAAGAAATAAAAGTAAATGTATTAATAAAAAAAACGTTATAATTTTATTTTTATTTTGTATCCTATTCGTTTTGCTTTGTAATAAAAACTATAAAATTTGATTTTTATGTGTTCCCGAGAAGAATATGTGCACTAAAAGGAAGTTTTCTTAAGCAAAAAATAAGAAAATCAATTTTTTTGTTAGTTTCTGATATTTTTTTTTTCATTTTGTGCTAAGTGTTTCACGTTTCAAATGATGTTTTGTTTTCATAAACCTGTTATTCTGTGTATAAGAAATAAAACTGATAAATATATAAGAAATAAATTTAAAGTCAATCAAGAAAAATAAAAACAAAAAAAGTTATCTCAAATGTTGATAACTAACTGGACAGAATAGTTTTACTATCGAACCTTTAATATATAACTTTGTTAAAGTTTTGTCTATTTTAAACGAAAACGTTTATGGTACCGCGATTTATAAATTAATTACCAATATCAATATTATGTTGGCGTCATTTTTTGGAATTTTGATTTTTTTGTGTTGATTTTATGATTATGTTGTTGGATTATGCTAATTTTGCAAATGGAATATTATGATCTTTTCGAACTTTCAATTTTAATTGATTTTCACATAATAAATCAAGTAATGGTTTTGGTAAAAAAAATTCACATAAAATATATCTTAAATCTTCTTTGACAAGTTTATTGCGGTATTTACGAGCTGTCTTTCATTTTTATTCGTTTAGTTTTTGAGGTATTATATGAAACGAAAATATGTCCGTTCATTGAACGGAAAATGTTCGCAATTTTAACTGGCTCCAATCAACAATTCAAATATCAATAGAATAAAAATGAATTGGCAATTCTAATTAATTCGAAATTAACTAGATTAAGTGGATTAGATAACAACAATACACAACGATAAGTCAAGCAATCAAATTCATGTTACTAAATAGACCGATAACCGGTTTGGAACAATATCGTAAAGCTGGTAATAAATTTTTTTAAATAATTAATCATAGAACAATAACAAAATTTAAGCAAAAGTGTGGAGCACATCGGCACATGGAAGAAAACTGTTGCTAGCGTGCAATTTTACATTATTGACCACATCTGAGAACTGGATAGGATTTGAGAGATCAATATTTATTAATGTGAATTTAACTCTGATTAAAGAAACAAAAACTAGAAAAAACCAATATATCGATAGTTGAGTATCGTACCCGGACACGATTATGAAACTGAAACGTGAAATATAACAATATATCATAATGGCCCGAGAAAAGAATTACAGTACACTTATCAGTAGCAGTGAATGTGGTGTTTAGAATTTTTCGCAGAAGCTAAACACAAATAATTTTCAAGTATCTGAAACAAAATAATCTAATAAAACATAGACACGCTAAAAAAGTATGTGGAAGAGGTCACCAAAGCCACAAACAATGATGAATGAAACTGGTCAAACTCTATCAACACATTAACAATAGCTTCATAACTGGAAAGAATATTTTGAAAACCAGCTCCCAAGAAAATGAAAGGAATGTTCAGTCCCAAGAAGACAAATGTAAAGAAAAAAGTATTAAGACTTGTCCATACGGAGACAACATTAAACTTGCTACATGAAACATTTAATACACAACCAACAAGAATGAATTGTCAACAAGTTTCAAGTGTCAAGAATTATAAAAAGAGTCAGCAGGTGTTAACAAGTGTCATGTTTCTACAAGTAGTAAGTATTTACAATTTTCATGCAACATGTTATTCAACATGCAAATTGCCACAATAAACATGCAACCTCCAACGTGCAACATGCGACACATAACAAGCAACATGAAACACGCTACATGCAACATGGAACATACAACATGCAACATGGAACACAAAGCATGCAACATACTATATTCAACATACAACCTAAAACCTTAAAATTAAAACAAACAACATACAACATACAACATACAACATGCAACATACAACATACAACATACAACATACAACATACAACATACAACATACAACATACAACATACAACATACAACATACAACATACAACATACAACATACAACATACAACATACAACATACAACATACAACATACAACATACAACATACAACATACAACATACAACATACAACATACAACATACAACATACAACATACAACATACAACATACAACATACAACATACAACATACAACATACAACATACAACATACAACATACAACATACAACATACAACATACAACATACAACATACAACATACAACATACAACATACAACATACAACATACAACATACAACATACAACATACAACATACAACATACAACATACAACATACAACATACAACATACAACATACAACATACAACATACAACATACAACATACAACATACAACATACAACATACAACATACAACATACAACATACAACATACAACATACAACATACAACATACAACATACAACATACAACATACAACATACAACATACAACATACAACATACAACATACAACATACAACATACAACATACAACATACAACATACAACATACAACATACAACATACAACATACAACATACAACATACAACATACAACATACAACATACAACATACAACATACAACATACAACATACAACATACAACATACAACATACAACATACAACATACAACATACAACATACAACATACAACATACAACATACAACATACAACATACAACATACAACATACAACATACAACATACAACATACAACATACAACATACAACACACAACATACAACATACAACATACAACATACAACATACAACATACAACATACAACAAACAACATACAACATACAACATACAACATACAACATACAACATACAACATACAACATACAACATACAACATACAACATACAACATACAACATACAACATACAACATACAACATACAACATACAACATACAACATACAACATACAAAATACAACATACAACATACAACATACCACATACAACATACAACATACAACATACAACATACAACATACAACATACAACATACAACATACAACATACAACATACAACATACAACATACAACATACAACATACAACATACAACACACAACATACAACATACAACATACAACATACAACATACAACATACAACATACAACATACAACATACAACATACAACATACAACATACAACATACAACATACAACATACAACATACAACATACAACATACAACATACAACATACAACATACAACATACAACATACAACATACAACATACAACATACAACATACAACATACAACATACAACATACAACATACAACATACAACATACAACATACAACATACAACATACAACATACAACATACAACATAAAACATACAACATACAACATACAACATACAACATACAACATACAACATACAACATACAACATACAACATACAAGAAACAGCATGCAAAAACATATATGTAGCATACAACTTACATGCAACGTACATGCAACATGCGACATGTTCTAGGAAGTATCGCCTGATAAAATTTCCATTGTGGGAGGAGATGAAACAGTGCTTTTTCGTGACTGAATATATGTTCACGAGACGCGCCACCGTCGAGTGGGACAACTTCACGAACGTAAAACGTTATCATCTTGAGTAGGGATTGCAATATTTTCTACGAAAGTATAAATTTAAACTATATTTATTGTAAATTATTCAATTAGAAAATAACCACATCCAAAATTCGTTTTCCATGGTTTAATGGCACTAATGAAGAAGGTTCGCATCCGGTCCAAAACACGAAATACGAGAAGTGGAGTTTTTCTCTGAGATAAATGCAATTAATATCAAGAAATTTTTTGCAACCATCCATATATAATGAATAAACATTTCCATAATAAGGAGACATTTCCATAATAGAGAAATTCCACTTAAGTAAATAAATAAGTAGAAAATAATGAAGTTTCAACTTCGAAATAGCCATGCCTCGGTTGTGTAACAGATAGCGTATATGCAAATGGATTCGAACATTACACTGATTAAGAAAATTTCGAATCTATCCGAAACATATAAATTCTCATTTTGAGAACGAAGTTTTCCATGAGAAAAATCCACCCATATCTTCCAATTATTTCCTTATTTACTTGAGTTTAATTGCTCAAAAAAATTCCCTAAATTTAAAATTCCCATAACGTCTAATATTCATAGATATTTGACAATAATTGACTAAGTGTCATTCATTGATTTCATATTGATTGGAAACAATCAGTAATGACTATACAGTAGTGACTTATAGTGTTGACTATGATAGAAATATTCCCATCCTATGAATTCACACAAAAGTAATATCTATATATTTATTGCAAAAATTTTTACGTTTATTTAAGTGTTTTAATTCAGATTTCAGATTGATATCCACACAGTTGTAGTTTATTCATCAGAATAAACAATTTTTCTTAGTTATAATTTTTGAATAATTTATTACAGTAAAAGTACATACAACGAAAATTATTTTACGCCGTGTGGTAAAAAGAATTCAGATCTTTCATATTCATGTGAACCCGGATGCGTTTGCGAATGATATATACCCTCCAGTTTCATTAAGATATCATGCATTTGCGTTACAAAAATTGCACCTTATTTTTTCACAATTTACCATAAAACTTAAAAAATAAGATTGCAACGGCTTATTTAATGGTAGGTCAACGAGCGATGAACAAACTTTGGTCCACATACAACGATGACACACACATATACATTCATACGTGTGTGTGCGTGTATCTATGTGTGCTATAACGATACTTTCCCCCTACATACACACAGTTGGGTTAAAATAGCTTAAACAGCTCTAGTCTTGAAACGTGAAAAATTCCGATGTTGAAAATTTATCCCAAAACAATAACATCTGGAAGCTAAGAAGTACAAATTTGGTAAATTTAAACAAATTTTCTTAACATATTTTCAAATAGAATTTAATCTTGAAGGGATCAGAACTGTGCCATTTGTAATATGTGGCACCATTCGTTGAATGAGGAACACGAAACGTAGTCAACATTACCTTAGTGGACAAAATTCAATGCTTTTGTCACTCTATTGACCTTTTTCTTATTTATCGCTTTTGGACCTATACTTGGACTTCTATTTGGACTTGGACTTGGACTTGGACTTGGACTTGGACTTGGACTTGGACTTGGACTGGGACTTGGACTTGGACTTGGACTTGGACTTGGACTTGGACTTGGACTTGGACTTGGACTTGGACTTGGACTTGGACTTGGACTTGGACTTGGACTTGGACTTGGACTTGGACTTGGACTTGGACTTGGACTTGGACTTGGACTTGGACTTGGACTTGGACTTGGACTTGGACTTGGACTTGGACTTGGACTTGGACTTGGACTTGGACTTGGACTTGGACTTGGACTTGGACTTGGACTTGGACTTGGACTTGGACTTGGACTTGGACTTGGACTTGGACTTGGACTTGGACTTGGACTTGGACTTGGACTTGGACTTGGACTTGGACTTGGACTTGGACTTGGACTTGGACTTGGACTTGGACTTGGACTTGGACTTGGACTTGGACTTGGACTTGGACTTGGACTTGGACTTGGACTTGGACTTGGACTTGGACTTGGACTTGGACTTGGACTTGGACTTGGACTTGGACTTGGACTTGGACTTGGACTTGGACTTGGACTTGGACTTGGACTTGGACTTGGACTTGGACTTGGACTTGGACTTGGACTTGGACTTGGACTTGGACTTGGACTTGGACTTGGACTTGGACTTGGACTTGGACTTGGACTTGGACTTGGACTTGGACTTGGACTTGGACTTGGACTTGGACTTGGACTTGGACTTGGACTTGGACTTGGACTTGGACTTGGACTTGGACTTGGACTTGGACTTGGACTTGGACTTGGAGTTGGACTTGGAGTTGGACTTGGACTTGGACTTGGACTTGGACTTGGACTTGGACTTGGACTTGGACTTGGACTTGGACTTGGAGTTGGAGTTGGAGTTGGACTTGGACTTGGACTTGGACTTGGACTTGGACTTGGACTTGGACTTGGACTTGGACTTGGACTTGGACTTGGACTTGGACTTGGACTTGGACTTGGACTTGGACTTGGACTTGGACTTGGACTTGGACTTGGACTTGGACTTGGACTTGGACTTGAACTTGGACTTGGACTTGGACTTGGACTTGGACTTGGACTTGGACTTGGACTTGGACTTGGACTTGGACTTGGACTTGGACTTGGACTTGGACTTGGACTTGGACTTGGACTTGGACTTGGAATTGGACTTGGACTTGGACTTGGACTTGGACTTGGACTTGGACTTGGACTTGGACTTGGACTTGGACTTGGACTTGGACTTGGACTTGGACTTGGACTTGAACTTGAACTTGGACTTGGACTTGGACCTAGACTTGGACCTAGACTTGGACCTAGACTTGGACTTGGACTTGGACTTGGACTTGGATTTACACTTGCACTTGCACTTGCACTTGCACCGTGACTTGGACTTGGACTTGGACTTGGACTTGGACTTGGACTTGGACTTGGACTTGGACTTGGACTTGGACTTGGACTTGGACTTGGACTTGGACTTGGACTTGGAATTGGAATTGGACTTGGACTTGGACTTGGACTTGGACTTGGACTTGGACTTGGACTTGGACTTGGACTTGGACTTGGACTTGGACTTGGACTTGGACTTGGACTTGGACTTGGACTTGGACTTGGACTTGGACTTGGACTTGGACTTGGACTTGGACTTGGACTTGGACTTGGACTTGGACTTGGACTTGGACTTGGACTTGGACTTGGACTTGGACTTGGACTTGGACTTGGACTTGGACTTGGACTTGGACTTGGACTTGGACTTGGACTTGGACTTGGACTTGGACTTGGACTTGGACTTGGACTTGGACTTGGACTTTGACTTTGACTTTGACTTTGACTTGGACTTGGACTTGGACTTGGACTTGGACTTGGACTTGGACTTGGACTTGGACTTGGACTTGGACTTGGACTTGGACTTGGACTTGGACTTGGACTTGGACTTGGACTTGGACTTGGACTTGGACTTGGACTTGGACTTGGACTTGAACTTGGACTTGGACTTGGACCTAGACTTGGACCTAGACTTGGACCTAGACTTGGACTTGGACTTGGACTTGGACTTGAACTTGGACTTGGACTTGGACTTGGACTTGGACTTGGACTTGGACTTGGACTTGGACTTGGACTTGGACTTGGACTTGGACTTGGACTTGGCCTTGGACTTGGATTTGCACTTGCACTCGCACTTACACTTGCACCTTGACTTGGACTTGGACTTGGACTTGGACTTGGACTTGGACTTGGACTTGGACTTGGACTTGGACTTGGACTTGGACTTGGACTTGGACTTGGACTTGGACTTGGACTTGGACTTGGACTTGGACTTGGACTTGGACTTGGACTTGGACTTGGACTTGGACTTGGACTTGGACTTGGACTTGGACTTGGACTTGGACTTGGACTTGGACTTGGACTTGGACTTGGACTTGGACTTGGACTTGGACTTGGACTTGGACTTGGACTTGGACTTGGACTTGGACTTGGACTTGGATTTGGACTTGGACTTGGACTTGGACTTGGACTTGGACTTGGACTTGGACTTGGTCTTGGACTTGGACTTGGACTGTTGTGCCCGTGCACTAATCATATGCAACAAATTTGTATTATTAAATAACTGTTTCCAAAATGTTAATAAACAAACTGTATTTCAACATATAACCTGCATTAGTTTTTAACCTGAATTAATTTAATTTAAATATTACAGCAATTGGAAATCATTTGTAAAAATAAAATAATGTCAATTTATAATAAACAAAAAAAAAGTAAAATATATTATATACAACAATTTTGTTTATAAATTTAAAGTACTGAATTTGCAATTTGGTGATAATTTAAATTTGGCAATTATTTTGATTTAAACACAAAAACTGTGTCAATTATTAAATAAAATAATATTTTTAATAATTTGTAAAAGGAACAAAGTCAGTTAGTCTATTAGTAAAATTTAGTGGTAAGAGTTAATCAGTTTAAAAGTTTCAGTCAGTGAAGTTAAAATAAGTAAATAATAATCAAGCATTCCGTGTAAACCTGTCCGTTTATTAATCAGTTTTGAAAGTTTCAGTCAGTAAAGTTAAAATAGTTTCAGTCAGTGAAGTTAAAATAATTTCAGTCAGTGAAGTTAAAATAAGTAGATATTTATTAAGTAGTCCGTAAGCCTGTCGGCTTAATAGAGTCAGTTTAAAAGTTCAGTCAGCTAAGTTAGCAGTCAATATTAATTGGGAGTTACTCTGATGCTAAAACTATAATTACAAAAAACTAAAAACTATAACGTGAAAATAAAAATAAAGTATAGTAACTAAATTTTATTGTGTTTTTATTGTGTGTTTTGTTTATAATTGGGACATTCATTCCTCGGTGGCACAACAGTGGCGCAGTTGATAGGAGGACTTGGACTTGGACTTGGACTTGGACTTGGACTTGGACTTGGACTTGGACTTGAACTTGGACTTGGACTTGGACTTGGACTTGGACTTGGACTTGGACTTGGACTTGGACTTGGACTTGGACTTGGACTTGGACTTGGACTTGGACTTGGACTTGGACTTGGACTTGGACTTGGACTTGGACTTGGACTTGGACTTGGACTTGGACTTGGACTTGGACTTGGACTTGGACTTGGACTTGGACTTGGACTTGGACTTGGACTTGGACTTGGACTTGGACTTGGACTTGGACTTGGACTTGGACTTGGACTTGGACTTGGACTTGGACTTGGACTTGGACTTGGACTTGGACTTGGACTTGGACTTGGACTTGGACTTGGACTTGGACTTGGACTTGGACTTGGACTTGGACTTGGACTTGGACTTGGACTTGGACTTGGACTTGGACTTGGACTTGGACTTGGACTTGGACTTGGACTTGGACTTGGACTTGGACTTGGACTTGGACTTGGACTTGGACTTGGACTTGGACTTGGACTTGGACTTGGACTTGGACTTGGACTTGGACTTGGACTTGGACTTGGACTTGGACTTGGACATGGACTTGGATTTGGACTTGGACTTGGACTTGCACTTGCACTTGGACTTCGACTTGGACTTGGACTTGGACTTGGACTTGGACTTGGACTTGGACTAATCATATGCAACTAACCCGTGCACTAATCATATGCAACAAATTTGTATTATTAAATAACTGTTTCCAAAATGTTAATAAACAAACTGTATTTCAACATATAACCTGCATTAGTTTTTAACTAATTGGACTTGGACTTGGACTTGGACTTGGACTTGGACTTGGACTTGGACTTGGACTTGGACTCGGACTTGGACTTGGACTTGGACTTGGACTTGGACTTGGACTTGGACTTGGACTTGGACTTGGACTTGGACTTGGACTTGGACTTGGACTTGAACTTGGACTTGGACTTGGACTTGGACTTGGACTTGGACTTGGACTTGGACTTGGACTTGGACTTGGACTTGGACTTGGACTACGACTCGGACTTGGACTTGAACTTGGATTGTCTGAATGTTTAAAACTTCCAGAGCAAAAATTCGTTAGGAAAAACCTGATTACAGTCAGGGCGTGACCGGAGCCTGCTCAGTTTAGAAAGAGGTAGCTTAAGTGTTTAAAAAAACAAGTTTAAAAAGCAAAACTGCGAAATTTACGATTTAGTACAATCAATTCCCACTTTCAATGGGAAAAAAACTGAAAAAATTGTTGAAGATTTACATTTGTTTTTAAGTATAAGTAAAATGATTTACGACATGTTCGACGAAAACCGAAAATTATTATGCATGCAGTATATATATAGTAGAATCCGCGGAGAAACTTTAATGCTATTAAATAGATATAAGACTTTCGAAAAATTCTCAGAATTCAGAACATTTCTTTGTAATATATATTTACCCACTCCGTCAATACCAGAATATCATGAAAATTTCCAAAACAATTTACCCTCTTACCCGTCTTTACAGTCACAAGTAACAACTACATTAGCTTTGCCTAGTTCTTATAGTACCACTCACAGTAACTCTAAAAATTCATCACACATCCCACCATATATCACGACTCAACATTTCTCTTGTCCCTCACATCCACCTTCCAAAATACACTGCAGCCAATCAGAAAACATCAAATATAGAAATTTTCAAACAGAACGACCTGATTCAAATAAAAATATTACATCAAAACCAAACTTCAATATAAACCCGGCAGCCCCGATAACGTCTTCAAATTTTTTACAGAATACGAAATCAAGTTTAACAAACAATTCTGAAGTAAATACTACATCATCAACACCAGAAAATATAACATCAAATCTACATTCAACGTTTTCATATGGATCTGCTGATAATTCTTCATGTTCGCAAAACTCAAATTTAAAAGAAAAACTCCGAACGTTAAATGGTGACAAATTTGCTAAAATAGCAAACGACACATATGAAGTAAAGCCAAACTCAACTCCTTTGGTAAGCAATCTTACAGGAAATGCTCAATTATCCAAATCAGGTATCCAAAGTTTCCAGAAAACTCTGACTGGCCCCATTCAAATTCCAGAGCCCGATCGAAAACTTTTTGTAAACAATCTCACAGAAAACGTTCAAATATCAGTTACACAAAGTATCCAAAAATCACCCACTAACAAAACTTGGTCAAATATGCCCGACAATATTTTAGACAAATCACAAATTGTACCCGAAATTATTTCAACGCCATTTTTGTATTCCGAAGTTCTAAAACAAAATATTTCCCAAGATTCGAAACATACTTCTATAAAAATTTCGAAAACAACGCAAATTTCACCAAAATCAACAAAATTTAAAACTAAAAGTTATACGTCCCACAAAGCGCAACCAACCACAATGAAATGCCATAACAATTTTATTTGTCACAAAAACAGAATCCAAAAATCAGAAAGCGCAACCAGCTCTAAGGAAAATCAGTATTTGAGCTCAACTATGGTACTGGAAAAGTCAAACAGAAAGCCAAATATTAAATTACACAGCCGCCGAAGTATATCTAAAACGAAGAAAACAAATATTAAATTTCGAAAAAACAAAACCAACCAACATTTGATTAAACTTCAACCAAGCAATACCTATCACTCTGACACCAAAAATTTAAAAAAGTTGAACCAGTCCGTTACGATAAATTACAATGACGCTATTAACAAAATAACCGTAAACAAACGTGATCCAAAAAATTTATCAAAATCAGAAATATTTTCGTACAACCCCACCCAGACTTATTGAAAAGCGAATACACTGTCCATTACAACTTTCCAAACTGTGGAGATCAATTTTACTATACCTTAGCCTTTCGTGGATTCATGTCAAGAAAACTACTATCTTACAACTTATACTGCCGAATATAACCAATAAAATACAATTTCATTCGTATTCGTCTAATTCAGTTTATTGTTTTGAAAATCTGTTCCAAAAATTTCATGTCAGTCCTTCAAATAATTTACTATTTGCATCTCGTCTCGTAAGATCATATTCGACAAAGGAGAAGTTTTCAACTTGATCATAAAATCTATAATTTTTACCGTAAAATTTGTTCTGTACATACATATATAATATATATTTAATTTTTATTTTTCTTCAATGTCAAGTTCATTTTCCGTTAAATAAATACCAAAAAAAAAAATGTTAAAAATATTTGTTGTTGCAAATGTATATAAAATTTTTTTTGTTCCAATGTCAAGTTGTGTTTATGTAAACAAAAAACAAATTTTTTTAATAAAATTCTGTCCCATTTTATAATAATTTTGAGCTAATGAAAATTGCACACATAAACATTAATGCAGTTTTTAATTAAGGGATATCCAAATACATACGTCATATTAGGAATGGTCAGTAATCGAACCATTAAATAGAATAAGAAAAAGAAATATGGAATACTTATAAGAAACATGTACTTTTAATTTGTATTTAATATTATAATATCGTCGCTTTAATAATGAAACAACGTATGCTATTTATACGTTGTTTTTATATAATAGGTGCGCTGCATTCCCCATAAGGGCATCTTTGAATTGGCGTTTTTACATTTTCGAATTATTTTATGACTGGGGGTAAGAATTAATAAATTATAAATAAACGTCCATGCAAATGCATGCGCAAACTTTAAACTCAAATATCTCGAAACTATACTTTTGCGTATACGTCATTTCATTATTAAAGCGACGATATAACCTTAGATAATATTTCAAGATTTAATTTTGAAAATGCAGTTTTTTTTATCGAACCAAATCTAAATTTAACAAGCAGAAAATTACGTTTATTTTCTATATCCGTAATTTTCTTTTTCGCAGGCGGGGACGTGTTGTGCCCGTGCACTAATCATATGCAACAAATTTGTATTATTAAATAACTGTTTCCAAAATGTTAATAAACAAACTGTATTTCAACATATAACCTGCATTAGTTTTTAACCTGAATTAATTTAATTTAAATATTACAGCAATTGGAAATCATTTGTAAAAATAAAATAATGTCAATTTATAATAAACAAAAAAAAAGTAAAATATATTATATACAACAATTTTGTTTATAAATTTAAAGTACTGAATTTGCAATTTGGTGATAATTTAAATTTGGCAATTATTTTGATTTAAACACAAAAACTGTGTCAATTATTAAATAAAATAATATTTTTAATAATTTGTAAAAGGAACAAAGTCAGTTAGTCTATTAGTAAAATTTAGTGGTAAGAGTTAATCAGTTTAAAAGTTTCAGTCAGTGAAGTTAAAATAAGTAAATAATAATCAAGCATTCCGTGTTAACCTGTCCGTTTATTAATCAGTTTTGAAAGTTTCAGTCAGTAAAGTTAAAATAGTTTCAGTCAGTGAAGTTAAAATAATTTCAGTCAGTGAAGTTAAAATAAGTAGATATTTATTAAGTAGTCCGTAAGCCTGTCGGCTTAATAGAGTCAGTTTAAAAGTTCAGTCAGCTAAGTTAGCAGTCAATATTAATTGGGAGTTACTCTGATGCTAAAACTATAATTACAAAAAACTAAAAACTATAACGTGAAAATAAAAATAAAGTATAGTAACTAAATTTTATTGTGTTTTTATTGTGTGTTTTGTTTATAATTGGGACATTCATTCCTCGGTGGCACAACAGGACTTGGACTTGGACTTGGACTTGGACTTGGACTTGAACTTGGACTTGGACTTGGACTTGGACTTGGACTTGGACTTGGACTTGGACTTGGACTTGGACTTGGACTTGGACTTGGACTTGGACTTGGACTTGGACTTGGACTTGGACTTGGACTTGGACTTGGACTTGGACTTGGACTTGGACTTGGACTTGGACTTGGACTTGGACTTGGACTTGGACTTGGACTTGGACTTGGACTTGGACTTGGACTTGGACTTGGACTTGGACTTGGACTTGGACTTGGACTTGGACTTGGACTTGGACTTGGACTTGGACTTGGACTTGGACTTGGACTTGGACTTGGACTTGACTTGGACTTGGACCTTGGACTTGGACTTGGACTTGGACTTGGACTGTGGACTTGGACTTGGACTTGGACTTGGACTCATGGACTTTGGATTT
The DNA here is from genome assembly GCA_963693315.1 of Diogma glabrata. Classification (NCBI taxonomy): domain Eukaryota; kingdom Metazoa; phylum Arthropoda; class Insecta; order Diptera; family Cylindrotomidae; genus Diogma; species Diogma glabrata. The sequence continues at coordinate 174,045,338 of OY856186.1, forward strand.
TGGACTTGGACTTGGACTTGCACTTGCACTTGGACTTCGACTTGGACTTGGACTTGGACTTGGACTTGGACTTGGACTTGGACTTGGACTTGGACTTGGACTTGGACTTGGACTTGGACTTGGACTTGGACTTGGACTTGGACTTGGACTTGGACTTGGACTTGGACTTGGACTTGGACTTGGACTTGGACTTGGACTTGGACTTGGACTTGGACTTGGACTTGGACTTGGACTTGGACTTGGACTTGAACTTGGACTTGGACTTGGACTTGGACTTGGACTTGGACTTGGACTTGGACTTGGACTTGGACTTGGACTTGGACTTGGACTTGGACTTGGACTTGGACTACGACTCGGACTTGGACTTGAACTTGGATTGTCTGAATGTTTAAAACTTCCAGAGCAAAAATTCGTTAGGAAAAACCTGATTACAGTCAGGGCGTGACCGGAGCCTGCTCAGTTTAGAAAGAGGTAGCTATATTTTGGCATTGTGATGTGGGCTTGACCTCGACCTTAATTAGAATTCCATTGTTGTTGTACTGGGGATTTACGATCAGTTTGTGATTGTGTTTGACAAAATTTGTTTAAGTTTTAATCTTTTTTGCAACCTTTAAGACAAACACTAATGGGTTCGAAGTCCGTTTTTCAGTGTCCGTACATTTCTGAAATTGGTCGATATTCGTTGGATGTGATTATGATTTGTCTGGCCAAATTTAGATAGAACAAAAAATGACTAAGATTTTTAAAAGTTGGCACAAACTATTGAAATATGTCAATATGCTGGGACTTTGTGAAGTAGATATTTCATACGTTGCTGGTTTTAAATATTAACTTCACCTAGAAAGCTATTTTGTACGGCTTCAAAAATATCTAGAAATTTCTTTGGATGTTAAACGTGATTCGGGTTGGATTTTTATTCATCATTATTTAATCTTAGATGGACAAACCTCTTAATAATATTAAGTTTAACGTAATACATCACATGTGAGGAATATTTTGAATGATAATTTATATTTGATTTATATGACATGATTTATATTTTTTCGAAGATTTAAGTATTCGTACAGACGTTATTCTGGTTTTGAACATTACAAAAAGAAATTTTCTATGCATAGCTTAGATTTCATCGGCTCATTTGAAAAATTTAGCATAATCAGTTTTATGAGCAACGCCAGTCGAATACAAGGTTGTGAAAAAGTGTTTTTCTTGATATATTTTGGTTTGGCAAATTTATTTCCTTAAAGCATACACATGATACAATTGTAGCTGGCACCATTTGAAATCCTAACGGTTCTGCTAAACGAATAATTAACATTAGTTTTTAGCTTAAGGCAAATGATTAAAAACTAGAGACCGACAGCTGATAAAATGAAAGCGTTCTACATTTGAAATAGTTTTTGGTAGTTTCAGGTGTCGAAAATAAAAACTACTTTAAGCTTATCCCATTGTAAAAAATCGCTCTTAAAGTCGGTGCCACAATATTGGTATTTTAATTTTACTTTCGCATTGAATGCCCTAGGTAAGAATAAGATAATTAGTTGATGATTAATTCATTGTAATATAACCCAGGTAGTAGCTGCCAATATTAAACAACGGACCAATCTCGAGCCAGCATTGGTGAGCCAAGCCTTGACTAGTTAGCTTTGGTTTCAGTCCAGGCCAGTTGTAAGTTTATTTTATTACGCGTTATTAACGCGTCACTAACGTTATTAGCGTTATTACGTTTATTATATTATGCATTGTAAACTTATGCAGGCCATATTATGTTTATCTTTATTTTTAAATATGTTACTCTTTCCCTAAACCTCTTTCCACACATTTAAAGGGCGATCTGGAAAAAAATTGGTTTGGTACCCCTGGCCCAAGACTTAATTGCCAGACTTGGCCCAAGCCTGGCTTGCTAGACTTAACCCCAATACATCAGTCTAAGCTTGGTCCAAGCTAGGACCGTTTAAAAATGTCAAGCTTGGCCAAACCCCCAAATTCTGTGGCGCAGGCTTGGCCCAGGTTTTGCCCCTTAGTTTTTTCTTACCCGGGAAATAGAATACAATTAAAGGTTCAGTAGATCACAAAAATCAATAAAAATTTTTTTTGTTATTGTCTCCGTTCTAGCTTAGTTTTTTAAACACTACCTAGTCTATGTAACGGATTTTAGATTCGATTCACAACATAGACCACTTTTCCTATATATTATTTGGAATGTGCGTTTTCAGACCTGGTCGTTAGTTATTTTTGATTGTTCGGTTTAATATTCAAAGCTCTTGAATCAAGTGATAGGCGGAAGGGGGTCAGGAATTAATTAAAAAAATTAATTATTTCTTGAGTTTTGTGTTAAATTTAATAAAGTGCAATTAGTATATAAAAATAAAGTTTAAACAAATTTATAAACTATTTATTTACTAGAGGAATTATTTTTGAACGATAAAAGAATTACAGAGACTAAATCAAGCAACAGAGCACTAAGAGATTTTAAAACAAGAACTGCTGATAAAAGTCTAAGCGTCCCTGAAAATATGCCTCTCTTTCAATCACAGATTATGTTAATAAGCGCCAATTTAGACTAGACAACAAATCGATTGATCCGGTGGTGACGGCTGAGAATAATACATCAACCTTTACACAACCCAACTAAGAAATATTCAAAGCTGGTTAGTAGCACAACAACCTTTTTACATGGAGCCATAATTTCACAATTTATTCACTGACTCTCATAAAAAAAAACTTTGTAACTATTTTCACAAATCATTTTCCTCCATATTCACAATAATTTCCATAACCTTTAGTAACCGTAAATTTTTATTTGAAATTTACCCAAAATAAATATTTTTATTTGAGTTTAATTTTAATTTATTATTTAAAAATGGGAAATTAATTTTTCAATTTTTAGAAAAAAAAATTATCTTTTGTTCTGCATAAAAATAAAAGGAAAACAATCAGAGTCAAATAATTAATTTGTTGTGTGCGTTTAGATTTATGTTTAATACTACATTTAAATCCCTCGTTTGTGGTAGCGTGAAGATAAAACAAATTTAATTGGTTTTTAAAGTGTAAACCTTAACCCTTGAAATAATTTCTATATTGCTCATATGTGACCGAAAAAAACTAAAGAAAATAGACATGAACATTATGGAATAATTTTAATTCTAAACAACATAACTCATATTTCTGACCATATTATACCGAAAATGATACAACTTTGAAAAAACCTATTAAAACTCAATTTTATTACTCTACTTACATAACACATAATCATAAATATTTCCTTTAAACCTCTATTGTCTGTAGGCGTTTCCCTCATATTATGATTTAAAATTTAATGTTTGAATTATCACATTAATTCATCTTTATTTAAATTTAGATATTTAACTTCTCATATTGTAATTCTTGAGATATATATCTTAAAAGCTGTTTCTTGACAACAGGAAATTGGAGGGTGCAAATATTTATAAAGGGGAACTTTTTTTTATCGTTCTGATTTATTTAAATTTCTAATGGGTTATATTTTGCATTTCACCACTTTATACTTGTAAATTTATTGCTTTTCACTTAAATTTTTTTGTGCAATAAGATATTCGATTATAAGGAATTAATTTTAAACTTACTTATATGAATATTTAATAAAAAACGAAAATCCATTATACTTTCAAAACAACATAAGCATAATTTACTTTCAGGGTACAATTAATTGTAATAAATAAATAGTTGTCTGATAGTTAAGCTGTATGTAATTTGAGCAGAAAAAAAAATATATCTTGGCAAATTTTCAACAATAGATTTAAACTTTTAGTTATTATTATATAAAAATTGGCAAAAACTGAACACAATGTTTGCAAAAAATATCATCATAACTTTCTCTGTAAACTTTTATTGTCTAACGATTTTTTTATCGCTTTCAATAAATAATAAAAGATAAAAGAACGACCGTTTTATGAGGTAATAGTAAAATATTGCTAAGATTTTAATACAAATTAAAATTAAATTTGTGACTAAGATTCAAGATTATAGAAAAATGACTTAAATTTTAAATCGGATTGTACTAGTATATTAAGAAACTAGTTTCATAATCGACAATTTTATCGCACGCAATCTGTTTAGAAAACGACCCGCGCAGCGGGGAGTTTTCTAAAGGATAAGTGCGATAAAACGTCTTATGAAACGAGTTTTTTATACTATTTTTTCTATTTTGCATTTTTTGTCTTGAAATTTCAAAAATGTGTATTTTATTAGAAAATAGTCAATTTGAAATTTTGTTATTATTACTAATTATTTTAATTAATTAAAATATTTAACACTAATTAAGATATTCTTATTAATTTTATTTACATAATTATTCGTTTTAATGTTCACTGACGTTTCTATGACCAATGTGACCAACCTTGAAAAACAAAATTTTGCGTATTGTAATGAAAGCCATTTCGATACGCATTTGGGTATCGAAATGACTTTCTTTTAGACGCAAAATAGAAAAAAATAGTTTTACTTTAATATTATGTTATACAAAACTCACACCAAGTGACAACGGGTAACAGGGTGAATGGTTTTGCTTTTATTAAAAAGTTCGGATATTATCGTCTGACTATTTACAAACAAAGTAGTTTAATGCTAGCACTAGAAATTTTTTGTTTGGCTAGTTTCATAATCAAATCCGGATCGAAGGACCAAGGACAAGAAGTCCGGCTCAAATTACTCAAAGAAATGAATATCCGAAAAGTAACTCACATGTTCTAAATATAGTATAATTTGATAAAACGGTAGCACCCACAGAATCGATATATTAATTTGGCATAAACATCTTCCATTCAAAACATATAAAGTTTCTTCTTTCCAAGTGTTTTTTTTTAATTCACTGTAACTCCAAATCCTACACATTTCCTATATTTTTCTTCTTTAAACTTTAAATCCCAATAAATATTATTATTATTCTTTTTGTTTTTCTATTGGATTTTCCAAAGTTTAAAATGACAATCTATTAAAAAGTTTTCCAGCTTTTTCTTCAAAAATGTTTTACCAACATATTTTTTGAAAAACTTAAACAACAACGAAAGTTTTATGAAAAATAATTGAGTTACTTTTGCATAAAAAAATTAAAAACGATTCAAAAGATTTAGAACTTTATAAAAGAATGAATCAAAATGTGTTCGTAATAGTATATTACATATCTAGAGTTGTAAATAGCATTTTACATGCGAGGGAAAATTTTGCGCACGAGACGCGTAGCGTCGAGTGCAGCATCTTCACGAGCATGGAAAATGCTTTACAACTCGAGATTTGTTATATACTTTTCCTACGAATTTGTTTTAATGCCCAAACGCATATAATTACTTCAAAAAATGAACTACTAATTATAAATTAAATGCAAATAGTTTACAAATTGAGGTAGGCTTTGCATTATTCTGTGTCAAAATGAATTGAAATATTTAATTTTTAAAAATCAAATTTTTCTTTAAATAAAAATTTTTTTTTTTATTAAAAGCGTCCGGTAATATATATATGAAAATCCATTACCGCACGCTTTTTTTTACTTACCGCACGCTATTTGAAATAATCAATTTACATGTCATGGATAGTGCGATGTAATTTATAATTTACTGTGATAGGAGTAGGAAAACTTTTATTAAATACAAAAACAAAAGTTATATAGAATTGAGACTTTAAATTTTATTAGTAATAGTTTTTTTGGTAAGTTGTCAAATCGTTTACAGTTAATTTAGATTACAAAAACGAAATGTGATAGAGGTTTTTGAAGCTTTTTTTTTTATTTTGGCCCGTATACTCCAGTCTCTGCTGTTGACAATTACTAGCTAAAATGAGATTTCACATACCTCTGGCAATAGCAGGAAGATTTCAATAGCCAATATGGTATCTTAGAAGTGATAGCGGATGAACTGTATTCAATCGACTGTAGTGCTCTCAATCTTAGCTATGTAGTACTCTATTACGATGCCACGCTATTGCTTGCTCAATAAAATTAGCATTCAAAAACTCTATATCTTGTAGGGCTCGACTGTATTATGAATTATAAATATAAAAAAAAACAGGAGAAAATAATTTTGTTCATGGTTTGCTCTCAGACATTTTTTTTAAAGTAATGAGGTCATCTACCTAACAAAATTAACGATCGATATAGATAAGTGGAAATGATTAGGAGAGGTCAGTATAATTTGACGGTTAAAGCTAACAATTCAGAAGGATCAGGGATTCACATGATCCGGTGTTAAGTTTTTTGAGTTTTGTGTTGTTAAGTTTCAAGTTTCTGTGTTGTAGTTTGAGTGGTTCGAGAAAATTTATGCATTGTTTTTGTTTGGTTTTTGTTTTTTTTGCTAGTAATTTAGTAACAGTAAACTTTAATCTTTATTTTGTTCTGAAATCTTTCAGTTTAGTTAGAAAATCAATTTGGAAAAGGAAGTATAACAAGAATGCGATACGGTGGGATTCTGGACAGAGAGAGAGAGCAAACCGGCATTTCAACTTAAACACTTTCACTACTAAAGAAATTGAAGGATGTCAAAAAGAATAATTGGATTTTGACAATAAAAGCGCAAGTTGCATCTCCTAAATTTTTTTTGTATTGTATTTTCATTTTTGGAATCTAAATAAATATTTAGTAATGTGCTGCAGAATTGTGTTTTACTTCAATGGTTGCTTTCATTCACAAAAAGAAAAATTGTAAATGAAATTGTGATTTGATAAAGTGTTACAATCTGCATCACAATTTTGTGTTTGATACTGTTATGCTCGCAATTTGGTTCTGGGTAGGGTGTGTTAGCTGGAATCTAAGGCTTGACAGATCAGACAGTTAGACCGACTGCATTATCAGCAAAGATTAGATTCTAGTTAATTCATCCTGCACATTCCATTCTTGAACTTTCAGCCTACATATTGTGCATTGTCCTGGTTTTGTCATCCGACAGTTAACCATATCATAATGGCTTTGTTTCATATACGGGCACTCCTCCTGCGAGGTTTAAAATTGATATTAAATGTAGTCATAAATAAAACATGAATAAATAAAACTATTCATTCTGCAATAGCTCAATTGTATATCAAACATAAAAATAATGAATCGACGATGCACACTGCAATTTCTAAATTTGTTATCAAACATGAATAAAACATAAATGAACCGATGGGGCACAATGCAATAGATAAAATTATGTATTAAACGTAATCACTAATACCCAGACTGCGTAAACAAATTTCCTTTGTAAATTTTTTTATCTGTTACATATTTAAATAAGAAAAAATGAAACAGATCTCTTCTCTTACAATTGTTTTTATACAAGAAGACTTCCAAACCTCAACAAAAAACTAGTTTTTCATATTGATAATAGAACGAAAGAAAGAGACGGCCTTGCAATTATTCAACTTTTGTCTTGTTTAGCGCAAAAAAGGAAAATCCTATTTTATGCTAGCACATTTGTTTAATTTTAGTTAGTTCGGTTTTAAAAATTGAAAAACAAACAGATCAACTTACGATTGATATCACGCGAGAAAAATTAATAGATATTATCATTATAATAAAGTTCTTGTTTTAATTGATTTGGTGATATATAATTTAATTAAAATTAAATTCAATTCCTCACGCAGTTCGCGATTTACTTCTAAATTGCCAGATTTTGTGATTTTGTTTTGAGTAAATTAAAAATTTGAGTCGCGGTCGACATTTTAAAAATGAAATTTGGAGTGTCTTCGATAAAATTAAATAAAAAATATTAATCGATTCGTTGGATATAATTGATTACACGGACTTTCGATTCGGGTCAAATTGTAAAGTAAATCAATTTACCGTGCTTTTTTTTTCTGCTGTTAAAGTGTAGTTTTTCAATTCATATAGTTATTTTTCTTAACTTTAAAGATTATTAAGCGAAAATAGCCATAAATACCAATATTGAAACATAAACGAAAAAAAAAGGAAATAAACAAAAGAAAAAATTAAATCTTATATGTTGTTTTGTCAAAATAATAAGGAAAAAATTGTGACAGTATATAAAATGTATATGTGACAGTATATAAAATTAATTTGCCTAGGGAATAGGATTTTTCATTCATTTTGGGTGGAAAAATCACCATGTAAATTTTTGATCATTTAAGAAAGAAAAAAATACAAAAAAATAATATAACAAACAAAGAAATTGATAGCTGTTGTTTTTATTTTGCCTGTTAAACTAGTGGTAAATAGTGAAGGTTGTTTCGTTGAAGGTAATTCTGAGCGAGGGGAAACCACTGTATATTTTCTGTTAATTTGCATAATTGTTGTTCGGCGAGTATTGGATACAGAAACAAAAAGAAAGGCGCTTTTCTTCTTTTTATGTCTTCAAGAAGAGAGTAAAGTGAAGAAACTGGTACCACAATCACATGTGGTTAGAACGAAATACAACTACATACGCTGTATTTGAGGACGCAAACATCCCGTAAAGACAACATTTAACCTAATAATAAGATAAGTTTTTTGTATTATATTGAGCTTAATATATATATATATATATATATATATATATATATATATATATATATATATATATATATATATATATATATATATATATATATATACATATATATATATATATATATATATATATATATATATATATATATATATATATATATATATATATATATATATATATATATATGTATATATATATATACATATATATATATATATATATATATATATATATATATATATATATATATATATATATATATATATATATATATATATATATATATATATATATATATATATATATATATATATATATATATATATATATATATATATATATATATATATATATATTTGTCTAGGGTACATTCATAGCTCATTAGAAGATCCTAGTCGTAGTTGTTATACATAAAATATTTTTGTACTATATGTATGCACGAACATTCTATGCACATTTTGTGTACTTATTTACCTGATTTAAAAATGTTAAATTAAAACAAATATGTATGACGTTAACACTCAAATACTTTTAAACTTCAACTGAATTCTCGTGCAGCACGCACATAATGTTTGTTTGGTATTAATTCCGAACATTCTGGAACCAGCTAAAATTGTAGTAGAAAATGAGTGGATAAGAGTTTCCTATAGAATTTTAACGGTAACAATAACTGTCGAGACAGTTTTTGCTGGAAAAACAAGGTGTTCAGTCTTATCCAGCTCGTGCACATCCCAAAACTTTAAAAGGACCACGATCTGAACTTATAGATATTGTGCTGAAAAACACGACTTCTAGGTTTCCTTTGCAATACTGAACATTCCTTTGCAATTCCGAAAGCAACTATAGTAAGTTAATACATTTTGCATGCTAAAAATCAACTTTAACGCATTTCAAACTATAGAGTCGAAAAACTAGCGATAAACAAGCTACTAGTGGCATGCAATACTTTGTTGGATGCCTCACCAAAAATGAGCATTGACTCTGATACGAAAGCTATAGCTGGGTATCATTGCAAATAGTTTTTGTTGAACTTAAAGTTGAATCAAATACAAAACCAAGCCCTTCAAGTTCACGTGATAAACATGAAACGACGCGAATAAAAAGCAGTGAACAAATAAATATAAGTTCTCCCTAACACCAAGATGACGTGTTCTTACTTCTTAGAACTATTAGATCGATTGACAGCATATTTTGGAAATTTAAATACCCCAATGTCAGCTTTCTCCAGATATTGATCATCGCCATACATTAAAAGCTCACAATTGAAAACCTTGGGAATTATTTTTAGATTTATTGAGTATATGCTTATTCTTACGAAATTCACTAGCTGAAACAGAACTATAGAGTTAATATCTCGTAATGTTCGACAAGGCTAACAGCTACAGAAAGTTTTGTATCAATTTACTAATTATAAATTGTCTAAAGGAACAAGTAAATGAAGTTTATGATTACCAACTAGTCTTACGTAGTTGAATAGGAAAGAAATTTTCAGCGATACAAAGAAATTTTAAGCAATAGTTGTGGAAAACTAAATACTTTAAACCTAAATTATTCAAAATGATTTCCATACTATGCGAGAAACGTACGGTCGAACATTGGGAATCCATATCTCTGACACCCAAAGAATCCCCTCAACCCGAACGAAATGTTACCGACCAAGAAATAAAAACTGTGTATGTACAACGTCAAACTCAAAACCACAATCGATAAGTAAATATTCCTCAGGCCAAAACACTATAATTTTTAAATACTGTTCTTTTAATACTTTAATACTAGACCCCGGACTTTAAAATATTGGAAGTGCCGAAAAGTAATACAAAAATTAATTTTAGAATCACATTATCAGTCATAAATCCGTTGTTTATTCCAGCCAATATCTTGATCAATGGTATTCCCATGGACATGGTGCTACGATTAGTGTACTAGGTGCTCTGTTAGAATATTTTCTTAAAAATCTGAACGCTAAGCTATATCCCTTTTCTAAATATTTATCTACAGGTAGTGGTGAATGTCAGCAGATTACATGTTACATTATGGTACCAGTAACCTATCAGAACAAAACCGAAATGTTACAAAGTTATATAGCCTCTTCTCTGGTATAACCTCTTTATCTCGCCATATATTTTTGAAAGACTTTTGGTCTGCACCGATACAAATCTCTAAAATACAAGATTTTAAACAGGATTTAACGTAACAAAACTTTTTGCAACATTTCCTTCATTTCCTAACGGTTTATCATAAAATGTGTTTAAACAGGATAATATATCAGTTCCCGATCCTTATTAAAACATGGTTTGGGTAAAACTCATGTTTCATGACTCAAAATTGATGTTGTGCCTTCAACTTCAATTAAACTACATTATTATCTGATATAACCAGCCATACAAAAAGATATGTATCAAGAATTAGATAGGATTATTGGTCTTGATGTAATTGAATTAAGTAAGTTTTTTTGGAGCTCTCCGATCTCTATATAAAAAAATCTAATGGCAAAATCCGTCTGTGCCTAGATGCCAGAAAACTTAATGAAGTCACGTAAAATACGCACATCTTCTGCATATAATTGAAAGTTTACTAAGTAGGTTAGAGAGTATCAGATTCATTTTAAGTTTAGATATTGAAAGATGCTTATTGGCTAATATTATTCGATGAAATAACTAGAGATAAAACTGCTTTTACAGTACAGTACCTTTAACACTTTAGGCGAATGCCATCTGGTTTGTGTAATGCTGCACAGACAATGTTTAAACTCTTGCATAAAGTGATTCCACATAAGCTTCACGATCGTATTTATGTTTATTTGAATGATCTTTTAATTGTAACTGCCACATTGGACGAGCCTTTTATTTTATTAAAAGGTTTTGGTTAAAGTAAGCAAAGTGGAAGCAATAACATCATACCCTATTCCTAAAACTATTGAATAAATCCGAAGATTATGTGGGAATATGTGTATGGAACAGCCGGTTTATTGAGAAGTATGCAAGCTTAACTACTCCTTTAAAAGACTAACTTAAAAAAGATAATAACCTCATTTGGTCAGCAGAAGCACAGATTTCATTTATTGCTTTAAAATTCGCATTAACGCATGAGTAGTGTATAAACCATACAAATTTCGGTAAACACTTTTATATACAATGTAAACCCAACTCTACAGGTTTGGGGGAGTACTTTTTCAGAAATCAGACGATGAGCAGGTTAAATAGCATTTGACCAGCAGTGTTTAGTAGCGGCGGTATGTGTATATTCTGTCCTTATGTTGAAGGCTACCCATGCATATTTCACAATTATAACTGATCATGCCAGTTTAAAATGGTTAATGGAGGAGAAAGACTTATCCGACAGACTACTTCTTTGGAGTTTAAAACCCCAATCATATAATTTAAAAATTTGTCACTGTAAAGGATTAGTAAATGTGGTTCCAGCCAGATGCTTATCGCGAGTTAAAAGTCATAAGTTTATCACCACTTCACATTGATTATGGTTCTGAAGCTTCTACTGGAAAAACTTTTACAAATTCAGTTATTGAAGTAAAATCCACCTTACACCATCACCAACCTTCATGAGGAAGATGGTTTATTCAGGAAGCTTGTGTACTCTCACAGGAAGCCTACGTACTCTCCACCCAAAGAGACGACATCCGCAAAGCAGATCCAGCTGATACTAGAATTCCAGACCTTAATAAGAAAATCAATAAGTTAGTTGCGGAACACAAACGTGATATATGGAGAAAACTATTGAGTGATTCAAGTTTTGGCACAAGCAAAAGTCTCTGGAAGGTCATAAAAGGCTTAACCCATCCTGGACAGCCAGGTAACAATTGCATGATCTCCTTCGATGATATCCCAACTGAAAACCACAGAAAATGCGCAACAAAATTCAACACACAGTTTACAGAAAAGCCACGTAAACATGAAAAGCAAAATAGGTCAGTATTGAGACATCTGCGCAAACTCAATACTGAACATTTATAGAGGAAATCATATTTTCGGAAGAAGAGGTTGATAATGCCATAAAGAAGATTAAGCCATTCAAAGCTATTGGACCCGACGGCATCTCAGCTATCATGCTAAAACATATTGGACCCAAAGGGCTGAAATATCTCACTACCACACTCAACACATCGCTAAATACGCTACAAATATGTACCAAATATCTGGGAAACGGTAAGAATAAGCCTCATGTTGAAGGCTGGAGAACCTGAAGAAAAGGGAGAATCCTACAGACCGATCGCCATCCCTTCATCGGTCACAAAACTGAAGCGCTTCTATTACCTCGGTTAACCGGATCTTACAATTTGGCGGCACACCAACATGACTTTAGGACAGCACATAGTACAACCACCGCTCTTCACAGAATACAAAATCAGATCAGTGATGGTCTGAACCAAAAACAACCCTCTGCTAGAACAATTTTAGTTGCACTCGACCTATCAAAAGCGTTCGACACAATGTCGCACGCCGCACTACTAGATGACATCCTAAAGACCAATTTTTTTTTTTTAACATACGTCGAATTTCGGAACTGCAAGTCCAAGATGAAAGTACTACGACAAGGAGTTCCACAAGGCGGAGTTCGCTCACCTTCATTGTTTAATCTCTGCTTAAGCAGCATACCTGCATCACCGGAAGGAATAACAATCACGTCATATGCAGACGATTTTACAGTGCTTGCAACAGGCAACCACCTAGAACAACTCACCAATATCCTAAACGCCTACCTTAACATCCTCAATGAGTGGTTTAAAACAAGAAAGTTAAAACTTTCTACAGAAAAATCCACTTCTACACTATTCACCACATGGACGAAGGAGGTAAACACACCACTAAGCATCTGAATTGACAATATACTCATTCCTACAGTAAAATCCGAGATTGTTGGGACTAACATTCGATCCACTGCTTAAATTTAATGCTCATGCACAACAAGTGAACTCCAGACTGAAGAACAGGAACAATGCATTGAAAGCACTAGCGGGCAGTTTATGGGGCAAGGATAAAAATACAATTATTACAACGTATAAAACAATAGGTCGACCTATTATAAACTATGCTGCACCCATATGGACACCACAAGTTGCGGACACGCACTGGAAGAAGTTACAAACAACACAAAACGCAGCCCTGCGAACTGCGACCGGATGTCATTTGATGACCCATCAAGATCACCTGCACGAGGAATGTAACATACTGACAGTCCATGAACAGAATGAAATGCTAACTAAACAATATCTATTGGTGTGTCACAAAGAACAGCATCCTTGTAATGTTACCATATCGAAAATTGAACCACCTTGAGACATAAGGAAGACAGCAAGATGCTTTCTGCATGAGGTTAGAGACCATCAATTAACAAGTAACATCGACGAGGTTACTTACAGAACAGGCTTAAAAGCACTTCATACAAAAGCTGTTGAGGACGTTATAAGAAACTACGCTCCAAATCGAGTTCTAAATAAAGTCGAAAAAGTGCTGAAAAGTCGCTGCCGAAGATGTCCAATTGCCCCATAGCACCAGACCTATCCTAGCTCAACTAAGATCCGGTTGGTCACGCATCCTAAACAACTACATGAGCAGAATTAATCCTGAAATTATTGACAAGTGTCCCGCATATGAGGGCACGCCGCATGATGTAGACCACCTATTCAGATGTCCTAAAAATTCAATTAACCTGACGAAAGAAGATTTGTGGTACCGCCCAAAAGCAGTAGCAGAGTTCCTGAATCTGGACATGGAGCCGGAGGATTAGCACCAAAACTGTCGCTACAACAAAAACAACAACAGGAAGATGGTAAACTTTTAATCAATCCTTTTTTCGATGTTTATTACACGGAAACTGACCTTCCAGAACGAAAACATTTTGTCCCCGATACCTTATTTTCTTCATTAATAGTTCAAGCTCATATTTTTTATACATATCTCGATTTTGGAGTAACAAAAACTTTAGAATATTAACGACATTGGTTCTTTGGCTAAATATGTCGCGTAGGGTAAAAAACTGTATTGCAAACTGACACATACAAAAAATGAAAAGAAGTATACTTTCAAACTCGACTAAAATTGTGTGAGTTTATGGAAGTAACAAGACTATGGGAGCATGTCCATTCAGATTTTTTAGGACCTTACTCACGATTCATACTGGGAAATGTTCACATATTAATCATTTTGGATAAATGGATAATATGCATAAATGCTCTCATTTTTTTTACTAGAACCAGTCGGCTGTGCTATATCAACAAAAGTTGTGAAATATCTTGAAAGCCCAGTTTTTAATTTATTCGGTGTACCTCAAATAATAGTATCTGGTAATGGCAGGCAATTCGAATCAATGATTTTAGAAAATTTACTGGAAAAGTATTAGGATTAGGTGAAACACATATTTACACCAAAGAACTATCCTCAGTCAGAGGCTTCCGAGGGAGTAAACCGTTCTTTTCTAGCTGTGATCCGTTCGTATGTGTGTGATAGTCATAAAGAATGGGATTTGCATATCCATGAAGAGGCAAATGCTTTCGAAATGTTTTACATGAGCTTAAACAGGGTTTTCACCACATTATTTAGTATTTGGTCAACATATGATATGACACGGCCCATGGTTACAACATGACTTGTTAAGTAAACTTCATAAGATAAGTAAGAGTGACTTACACTTTGCTACAAAACCTGAACTCTTATGTAGACGGTACATAAGAGAAAAAACGTATAAAAGTGATGGGACAATGCAAAAAAGGGGATAGATATTTTTTTAACTCAGTGATGATTCCGATCATCATTTTTGATGATAAATTTTTGATAAATTTTTAAGCGCGATGAGAGTAAAATTTCAAAGTTGCGATATTCGCTAGTCGCCACGAAAATCTTGAACGATTAAAATTAATGTAAAAATCAAATTAAAATAAAATGAATTTATGAGAGAACAATTTCGGCTGCACATTTGATAATCATTTTTTATTTAAAATAAAATGAAATAATATTATGGTTATATATGAAAAATGTCTATTAAATTTCACCCAAAACTAAACAAAGCAATATAGTAAAATTGTTATTAAAATATTTTCAGAAATAAATATACATATTAGCATTAAAATTAAATTTTTTTTTAGATCAATGAATATCATTTTCCTGCAGTAACGAGAAACGAAAATATTTAAAAGAGCGATTTTCATTTGGGAAAAAATAATTTAAAAAAAGCAAAAACAGATGATTTGAGATTTGTAGATAAAAAATTTGATTATCTTCTTTTTTAGAGAATTTTAAATCAATGATTAAAAGGGTTCTTTGGATTTTGTTTCAAGGAATATGTCACCAGATGAATTATTGACAACCACATTTTAGCTTTTTTCTTCTAATTTTTTTTTTAAAGTTTGCTTTGTACTTCTTATTTTGTTTTTATTTTCTCCATCCTATCCTAAAATGCTAGTCTCTGTCATATTTTAGGATTTGGTTAGTTATCCATTCTTTAAAAAGCAAAAAAAAAACGGGTCAATCAACACTTCAGAACCGATGTGATTTGTTTTTTAGATTTAATATTCGAAACTGTATAGAAACTGTTATATGTTAGTACCAAAGAGTATATTACAACAAGAGTTATTACAACAAGAAATTTTAAAACCTTTTTTGTTTGATCCTAATTTATTTTTTTTTTGTTTATTTCAGGTAATTACATTTGAATTACTAAAGGTACTGGTAAGTTCAAATAACTTATTTATGTAAAAAAAACAACAAATTGATCAATTAAATCAATTATCGCAACAAATTACTTGATTTAACTCTGTAAGAAGTTCACCATTTACAATAAAAAATAGTAATTATGCATAAATATAAAAATAATTATAACACATTAATATTAAATTTGTTAACACAAACCATATCCGTTTTTTTGTTGTTTCATTAACAATATTTTATACAACCACCTCGGTCTTTTGTTCCCATAATCATAATTTACTATAGTTTGCGAATTTTTAACAATTCTGTGTTCACCAATAAGAAACATATTATAAAGTTAATTTTGTATTTAATTTTATGTCGTTATAGTCGTTTCATTAATAATAGAAGTTTATTTTTATTTAAAGTAAAAAAGCATTAAAATAAATTCCATTTTACGTACTCGACTTTTTATTTAATTAATTTTTAATGCAAATTTGAATTATGTGTTCAAGTGACAGAAAGTAATAATGATAAATGCATTATGTGTTCGTTTAACTTGACGTACTGAAGGTGAGAAGAGGTTGTTGAAGCTTCAAAGATTTGTTCAAAAACAGTAATAAAATATAAAGGTGGTGCAAGCTCACACGCTGAGGTATTCTCAACGGTATTCAGTTTTAAACATTAAATTTTTGAAAGAAGACTGTTCTGATTCAATTGCTCTTTTTGTTTGAGCTATAAAATAAATTTCATTTCTATTTAGAAATTTATTTATTCAATAATTACAACTAATTACAAATATCCGGTAGTAGTGGAGTTTAATCCACTACTACCGGATATTTTCCAACTATTCATACTAGATGGAAGTGACCAGGGTTTCCATCCGTTGCGATTTCTTCGAGACTGTCCCGACTTGTAACATAGATTCCCGCGTCTCGATTTTTCTCCAGAAAGTTCCGCAATGCAAATTAAACTTTAGTTAAATATCCTTAAATTTTTTTTAAGCTTTAATTCTATGAAAACAGACCATGAATGATGTTAAAAAATTTTTGGTGATAAATTCCAGTTTCAACAAATATTAAGTAGCCAAAAAAATACTTACGCAGCAATGTATTGCTCTATACATATTTTATCTTTCTACCGGTGTAAGTTCACCATAACAATAAATAGTTCTACTCCTATCACGTACCTCAGTTTTATTGTTCCCTAACAAAGCCATATTTACGCCTTTTTCTGCATTTTTAAGTTCGTGGATGAATTTATTTATTTGCTATTTATTATATCTTAAGTATAGATTACTTACTTTAAAATTATTGGTTAAAATTTATCGACAACTTCTCTATCAAAAACATTAAATAATTCAGTTTAAATACATCAATACTTTTTAATTGTGTTAAACCATTTAACGCGTTGTGTTTCTACAATTGTTTGCCATTATTAGGAGGTGTTCAACCTGTGCATTAATCGTCGACTGTGCATTAATCGGTGCAGTAAATAATGTCTTCAGGCATCAACGTAATCATCTATTTCAGACATAGTAATTACAATTAACAAGTCATTAAAACGGCGCCAATACTTTGTTATTTTTATTCTAAAAAATTATTACATTTCACTATTCAGCTATTCTATATAAATTTGCTGCACATAATTGGAATAAATTTTCAAAGCAACAATATTTTCATAGCAAAGGATTATTTATATGTATTTTTGGTATTCTTCACGTCGATTTTATTAAATTTACAACTACATCACTATTCCACAGGCTCTACTGCAACACATCATCTGCATCATCCATCACTTGGACAACACAGTAGCAGCTACCAAAAATTCTCTGCAGATAAAAAATATTTGCTCTGATTGTTTGAGGGGCGGTAAAGATTTTATAACTGTACGACAATGTTTTTGATCGTACGACAAAAATAATATCTTAAAGAATTTTTTATTTTTTGAAAGATATAATAACATAACCTAGAAAGTTTTGCTTATCACTTGCACATTAGAAAAGTGAATTTTAGGTAAAATTAAGTAAAATTTATCGATAATTAATTACAATTAAATTAATTTTATTATTTAAATACTATTAAATTAATTTGTTTATTAATAATTCATATAGATTTACGCGATAATTCCAATAAAAATATAAACATTTTGTCAAATGTCAACATGATCAAATTAATTTAATTGTAATTAATGATTGGTAGAACTATTTCTAGAATTCGTTTCGGTCTAAATTTGTGAACCAAATTTATGATACTAACCAAAACCGCCCGTATACAAACCTTCTTCATTTTTTTGGCACAGAAAAAATCGTGAACTTGTAGCGCCATTTTGAAATTAAAACTCAATATAAAAAAAATTCAAAAAATCGCCTTAACGCCAATAACGCCATCTAGAAAAATAAAACTCCATATAAAAAAAGTTCAAAAAATTTAATCAAAAACACTAATCCAATTTTTTGCATATGGCAATGTTCATTGTTTTTTTAAGATGGTGTGAATGAATTGGGCTTGTAGAATATCGGAGATTTTGTACTAACCAAAAAAAGAGATTTAGATTAATTTCTTGCAAGATGAAGGACAATAAACTTCCGTTATGAAAATGCTTGGAAAAAGAGAGCGCTACTTCCAGTAAGAAAATATTTAATGATAGTGGGCGTGTGCCATTATGTGCAAGATGGAGAACACGTTAAACTTGAATTTGTTCAATTCGAAATTAGTTTTGGCTTACTCTCATAACTAGGTGGCGACTAATATGCATGCATGAGACCCACCTAATTTTATGCAAGCTCAGAATTTCATATCGATTAGTTGTTTTTGTTCTTTTTTGTTGTTCTTCTTATCAAAATCGATCTTTTGTTAGAAAATGCAGAAGATCTTGGCTCTGGTGAAAACAAATTGGGTCGACTTGCAAAATATTTAAAAAGCGCAAGGAAAATTTTTGATAAAATATTAGAATTATTTACATTATACATTTAAGTATTAAAACATTTACTGGAAATAAATTGTTTTTTGTAGGACTTTTTTGTCTAAATATTTGTTTGTCGCGGCTTTGTCATTTCAAAATGTGGTAACATTGGAAGTGACTGAAATCCAGATTTATTCAGAAAAATATTCTACAATTATATTATATGTCATTTAAATAATTACTTTTTCGTGTCAAATGTTTCCAGACAAAAATGTATCCCATATATGTTTGTCAAAAAAATTCGTAAACAAAATGCTTAAAACTGATTTTCTGATACACAATACGATTTTTGACACATCCTAAAGTCCAAGATCCAGCTTCTAATCTTGCATATATATAGCTGAAAATCATCAACATGTTCCCACATTCATAGCTTACACCTCATTATCACTCAAACTAAACGATTTATAAGCAAACAACTATGCAGATACTTCTATCACATACAGAGAAAATGACCAAAATCGTGTTATTGGAATGGACATTTTTGTAGCTTTTCATTTGTTTGACAAGCAACATTTGTTTGACAAGAAAGTGTCACTGCAGATCACGTAACAAAAACAACTAGTAACAGTTTAAAAATATCATTTTATTTTTCAAAGGCACAAAAACTAAGGCAGGCAGGATAATCTCATTGATTAAACACCTTTCAATCTACACTTTTTTTTCCAAAAAAAATTTTTCAGTTCAGGAATAGAAAACAAAGAGTATGTACTTATAAAATATTTTAGTAAATAAAAGTGTAACGACACATTTTTGTTAAAATAATAGTAGATTCTTGTATGAGCTTAGAATGAAGGCAATTCTTCACGAGGATGAAGTTTCCCGGAACGAGCGTAGGGAGTGGAGGGAATCACCCGAGTGAAGAATTGCCTTCATCCTAAGCGAATACAAGATACTATTTTATCCACGACTACACGCGAATACAAGATACTATTTTATCCACGACTACAAATTCGCTTAGGATGAAGGCAATTCTTCACTCGGATGATTCCCTCCACTCGCTACGCTCGTTCCGGGAAACTTAATCCTCATGAAGAATTGCCTTCATTCTAAGCTCATGCAAGATACTATTTTATCACACGACTACAAAATATTTCAAATAATTTCATTCAAGTTTTCCTGTAAAAGTTTATATCGTCATATTGAAATAAGTCTATGAAAGATAAAACAAAACAAAACATGTTTGTTTATTTTATATGTTCTTGTTTTATCTGTTTATATTACTATACCAACAAATCAAGTTTTTAATTTGTTAGGGGAATTTTGAATAAATTAAATGGAATGAAATAAATAAAAAAGAATTTGATATATAGAAAGGAATGAATACAATTACAATGAAAGATATACGCA